>UYYA01003922.1:148428-243089 GCA_900624975.1 Angiostrongylus costaricensis
TAAGAAGATCAGTTTATAAGATCACATAAATAAATATATCCAAGGAAGTAATCTGTTGATAGTGTTGATCCGGAAAAAGGTTTTGCACCGTGGAAATTTTGAGAATGTTTCTTTATTTTTTTACCGATGTTCGTTCAACTGTGAAAATCTACATGCAGAGTGTATGTTGGTGCTGAACCAGAATGTGTTGTTAATCAGTCGAACCTAGCCGCTGCATATGTCGACCAATCCGCTAAACCTGCGATCATCTTCAGGATAGCTGCTAGGAATGAAAAGGTGGTGTAGTACCTATTATAAGGTTTCTATGTTCTGTTACTGTATTACTACATAGGAAAAATGTTATTTATCTTTTACCTTCATGAATATATGACACAGAATTTGTCCAGTTTTTATTAAAAATTCTGGGTTCTATTTCATAAGGCGGAGTAGTAGTGAGCTGACCTTACATTTATTTATGAAATTGTACGAGTGCTTTTTCAGGGTTATGGACCTGCTACCCAAGTACGATGGTTGCAAGATCAAAAACCTGTGTTGGCACATGCAGCCGCTCCCACATTGGTCACAACTGCGCGTTATCCAGTGGGCTACTATTCCCAGCCAAAACGACATCGCATGGATCAATTATGAAAAATGATTCGAAATATCGTTCTCATTGTTTCTGTAGATGATTTTGCGCGATATCGATTTTGATCTTTTCGTTTTCGAATACCTACCTTCCATAATAAATCCCACAACCGACTTTCTGTTAACCTCGGCATTGATCAAGTAATTCTTCGCATTCTTGTTGAGCAAACGCGAGGTGTTATTTTATTGTTTGTTCACGGACAAGCTGATGTTTTGGCGGATTTTGCCTTCCTCAGAGCCTGGAAAGGTAAAGTTGACAGTAATCTGTCCCGCTAAACGCTTCCATCCATGTCGCGACATACTCAGTGGAAGACCCATAGAAAGCGGTGAGTGTGCAAAGAAGCTATTCTGTGTTCAGTGTGATTGAAATTTTGATTTAGCAATTTCTCTATTTAGTTATGGAAGCGCTTGGCCGAATAGATTGCTGTCAACTTGACGTCTCCAGGCTCTGAGGAAGGCGAAATCCGCGGAAACGTCGGCTTTCGTGAATAAAGAATAGAATAACATCTCGCGTTTGCTGAATAAGAATACGAAGACCCACCTCTCATTTTACATGTTAGCTGGCCGATCCGATGGTGTAGTGCCTAAATCTTAAATGTTTTAGCGTTGTCATTCGGGACTTCTAAATTCGTAGTTAAATAAGTACGCGTCATGTCTTCTATTCGTCAGATTGTAAAAATTAAAACCCGTTTGAAAAAACACTGAATGAAATTTTATCTGGAGAAAACTGTATCCCGACAAATACAAGCTCTGCAAGTGCGACCTATTGACCACAAATGTATTAAATATCAATAACATGGTTATCATGACAATAAGATCTGGACGACCCTGTATTTTTGAGAGAGGGTGGGCGATTAAAGTGTGATAGTCTGGCTGAAGAGTAGTGTGATCTATGTCGGAATTTGCGTGAGGGGTGATAGTAGCAGAAGCTCAGAGCGAAGTCACAAGAGGTGCCGCTGGTTGTGCCGCCTCATTGAATAGTAGTGTGGCCTTCGTGAGGCACTCTCTCGAATTTCCCGACCTAACGATTTGCAGTTCAGACGCTGGAATTGGTGGATCGCTCGTCTGAAGTTCTGAAACGGATTAGTCTTGAATAAAGTGAACTACTCAGTCAACTGTAGTTGACTTAGGAATATAAGGAATATACGTTTGACAAAATGTGGTGGGCTGCTAACGAGATTTAGGATTGAGAGAGACATGAGCGGTAGGAATAACAAGTGTGGTGCTATCTATATAAAGTGAGCTCTTCAGCTGTATTGAAATATTTTAGCTGTTACCTTATCTTTCTTCCATGGAAGTATGAGGTTCGCCACAAGTTTTCCATCGGTGCTTTTAGACGCCATCACTAGAAAACGACGTTCGGACCCGTCAATGATGTTGCAGGGACATTCCGAGGAATTGGTCGAAAGGCGCACATCTGAGTTGTGGTATCTGCATCAGTTGCATTGAACTGAGAAGAAATGATGCACTACCGCAATCTGTATGGGTATTCGGCTAGTAGGAATTTGGTAACGAAACAGGAATTTCCATATGATCTTATTGTAAAAGCATTGCTTGGAGGTAGTTTCATTAGCGACGTACACGTAGACGACCTTGGTATGTACTACAAAGATCTCGACGGTTAACGTCATGTTGTTCTCCCAGTAAAGTGAACTCAAATTCGTTACAGACATTGAATAGAACGCTGAGCACCAGCTACGACCACAGTTGATAAATTTGGAGTGCTGTGACTACACTTACCGTTGTCTTCAAGAACTCTTCTTCTGTCTGCTTTCTTCAAACTTCGTCCATTACGAAACCTTATGTGTGCTCCATTGATTCTGGTTACTTTCGCTTTCAGTACTAAAAGTGATTTTTGTTCTTCTTCAAAAAGCGACAGGGTTTTCATTTCATCAGACAACCTTGTTAATATGTATTCTCAATTTTACGTAAGCAATTCGTTCAAACATTGACTATTCACATCAAAACTTCCATAACGGATGCCTTGCTATTCAAATGTTTGTGCAATTCATTAGAAGTGAATTTTCTGTACACCTTGGTGTATTCGAATTCGATAAGTTTTCAAAAAGTGTGCGTTGTCTCTCCACCTAGTTGGCTGCGACAAAAGTGGTCGACGAGGTTCTCGTAGGTGCCGACCTGAATGCACGCCGGACAGCTGATGTCTCGTGCTGAAATTGGAGACATGTTGATTGACGCTAGACAAAGCTACAACACTGAATCGATACCGAGGCTGACCACACTAGAACAATCCATTCATATAGCGGATTGTCGGCTTACACGTTTACAACAAAATTATTGTATACGCGCGTCCACATAGGATCAGCACTATTAGTGAGCTGCATCACCAAATTTTTAGAGCAGTCTCTTTAGAATCTTAGGGAAGAAGTGTTAACGTACTAGCTTACGTAAATCGTTCTCGGCTACTAGAGCTTATGGTTAGGCTAGATTTTAGTCGCCTATAAGCCGTTTTAGGAGGTGTATGGTTCATTTGTCAAGTGGAACCGCTCATATTAGCTCGAATGTTGTTGAGCCTATGTAAAGAGCACGACGCTAAATGTGAATAAAAGAGCTCGTTCCTTTTACTGCATGTTAAGAGGAAACTACGGTAATAGCTGTGGGCGTAACGTATCAGGTGTTTGTTTGCGTATCCTTGCACGGTAGTTTCTTTAACGGGTTTGCTTTACAGTTCATTGTGTTCTGACTGCAATTTGCTTGGTTCTTCTCCTTCAGAAATCTACTGATCATTTGTCAAATAGTCATAAAAAACAGCATTTGCTGGTTAACATCGACGTTCCATAAGGTGCGCAACATAGTAACTATAGCAACGCACAGTAAGTAGAAGCATCCATATCACGCACACCCATAGAATGATAAAGCAGTCTTTTCTACGGTTATGTCATGTCTACAACCCCTAGAGCTAATCAGTTATTGAAGAATAATTTTTTATTGACGAAAAAAACAGAAAGACCGCAGCCGACGAAAATCGCTCATATTCCACCGGGCCTGCCGCGCTAAATGTCGCGAGTCCTTTTTGGGTTAACGATCACTAGCATCACACGCTTTGAAGGCTGGGAAGGTCCCATTTTATCCTTTACTGACATTCTACCTTCTACCTTTCTACCATTCTTTTACCTATCCTTGACGCGTTTTTAATCGCTGCCTGTGCTTTACTATTACTATGACATTCTCTGGAGTACATTTTAAGGAAAAATATTGTTTCTGGGGCTTAGGGCAGTAATCCGCTAAAGTGCAGGTATCGAAGAAGTTAACGACGTTGTACTGTAAGCGGTAATAAACCAGTACAAGTCAATTATTGAGGTCAATTATAATAGAATAAAACGGAGAATGTCTTTGTTTTTATTTTGCACAAAAAATATGTGGAGTAATAGGAGAGAAGCTAGTGTCCCCGTTTATTAAACGCTTGATATCGAGGCACAGTGAGCTTTGCAATCGCATCTGATGACGAAGACCACCGTGAGATGAATCAAGTGCTAAGCGGCTTGACGTATTTAGTATTATAGCCAAAGGATTTCAGTCGCTTCTAGAAGTGTCGCTACAAACTTTTCTGGGTAATCGAATGCTCAGTTATGTTCTGAGACTTTTCCAGTGTTTAGTAATTTGATTGTGTCAAGTATATCCTGAAGATCCCACTACTTCTCAAAAATGTGCATCCGCGGTTTTTCTTCTGAAGGACGTGAATTGTTACTTAGCGCTTATTTTTATTGGCAATATTTCTGATTAGTTGGATGTGACTCTATCTTGAAAATCGCTCACCACATATCATATTCCGCGTGCCAGCAATATCTACTTACGTTCATAAATTCTTTCTTTCAACACCGTATGATAATGATGAATTCTGACCGATTTCAACAACCAAAGATCTCCAAAGCCACTGTGCATGCCAAAATTTTGATAATCAGATGTGCATATGGTGCGTCTGAACGGCAACCGATGGACAGGAGCGGCTATTGCCGGATTCCACGGTATGCCGAACGCACAGCAGGAAGAGAGCCAATCTGATGGTTAGAGTTCTTTACTAAAACCCTGGAAGGGCGATATGATGGTCGAGGAATCCGTTTAGGGAGCGAAACCCACTGTACTACACATACACGCGACAAAGACATGGAGACATTATTGGAGCCTGTTGAATTCACTCGACAATCAACTGGAGAAGCCGTAATCCAAGTGATGGTTATGTCGAATGCAGCTGAACGTGGTACTCCGTTTCAGTTCGCAAATCTGATGAAGGCGCTCTTCACCCGACAAGTAAAACCCTTGGCGCACAAAAATCTCCTTTTGGTGGTCTTACGCTTCGAGCATCACAGGATACAAACTAATGGCTTAACAGACGACACAACAGTAGCTTGGAAAGGGCTGTTCACAGCAGTTAAGGTCATTATCAGGATATACTGCTGCCGACCTCTTCACTACTATAATATATCTGTTCTAATATTGTTCTGATAACAAAGTGAGGGCAGCATTTGACTAACAAAAAGAGTTTTTGGGATTAGTAGTTGATAATCAGCGTTGGAAATGTTTGGTTAAAAAGCATAAGATAGGATATGTCTTGCAAAATAACAAGAACAATTTATAAAATTTGTTGGTACTTTTTTAATAAGAAATTTCTGAACATTTACAGATTTCCACTCGCGTCAGTAAGTTCTAAGGCAAGGGAGCTATGTGGCAAAAAATTGATTTGCGACGGAAATGTTGGTGATTCGTACAAACTATGTACAGTCGAACGATATTCCCGCACTTCATGGTTAGTCCTCGGCGAGTGCTGAACAGCCTCCACACCTCATCGCTCAAATCGAAGAACTTCGAGCGAGAGATGCCGATTTGTAACTGGAGACAGCTAGCAGCTCTCGGCTGACTGAGCCGACTGTGATTGTGTGGATGAAAGGAGGCCGCCATCTCACCACTTCAAAGCCATGCCGCCTCTCACGCCGCTATTTTGTTGTTTCAGGCAATGAGTCCGTAGTGAACTTGGCGAGTTATCCATCACCACTTTTCTTTATCAAAACATGTGCATTATTATCATTATTCAGTCTCATTCTCACTCAGTTCAATCCAAGTTATTTGTTTGACATGAAGAACGCAGCGGTGATTTGAAATTATGGCTGGGTCTTTAGTGCGACTTGAGATACCGGACTACTTAGCCACGATTTGTCATTGATAAAGTCGTGCCGCATTGATGTTAGCCAGATTAAAAAGCGGAGCGAGTTTCACTAATCCTCACAAAAGGCGATAGAATAGGCAGAGAAATCCAGAATATGTCAATATCAGAGGTTTTCGGCCCTCCAGTTTTCAAATTCACTGAAGTTTACAGTCTACGGAAGTTTGCTATCCCTTCTCCCTTTTCATAATCATATACACCTTTGATATGACCCAGTAAATACTTATTTAGTTTACTGCTATTTAGTTACAGTGAAATGAATCAATGGTGTTGAGAGTATTAACACATCCTCGATGGTATGAGTCGTATATGGTTCATAGGCGCATCGTCATGAGTGTTTTAAAACGACTTGGACGACAGATAAAAGGAGATAATAATTGATATGTAGTCTTCTGTAGTGACTACTTACGTTGAAGATCAATATTTTTGGGATATTAATAGGTTAAATTAAAAGAACATCGCAATGTTAATCTTTCATTTACTGCGTACTGCGTACTAGAGTTCTTCACGACAGGATATTGTGTGAAATACAGCCACAATGATCCTGTGACATTTGCAAAACTCAGGACTGGAGGTGTCTGCGGTGGGGATCGATGACTCACATGGTTTGGTGGTTAACACGTTAGTCCTGGAAAGGTTAATATCGTGTTCGATTCCCACCGAAAACACCTGCGGTTTGGAGTTCTACAAATATCTCAGCTTCATTGTGGTTAAAAGAGCATCTTCATGTCACCACCATTCTAACGAATTTTCTTCTGGTGTCGTGTTCCATATCTTCCTACACGTGTTAATTCCATAGATTCCATAGATAGACCAGTTGAGATCTGCAAATTGTTAAACGCTGCAGATCACGAGGAAAGCAGCCGAAGTCACCTATTGGAGAATTTCTACAGCAGAGAATGTTCCGTTACTTATTCCAATTGTGGCATTAGATAACAGCTGGATTGTATGTTCCTTATACATTAACTACGTACCCCGCCGATAGACGTTGCTGAGTGGTGCAGCAGATGTCTGGAGTTTAGATTATCGTCGGTTCAGAAACTCCCGTTAGTCCATATAAACATTTCCACCAGAGACGTGCTGATTTTCCTGGATTATGCGAAGAGAACCAACTGACACGAGGACTCTTCAATTTGTTTGGCGCCGAAAAAAACGCCCATCTTATTCATCTAGGTGTATTGATAGCATAATATAATAGGATAGTGCAAATCACACTGAAATTTCCAGGCGAGGACTATTTTTAGAGCAGTGCGGAGTTAGCTAAATTAGTTCAAAGTTCGGACATATATTAATCTGGATTTTTAATGAAAATTCGGGAATAAGAAATGCGGGAATAAGAAATGGCAAACAAAAACCTCGTTGGCTTAGAGTGTGGGTCTATCAAGTTTTTATCAAGTCCTTGCCAATACCATGCTATTACTATTTAATGAAATGTTTTACACGTGGAGGTGAGTGAAATTCGAGACGAGTTAGCAGATGAGAAGAAGTGAAGAAACACCGAGCCTAAGAAGTGACCTCGCACTAGGCATGCCAACTTGCCTTGTTTTTCGGTGTTCACCGCCTTGATGCACATGTCGTTGTCCTCTGGATATTTCTCGCAAGACAGCATTTCTGGCCACGGGAAGCCGTAAATGGACATTCGGCCTTCACAACCCTGCAATTCATCAGGTAAAAGGTCCAGATCATTCATAAGATTTTCGTTATTCAAAGTTTTATCATGTTTGTAGCGTTTGGAACATTACATGTGGAAATCTCTACAGCTATTTCTTGAATCTTACCTGTTTCACTGCCCAGCAGAGTGACCTACAGGGTAGAATTTCTTTGTCCATAGTGGGTAGACATATTGGAGCGAACAAGGAGCACAAAAACAGCTAAACAAAACCGAATATTGGAAGCCTAAGCGTTTTCCTGCCCACATCTTCAAAGCTTACTGTTTTTCATATGCTAGTTTAGTTTACTTTGTGGTTTTTGCAGATCCGTTGCCAATAATCCAAAAGTCTGACTACAACGCTGAAGTAATACCGGATTCATAGATCAGGAATTGTATTGTTTGGATTTCCTTTCGATACTTTCGCTAACGAATACATGCAGGACAACAAACGTGTTTTCAAATACACACGACAAAAGAAATTTTAGAGAGATATAAAAAATAAAAAAGAAGCAATTAGACCTGGGTGTCGGGATGACAGTTCAGCTGCAGTAATGATTTCCAGTCATTCGACTGATGAATCGCCTCGTTGATTGTCTCGTGTTCCAGTAAGTTCGGCAGCCGCATTTGACTGTACTGAAACATCTAACGTTCTTCTGTTGTTACCACACATATACCTACTCCGTCTCCAGATGATTATTTTCGATTTCTGTTCCATGTGCGGCTGCAAAGCGGAAGAAGAGTCGATTGACAAGTGACTGATCGAGTGGAGTGCAGCATTCTGCTGACATGATGCTGTTGTCTCAATTGATCTGTACGGAAGATGGCTCACCTTGCCTACTCATAGTTGAAAAAGAGCGCAGTAAAGAAGTTAGAGGAATGACTGTTTTTGTAATCATCTAAGGACAAAATCGCACGTTTAACTCTGGGAATGCTACACATACATATTAATTGGTAGCGAACAGAAATGTAAGGAGTTAGACGTGGACGTGTTCCATACGGCCTTATTTCCCGACAATTCTATAAGTCGCAAAAACTGCAAGATATTGAACACTCGTCCCTACATTTTCTCTTTTTCCTCATTTATTTTCTAGATGGAACAGATCCTGGATGGTAGATAGAGAAGTAAAATTCAGCTGGCCATGAACGGAATCTAAAAGTGATTCCCTTCTCTTTTTTGTTCCTTTACTGTAAGCAGTTCTGTATTTGTGGAAATGCTTAGAATCTGATAGGCTGCCGTATACTTTTATGGCATTAAATGATTTTTCTTCCTTTACGCATGGAATTTATTTCGTCCTTTCAAGCGGTTTTATCCCAGCAATCCAAAAATTCCCAAAATTTTTAGACCATTGTCTAGCTCGCAAGACTCTGGTTTCTGGATAGTCAATATCGATTTAAGTGGTAAATTTGCATCCATATCTCGATCTTCGCATCTCGATAGCATTGTGGCTCTTAACCAACTCGAATTAATCGTATCTAGTCTAGTAAACTAAGAAATTTTCTTCGACTGCTCAACATTGATGTAACTCTAAGAAACTGGACGCGATTCGCGTCCACAGAGAGCGAAGATTGGACTCCAGTTCCAATTCTTCATTAATATTGAATAGTTACTAGCATTTACGTTTAGGCAAAACAGGTTCGTCTACCAGCCGATTCTTAGCACAGGTACAAATCAGTGCGCAAATTCAGTTGATTAACAAAGAAAACACAAACGCTGCGCTACATTCCGATGATCTCCATCGTCGTCGTAAACTCAACTCAAACACAACGCAACTTTCCATAACATTTTGAATTCTCTGCCTTTTTCTGGTGACCGTAACAACTTATCTTGCCGCATGAATTATGACCACTACTTTGAGATTGAGAGCTAAATCTGTTTCGCTTTTCAAGTGAGTATTTCACTAAGTCTCTTGTTAACACCTTCTTCAAGCCGTTGTCAGCATCCTAGCTAACCACATTTCTCCGTGTCGTAGAGTTCTCAAATTTGCGGAATTCGACGACATGACCTCGGTATCATTCCGTTCTTCAGAAGAACTTCTTAAGAAGAACTCAAGACTTTGCCTACATTTTTTGTTGCTATCGCAACAACAACTATCATCATTCTGCTCCATTCTTATTAACAGTGGTATATGTCACTCAAATAGATGTTCCACATAGATCCGTTTAATATCAAACCTGCATGCCGTAGCAGATGGTGAGGTTTCGTGGAATGGTTACACATTGAGGGCCGGTCGGCTTTTCAGAGCTGAGCATCCATGACTCGGAAAGATAAGTTGAGTAGACAGAAGGTACGAGAAGGCTGGCAAGTAGCAACGAAACACGGGACATTGTAATGAGCTGAAGAAGCCACGCCCCCAGGCACTCTTCTTGACCAGAAGGAGGTGCGGACTCGGACGGAGAGTGCAGCGATGTAGAGGATGAGCGCAGAGCCCGAACTGCTCGTCGTGCATGGGCGCTGCCCTGGAGATGGCAGGTGGTGATTCCGAGCGCGCCCTTCCTATGCCCTTACGTGGCGCGATATCTAATCAGATGCAAATAGGAAGAGTAACATGGGAGATGGTACTATGTTATTTTTCGACGTCTCTATCACCTGAATAGTTTTCTCTTGTGCTGTTTAACACTGACTACGATACGAGTAGGACGTGGGAATTTGTCAATTTTTAGTAGTAAAGAAAGTGCTGAGATTATTCTCATGCACAAAGGAGTGATTCGCCGGTGTGGTGCAGATAAGTACAGCTCGTACTTTTGTCAGTCAACTAATCCGTACATCTTTTTCCACTGTTGTTACTTGATAGCAGGACCGTCTACATAAGGTGAAATAGACGATTTTCTTTTAGGACGTGCTAGCGACCAAATTTGTATCCAATATTCAGCATGAACTTGCGACTGTTAAAGGAAGATTAGTTTTAAAATTATGATGCAATCATTTTTGTGCAATTTTATGGCTGGGATCATCATTGAAGTATGCAGAGGAAAACTTTCTAGTAGTTTTCTCCTAGCAATCATCGAAAAATTATTACGGGTGTCACCATAAAATGTGCTTTTCCGGTTAAAGCTAAAGGCTAAAGTGGACTTTTCCCGTTATGTTAAAAGATTTCAGTCTTATTTTAAACGCCTTTACTGAAAATCTTCATTTATGACATCTGTAGCTGTGGAACGACGTGGGAATCCAGCGGTGCTCGAAGAAAGACGAGTCGTCGTCCCAAGTTTGCTGTCTGCCTATCTGCAAGAAAAACGGATTCGAAAAGATGACTCTGCTTATTCGATAATATGAATACCACTGGTGTAGTCACCAGTTGTTTGGACAAAGTCACAGTAAAGATATGAGATCCGCAGCATCGACAGATTTCGTTGAAGCCGTATAAATCACCGTGGCAGTAGTCCATAGGTATTGAATATGTGAAAGCTGAGTGTTGCTGGATTTAGAAAGTCGAGTTATAAGCAAATTTAGAGTTGTAAAGAGAAGCTATAGGCAAGGCACACCATCCCACGGGACCCTTCAAGGCCTTATATAGAAACTCAACAAGTGAGCCAGCAATGGAAAGAAATGGAGTGGAAGTGAGTGGTTGGTCATTTCACCATTTCTGCTTTGCTAACGAAATAGAGTTACTCAGCTTTGGGTTAACGAACACATGATGGTTGCCTCTGTTTAAAGGAAGAACTGATAAATTAAGTACTACGAGTGGTTCTAGGCTGCAGCGCATTAAAAATTAACAATCGGTGCAAGAAGCTGTCGAAGAATTGCAGTTCAGCTAGATAATTCGAAAGTATTGGAACGGCAGAGGATCTTATAAACTAAAAACACTGCGAAATTAGATTAACAACAGGAAATTGGGCTACAGAAGTATGGGTATTAGTTACGAACATCTTAAAAGCAATGTAAATGAAATACCTTTACAATTTCCAGTGGGCGGAAAGTCGTACGACATGCTGTGCAATGAAGACGTTTTTGGCGTGCATCTGCTCAGTAAATTATTGAAGATGCAAGAAATGGTAAAGATTACATCAGTTTAGTAAATTTTTCTTCTTTTTAAGGGGCAGTGGAAAGAGGGGGGATGGGTGGAGAAGAGAAGAACTTTAGCAGATTACATGATGAATTTTTCTGTTAAATTAACTGCAGCTAGTAGACCGTTGGAAATGAGTAAATGTCCTTGCATACGACTGCTATCTTCTTTCTTCTACAAAAAAGTCGAATATAGACCTCGCTACTGCGCACTTTCTATCAGAATCCGTTATCAAAGGGAGCGGGTAGCACAATTGTAGTGATTCCCTTCAATGCACGAGCGGCCCAACCCACTCAGGCCTAATTCGACCCCGCATTTGGCCTACCAAGCCCTTTTTCATTCTTAAATTGGGAAATGGTTCCAAACTTTTCTGGAACAAGCTCAATTTCTTCAATTAATGTGGAAACGCTTTATCGCGACTATTCTAGGATTCCAAAGGGAGTTGACTCGACCAACATTCAACCACGAAGGAAGACGAAGAAGAAAAAATCTGCATGCGGACGAAACCACGTGCAAGCGAGAAGTTCGAAGACATCTGCCCAATGTGATACATGTTATGTTGGGTTATGTAAAAAATTACTAAAGTAGGAATGCATGCAGCGCACTGGTTAGAAGTACCCTAAAACGCGCGCGTGGTTAGTTTGACCTCGTACTCTGTTTAACCAAATCTTCCATCACTTTGAAGGTGGTACATTGATAACACATTTGTTTGGGAGGGCAAAAGCAGTGATTTTATACATCGGTAAACGCGCGGAAGTTATTGCAGAGGCTCAATATGCGATTACCGTTATGTCGAAATTGCCAAATGCTTTATCCTTTCGATGTTTTTCTTCAATAAGCAGACACGAGGTTGTAACAATAACAACCTAGTGTCTGCTTGTTGAAGAAAAATATCGAATTATCAATCAGTGCTGAGGTTAACAGAAAGTCGGTCTTGGGAATTGCTTTATCCTTTATCTTTCATCTAATCAGCGTCATATTCGGCACCTCTGTTGATTTCTTGTAGGGGTAGGGAATCAATAATTTCATAATTGTGGCTCCTCTTTGGGTGACAATGACCATGACACAAAACTATCCTACTCTATTACGGATCCCTCGTATCACGAATGTCGTGACCACTTGTCGCCATACTACGTGTCACGCCGTCAACTGGCAGATATGGTGTTGGATGCGAACCAAAAACGATTATGACACGGAGTTGTTTAATTGAGGAGATAGGCTTGTATCTTTAAAGACGGAGCTGGCTTTTTTGTTTTTTACTTTATTTTACATGACTTATCGACATATATGCTGTGCGGATTCTAGCATTTCTTTGCATTCGATTCGTTTTTCTCGTATTCATCGTGCACGATGGTCTTCGAACATTTTGCGTGTTGTTTCAGCTGGTCCATCATGATTTCGTCTTTTATAAGAACGCCGTGGAATGCTAATCCAGTCAGTTCTCCTTACAGTCTTGGAGACAGTCGGACTAAGGCGTTCCCACGTGGATTGGAGAACAGCGTTAGGGTGAAGATCGAACTAGAACATTTGCTTTCTGATCGGCAACATCACTAACCACTGCGCTACACCCTCTCTTGAATTGACTAATACTTAGATTTCTTATATTCATGCGAAAATGTATTGGTGTTTGGCTGCATGTAGGCTATTTCTACGAGTCTATTCAATCGAAAACCTGCGTTCGAATAATTGGAAGGCAAGTGAGAGGCGCATCAGGATAGTCTCCCAGTAGCATTCAGGAGAAGAACTCATTGAGTGACCTCCATCCGCAATAACCAGTGGAGACTTCAGTGGTGTTCGCACAAGTTACTTGATCGTTAATAAATTAAGAGGTGATAGACAAGGAACCTTGTCCTGTACTAAGTTGGGATCGCGTTTGGACACACTAGAGACTGACTCGATGTAATTATGGTGTCGTCTAATGTAAAATTTCCGCTTTATTTTGCTGCTACTAGAGGATTTCAGACCTCCAGAATCCTGGAGCCATGTTAAGGAATCCCTATATTTTAATCTCAGCCAGTCACCAGTTTTTTTTGGATCGATGGGATCTACGTGATCTCTGAATAGTGTGACACCAATTTCTCTGCCCAAAGGATGAGAATTGATGGCTCTAGATGATGTCGAAAAAGCAGCTTCGTCGTTCTGGACGGCATCATTGCCACTGTTCTACACTTATTCTCGGTTAACAGTATACATTTTATTAGCAATTTAATAAAAAAAACCGAAAACTCTACTGCTGGAAACGCCACTCTTTCCTACGGTTGCTAATAGTAAGTCCATGTTATCCATGTTACTCATCCCAGGTGCAGCTGTTCTTCTCTTGATTACTACAAGCGCGATAGGCACGTCACCCATACGAAGCTGTCTCATTTTAACACATTACGTTCTGGATTCGTTTCTTACAATGACTCGATGCAAAAATGATAACAGCTTTTAACTTTAGACCGAGATATCTCAGCTCATACCAAACTTCATTAGTTATAGTGGAATGCGCTAGAATCTACAGATCTTGGCCTACACGAAGCAAGTTATTTTATTCTACCAACAGAAGAACTGTAAAATTTTGTGGTGTCCATGACATATTTTTTCACCTTCAAGGCTAAAATTTCGAATACGAAAGCAAATCGACAAGATGGGGTTTCGTTCTGCAGAACACGATGGTGTGTCTCAATGTACCATCTATGTTTGCATTTTCTACGCTTGGGTTGAAAACTATGAAAATCCAAATATCGCTTCCAACTCTTTTTTGAACTTTGATTTTAGATACGTCTAAAACTAAACTGATACTGCGTAAAAATTATATATACGATTGCAGCGATAGAGAAAAGGCTCTTCCATAGATCTTTGTAATTCGTAAATTAAATGCCCTAATGCCCGAGAAATCATCCTCTGTTATCGAAGAACCAGCCTCGCGCATTACATGCCGACCAAATCCTAAACTGCTGTACCTTATCACACGAAAGGATTTGATATTTGAAGTTTCCTCAAGGCAGCGTAATTCCAGTTGCACTTCATATGAGGTTAATCGTATTGAAAACATTGCAAAGCCATTTTTTATTGGTAGATAAGATCGACAATCACAAACTGATCGTGAAAGTCACTTAAGAACAGGGAAATGCCATGCCAGGTTTTCTACAAGGGATGACGATGAGGTGCCTGTCAATGCTTTTCATGAACTGTAGTTTGAGTGGCAGCAATGTCGCAACGAATCTCGTCCAGCGACTTCTTGAAGGCGGCCAACTCTCCAGTGGACCTGGAGCAAAACCGAATCAGTACGGGGCTAACCTACTGAAGAGCATCTGTATGTTCGTTAGCGACACCAGCCGTTAAATCAAAAGGTGGTAACAAAAACAAGGCAGGAAGATATGCTAATGATAATAGTAGATAAAATGCTGTAACCAGTGACCAACCCTCCTATCCTTCGCTCAAGTTCTTCAATAATCTGAATCGCTTTGCAGAGATCTTCATCAGTTTTTCCCACGTAGATCTGTAAGATGCTGTTCCAACTATTCGGGCAAAAGCCGGTGAGGAATTTTCAAACTGTTGTATTCTTTTGTTTGGCAATATGTGGTGTTAAATTTGCGTCATAGCCAATCCTCTGACTTCATAGTTTTGGTATTGCAAAAGGCATTTTCTTCTGAAGGCAATCTAAGACAGTTTCTAGCTGAGGGCGAGGTGGTCTAAAATGGAGTGCTCAGCAGCAAAAAACAAGCTTTAGGTATTGCTGTGAAACTGTGATTGTGCTCGAAAACGACCTATGTCAGAGATGTTTACCGTGTTACTGTATCGTGTACACAGAACGTCAGATGATAGCAGCGAGACATGTGGTAAATTAATCTTTTCCGATAAATGTATGCGAAGAGGATATACTTTTCGGAATTTGTGGAAGAAACCTCACACCTAGGGAATGCACCGTTTATAGGCTTCGAAACAAAATTATATTAGATTCTCCGGGAATTGATGCCCGGTTTCAACATGTATCTTTGAAACGGCACATTTCAGCTCAGAACAAACTTCTAAAGCGATGAAGTTGTTGAAGGTAGTGTCGGTCTCGACTTAGATTCTGAAGGATTTCTTGCAAAACAAGTTGTTGAGATACTTGAAAAAGTGCTAGTCGGTATACGAGTCGTTAGGGCAGTACGGGCGGTAAGGTGGAATTCCGTAGCCCAGCTCGTTCAACTTTTGCGTCGACGGTTCTACGATGTGTTGCCGCACATTATCGTAGGGAAGAATTGGTCCCCTTCTGCCAGCCGTTGTGCGGTACAACCGTTGAAGTTTCTGATGCATTTTGTCGATTTTCTGGACGTACTTCTCCGTCGTGATCGTTTCACCCGGATTCAGAAGGCTGTGATAGATCAAACCATTTGCAGAATCGGTTACTGTGACCTTCTTTGGGTGAAATATCGGCGCTTGGAGCTGTTGCGGAGCTTCACCGCAAACACAAAGTCATGACGAGACGAGCACTTGGAAGGCTTACTCTCTAACCATTGAAGCGTAATACGCTGGCCAACATTGAACACTGATTAGGGTCACTGCGAGATGGGGCACTATCCCCTGGCGATAGATACTTATATCACACTTAGCGGCGGTTGCTGAACTCTGCGTGAAATTGCTGACTATAAACGCATTGGTTGCTGGATTTCATTGTGTTTCCGAAGCCTTTCGTTTTCCTTCTTTTTTGTTGATAAGCTAACAGGAGGTTGATATAGAAGATTATACGGACAGCGTTTCGGAAAATTTAACTTCTTCAGAGTCGGGATGATTCGGAAGGATGTTCATTTTGTTCTCTCCCATTTTTGGGCAGAATACTACGTTATGAGCTCAATAAACAAGTTATAGTTAAACGGAGAAGTAACCACCGTGATGGTCTAGCATGATGCGCCGTGCAAAGATATAACCTAAAGCTAACTCTATTCGTGAGATTTGCCACTGTTAAGAAATCTTAACCCTTTTATTTACTGCCTTTTTCTTTTTAATGGCAGGATATGTTGCGAAATATAACTCGTATATAATGCTGAGATATTTGCAAAACTCGGGACCCCAGGTGTATGCGGTGGAGAACGAACGCGCACTGTTGTCCTTACCGGGTAGCAGCGCACTTCACCGCCACTTATATTTCTGCCGAGTTATATTTCGCAACATACCCTGCCATTAAAAAGAAAAAGGCAGTAAATAAAAGGGTTAAGATTGTGATTATAACTAAGCCTCAGCTTAACTGGGTTCAATACCGATTTGGGCTCCCCAGATCAATCCCGTTGACGGGTGATTGCTGATGGCAAAAAGATCGATAGAACTAACTGAGAGACAGGCAAAACGAAGGACTAGGATGGTGTGGCGGTGAAGTGCGCTGCTACCCGGTAAGGACAACAGCGCGTTCGTTCCCCACTGCATACACCTGCGGTCCGGAGTTTTGTAAATATCTCAGCATTATATGCTGTTGAGAAATTATGGTTTCTTTTTCTTCCAGTCCGTTGTAATATTATGAAAGTTTGTCCTGGGTCCTATGATGTTGTAAAATTCGCGAGCTTTTCATTTACAGTATGTTGGAGAATTTCGTGATAGCCAGAATACCACGTAGGAAGCAGTGTGACGTAAAATGTGTGCGTATTGATTGAAATTGTTTGTGAAAGTAATATAACGCGCACCTGAAGCTCACCAATGCCATAATAGTCCATGGAGGGAACCGGCCGTCAACTACGCTGAACAACGATAAATTGATGACCACTGACTCTTTTGCAAAGATGTTGATTAGCACTGATTTTGATATCATTGTAGAATCGAAGCACGGAGTTTGACTCATTTTCAATTGCTTGACAAGCGCCAAACGTCCTTAACTCACAAGTCATGGCAAACCAAGGTTCACAGATGCAACAACTACAGGGTGGCATGGACTACTCGGCGTTTTTGAAGCGACATCTCAAAATGAGCAATGTGCTCAATGATCGACATGTGAGTTCCACTTCACACTGCACACAGTGCGAGAAGAACAACGCACCAACCCTCTATCTGTCACTACGATTTCCCATGGTATACCCGAAGTTCTACAAACTCATAAGCGATCGTTCACGGCAACATTTCTGGTTCAAATAGATAGTTTCCTTTAGCTGCAACCTTACGAGGAAGATGCCAGTGAAAACCTAATTACTTTGTATTTGCGTTTACCGCTGACTCTGCGATGCTGGGATTGAGTTTATAATATTTATGAGTCCCCGAGTCATAGTACGCATGTCACTGTGATCGAAACAGAACGGAACCATGAACAGCGACCAAGAAACAAAACGATTGAAAAATGAGTTGGGGTTCACAGTGGTGGTGATGATGGGCCGCTCACGTATTCAAGCACTATTAGTATTTTGCCTAGCAATGCGCGCGCAAGGTTTATTGTGACCAGTCAATCTACCTATCCGTCGTTTTCGTTGGTCTAAACGAAATCCATTACCCTACAAATGTGTTCAACAAAACCTCACCTGCCACATTGCTTGCTGCAGGGTTATTTTCATAGACAGCGCTAAAAAGTATTTCCAAAAGTATTTCCATAGACAACGCTAAAAAGTAATCTGAGTAACAACCTACATTTGTTCATGTATTACGCGTCCAAGCTCCCAAAACTGTTTCAGTAGATAGTAGGACGAATAGTGCATTTAGCTTAAACGTGCACATTGTTTTTTACGGAGAAGTGATATATGATTGCTATGGGCATGGATTTCACGAATGCTTCATTGTTATCGCATAACGATGAAATGGACACGATATAAGGCAGTCACTGCGAAAATAATGGTCACTTTAATTTTCACACAAAATGTTTCAATACATATTCACTTACTTGGACTTGGACGGCCCGTCCTCATTTGTGCGGGGCCCCAGCATAGTCTCCATTTCCGGAGTTTTGATGGTTTAACCACTGTGTTTCCCAAGAGTCCCGAGATCAGCTTGGGCAAAGTCTGCCCCAGGTCGTTAGCACCACAGGCAATCGCCCATTTTGTGGATCGGAGGGAAATTGGCGACCATGCGATTAGTTGAAACCAGGACTGTAGTGTATCTCGGCATTGGTTTACTCTCAGCTGTGCTTCCTGACGGGAACGCCGGACTCAGCTTGAGAAGAATTCCACTATGATGAATCCCACCTCATTGTACATCGCAGCCCGACAACTAGGAACACGCCACGATGACGCGATAAACCTTTGGGAGGCAATAGGCAAGGTTGTACTTCACATCATACCTAATACATATTAAACTTAATTAATTGAAACAGTTACAACCTATAGATTTTCAACTACGAGATAGCAAATATCACGGTGAAATTCTGAATCTCGAGAGCCAATGAGCCAACACATATTTCCTCCAATTCTTTGCTTCATGGCTGACAATCCGAAAATGAAAGCAAATGAGCAATCGGGATCTTGTCCATTATAACGCGATGCTGTTAGTTAGCGTTTTTCTTATGCTAGCAGTTGCCTCTTTTGCATTCGAGATATCAAATTTCAAACCCTGCCCTCAATTTTTGAAAATTCTAGCTCCAAAAACAGCTGAAATTTAGGTATCTCTGTTTAAACAAGTGTACACGGTTGAAGCAGTAGAGCAAAATATTTTCTATAATCTTGTGGTACAAGTCTCCTCAAATGCTCTGGTGATCGAAAAATCAACGTCTACTGTGGGGAAAACTGCAAATTCGTGGCCAACATAAAATTCGACGTTTCGCACAACCATCACATATCTGAGCTTTGAGCGTTAAATTCTAGAAGCTGGTCAAAAATTTTGGGTCATTGTTTATCTAAATGCTGTAGATAAACTCGGTAGACCGAGCAATTCAGTAGAAGTGCATGAGCAGCCATAGGAAGCTTTTGTAGATTAGTGCGAAAGTGATAGTCGACCAACATTCCGGACACAATGAACTGCTTTGAAGTAGAGCTTATCGATGAAGCATGTCTGTCTGTTATGCCCTGCGCTCTGAGGCACGCGTGTGTTCAATCTATTCCTCCCCTGCTACCGTATTTCACTGCTGCCCCAATGGACTACGCGCAATTTTTTGCCGGCTGCAGACTTTCTAGTTATACGGCGCTAAAAAAACCTTTTCTCAAAAATAGAGGAGTTGGGGAGTTTAAACAAGGATTGTAGGAGAATTTTTTCTCCATCGCTTTAAAGGTATGAATGATATTTACTTAATTACTAGGTGTTAGTGTCTTATTGTCTATTGCGCGAATATATTGCTGTCTGCATTTCGAGGTGCATGCCAGCTTATGCCGACTCTATTTCGGTATTTTTTATACCAATACATTCAACAAAATAGTCGTGATTCATTACACGAATTGTAGTCAGAATATAGTTAATTGCTAGCCAATTGTCGGTCTCCGGACTTTTCCGGAAAACAGTGTTTTTATAAATCATCAAGCGTAGAGAATGGCTTTCCTGCTCTCGCTTCTAATCTCTTGATCTGCTTTGGGTTAGAAATCGACTATGCTATATGTACAACTCGGTAAAAAAGAGCTTTGGAACGCACAAAACTCAATATGGACACCGTAGTGCCATAAGAGGCAAATTGGGTTAAACACTGATGTTTATGTAGCCATTTTTTTATTCACTGACTATTCGCTTTTCATGACAGGGTATGATGTGAAATATAACCACAATGATGCTGAGATATTTATTAAACTCCAGACCTCAGGTGTCTGCTATTTTTTAGAATCCCACTTAGTGGGACTTAAATCGAAGTCCAGTGATCTACACGCTCACTCAAGTCTCTGCTGGTGAATTTTATGGATCCTCTGAGTGTCAGTGTTTGGTCTCCTCTCTCGTAGTTTCGCAAGTTCTCCATTGTGTCATGTGCTATGTTAGGTGAGGATCGGAGCGCTTTGCCTCTATTTTGTAATCCAATACGAAAAATTGGTACTCTTCATGTGTTACGGAAGTTTAGACTTGCGAAGCCTAGGAGACCAGTTGTTTTCCCGTCGAATAAACCTCGGAACCTTATAATCTGCAAATCAGACGCGACCAAGAAGAAGTTCGCTTCCGAGTGAAGTTGACACCGACCGGCGATGTTGTTTCTCTGTAAAGGTTCTTGTTATTCAGAAATGGCGCTTAATTAGGCGCCTAGGTAACTTTTATGTTATTATTTGTGACTGAGTAGAAGTCGACCGAGCTCATTTTGACTACTATTGAAAACTAACGATAGTGAATGAACCACAATGATGCTGAGGTATTTGCAAAACCCCGGACCGCCGTTGTCTGTGGTGGGGAACGAACGCGTTATTACCGTTTCCGGGGCTAACGCGTTCACCACCACCATGTGGGTCCTTCGTTTCTCCTGTCTTTCAGCTAGTTCTTTCTAACAATGGTTCTTCAATATGACTTTTAGATCAAATATACGTCAGAAGAATTGAGAGATGTTTTGCGCACTAGCATAGAATTATTCAAATTGGAGAGCACACTCGCAGAAATCAATCCACCCATAGTCATCGTTGGTGATATCCACGGTCAGGTGGGCCATAGTGTGATTTTCCTCTGATTAGAAATACATCGCATTTTCTGATGTTTAGTATTTCGATTTGTTGCGGATGTTCAGCAAATTTTCTGAAGGAAACCAACATGGGAGCATGCGAGTGAAAGTTAGTTACCTTTTTAGATATTAGCAGTTTGCCTATGTGTTCACCCATCTACAAAGTTGGCGGCAACAATAATTCCTTCAAATTAAAGTCGACCGTCAACGATTGAGGTTGCCTGACTTTGTGATCAGACTACGATCCCATGTGAAACTCATTGAAACCGACTCATAACAGTATCATGTCGATAGATACGAAATAATCTCTACCACTAGCGAACCAAAAAGTTATTGGAAAGAGTATGGACGCTTTTAAGTCGCTGCCGTTTCTTCCTTGATTTCGCTAATTGGAAAGAATCACGTGTGTTTCGAAAAAAATTCAAATATTGCTGATTTCCAAATATCCAGAACTAAATGTGTTCAGTGGAATAAAGGATAGAACTAGATTGCAGCGCGCAGCGCTGATCAGTCCCTGGAGGGGTGCGTATCAGCTTCATCGAGCATCGTAGAGGTGATTGAGTGCACGTATCAAGTCAGTGCTGCTATACTCCCAGACAACTCTGCTATCGATTTGCCGATCCGAGAAGGATGAGTGATTTGACTTGGTGGACACGGGAATAAACGAACAACCATGTGTCTCTTGTAAAGCACCTCTATCCATGGCGCTGCACTCGTGTTAGGTGATATGGTTGAAATGGTTTTTATGCATATTCCGGGTACGATTTACTAGCCAGCCTGTGTTTTGTTTTTCTTTACGAGTAATGGAAGGTGAATCCTACTTTCACTGGAATTTAAGGAGTTTATCGAAGGGGCAAAAATGAAAGATGCCTCTCTTCTAGTTCGTAGTCCTCATCTGAGGATGTTTCTATGGTACTCCACTTTACATCACTTGCCATCATATAATAAATGCCTGTAACTGTTGGAAGTTTTCACTTTAGGCTCGCGGTGGAGCCTCACATTTGTGCATACACAAGATTGCCCGTCCCTAAAGCGATGCGGCATCGCATCTATTTTTTCTATTCACGGTCGTCAACTACAGTGCGGATCTGAGCGTGGTGACGTTTCCGAGCGTCTGTGTTTCGCTTTTTATGAATATTGCCTTCATCGTTGAGATTCTTCTTTCACTTCCTTTCTTGATGAGCAAAGGCAAGCGTGGTATTACAGAATTTATCAATGAAGAATAGCTGACCTTGTTGCTCAACAGGAAAAACCGAATTATCGATTAATGCCGAGGCTAAAAGATTCTTCTTTCATTTTCTAGTGTGGCTTTATGTCTTCCTCGGTCACTTATACTTCACAAGACGTCTCAATCGCCTTATAGGTGATAAATAGAATTCTCATCGTGGTTAAACCGTAAACCGACGTTTTAGTCGCATAGAAGAGCACTGGGTGGACCATCAAAGTCAGAAATACAAGGTAGTATTTTGGCTTCGCCAGTTGATCAGTGGCTTTTCCGAAAGTTTTGAATGCGGTCTTTGCTGCTTTTGCTTTTGTACATAATTTATTTCCTATGTCACCCTTCGTAGTACTTGAATATCAGAGTATGCCATGATCCTTCGAAAAACCAAGCATTTCAACTTGTTTTCTTCCGCACCACAGATGTTTCATGACTCGAGCTTGCTTCTGAGTCATGTGCAATCCTGCCCTTCTTTCGTTTCATATAGTTTTTCAGCGCTGCACACCACAAGGGCTTATTGTAGACATGGCATAGTCCTTGACAAAACCAAAGCTCGATAAGAAGTTGCCATAAATCTGTATGCTCTTTTAGTCCTATCGAGTGGCTTAGTTATTCACTTCAGTGCGGTAGTCAACAGCCTAAATGCCAAGTAGGAACTGTTTTTCTGTAGAACTAGCAAAGCATCGGGAAAAGTGCAGTATAACCATAGTGCAGCTGTCGTAGATATGATTGTTGCTAAGGGCGGATCCATTCTTTGGTTGAACATCCTTGACACTACACCATTTTTTTCGATGTTGTTGAGTGGTTGGTCTAAATCGACAAATGTTAGAATATACGTTATTTTCAATATACGTCCATCACTGTATCTATGGCTAGAATGTGGTCCACATAATCCTCATAGCAAAATCCTTACCGAAATCCTTCTTAACGGATCGAACTCGCTTAAGAATTCTTGATATAAGCGGTAAGACAATCTTCATGAAGAGTTTCTTCACCATCGAATTTCATCAAGGAAATTGACCGGTAATTCCGAAGATTCTTTCAGCCACTATTCTGAGGCACGACTGTTCACGAGTTCCTTCTCCGGTTAGGGATTTTTTCACTTGCTTGATTCATACGCAGTGCCTCTCTTCACGATTTTCTTTGCTAGATTTCTTAAAGTTGAAATCCGGAGTGGTTATCCTCCTGTGCTTGTTATGTGGAGTGGAACGAGGATCATGGAATGGAATGATTGGAGAGAAACTCTTTGAATATCAATTCCACGTCGTTGTGTGAAGAGGTACAATAGTAATCTATTTTCAATGATCAGGTTCGATACAGAAACATTTTTTGTATAGGTCTCAAACGCATTATTTTAGACTTTTTTTTAAGTTGCTTCTTACTCATTTTTTTGTCTATACTTCTATGAGTCTCCATGCGAAGATCAGCAATGTTATGTGTGTTGTTGTCGGATCAGGTCTTCTTCTCTTCTCAAACATCTTCGTGGTCATCGAGATACGAACAGCACTTTATAAGCGTATAATTGGAGCCTGTTTGGCATACCACCTAGGTCCTTCCACAAACAGCTCGTAGTTCTCTTCTATTTAATCTGTCAGTTAAAGAAAGGAATTCGTTTGAAATGTTTTCGTTCGCACCAGTCTTTTTACACTTCGCTTACGAAAGCTCTTTCTTATCATCTTCCGATTGAGTCGATTCATTTGCATTCTGAGAAGACCATTTTGGTGGTGTAGATGCAGAACAGAAAACATACCTCCACTATGGGTTCACGCATTTTGATTTAGTTCCAATCACATGCCCTGTGTAGGAGGATCTGAAGGGAAATGAATAATTTATTGTTTTCGCCGAAGTCTTCACGAGACAGCCTTAATAGAGGCCTTGTTAGAGGGCTCTGAGAGTTACAATAACAAAGATATTGATGATATATGAGATAAACTAGTAACCACAGGTGACCTTCCAACACGCGTTATCCTCGATAGGGTTCACGTGTGATCCACTCCACTGATAAAAGTTCTTGCTTTGCCATCCTCTCAGTGAAGTCTTTACTCTAACGGTGCTATCAGCAGTCAACCGTCAACAGGATTGATATGAGGAGCACAAATTGTTATAGATTTGGACGTATTAGGAAGTGGATAAATAACACGTGAGCTCCTGAAAGGTGCATTCGCGGATTCGCAGCGCACCTAATTTTTCGAGTTTTGCTGATATCTCAGCTTTCTTTTAATTTCACAAATATCCTGACATAAAGAAGAATAGGCAAAAAATAAAAGTTAAATCATTGTTCTGAGAATATAGTTGCCTGTTGCCACTCACTGTGGATAGGAAAGAGATTTCCGCCCTTTATACTGGGTTACTGCAACGATATCAGTGATCCCCAGCATTGGTTGCTTTTTACCTAGGCATCTAGGCTCCCGGACGGTAATAGCGAAAGCTGGGGAAAGAAGGGGGTTTTTGGAAGAGGAATCCTCGTACTTAGCAGTTCAGCTCAAAAAACATCTCCTAGTAGCGTGAACCGATAGAGAATTGGGAGTAGTGTCCTACAATAAAGTATTACAGCAGCACACAGTTTTGCTGTAAAAGCATTAAGCTAGTCGTTAAATAAAACAAGTTTTGTTCAGACAAAAGCTCTTTGTTGCAGTACATTTTTCTCGGTGACTATGTGGATCGTGGGCGTCGATCGCTGGAGTGTGTTTGCTTGGTGCTAACCTTGAAGATTTTATTTCCACGCAAGGTAGATTTCTCGCCTATTTCGACAACAAGCAGTTCATAATCCAGTAATTGCTCATCATAGTTCTCATTCGGTTCTACATTAATCGAAATGAATGAATTGGATTTAGCACCTCTTCGAGTGCTAAATGAATAATGCTAACACAAGAGACGATTTGCGTTGATTTAAATGCGTGGATACAGTTCATCGTTTAACTTATTGGTTGAAATCAAAGTAATAAGAGAACGTAGCTTTTTTCCAGTAGGCCAGTAACCTTTTCTCATTCTACTACTATCTAAGTTCCGGGGATCCATGCCTTATTCTACATTGTTTGTCACCAGTGCTTCAGTGTTTCACTGCGCTACTAGCGCAAAATATTTACTTCCAGTTTACTCGACAAATCTTTCTTTCGAATTTCAATTGTAGAAAAATTTAGTTTTATTCTTGAAAAGGAGGCTATAATCAGTGGGAGGACACCGGCGTTATCGAAAAATAGATGGGAATGTGTAGAATGTTGGCCAAATAATTTGTGGAAAAGCGAAGTCCAGAGCTTCTGCCCACGTGATCGCGCGGCAACAATGGTGCTCAATGAGAAGAGAAGAGCTCGCTATTTCCTTCTAGCTCGTAGTGGCCGTCGCGATTTTGTTTACCTTGATCCTCCTCACTTTTCGATTAGTTAACTGGGTTACCTTCCAATTTTTTTTTGATTGATATGAATAATTTAGCAATGCTTTTGAGTGGATAGAATTTTCTGGCACATATTAACATACATATTCACTTTCAGTATCAGATCTTACGAGGAAATCACGAATGCAAAGGTATCAATCGGGTCTACGGATTTTATGATGAGCTTCTCGACCGCTTTGAAAAAGTCGGTCCCAGTTTGCACCACTGAAAAAAGTGATGGTTGAAGTTTTCTTTGCAAAATAAATTCAATTTAGGAGGAAGCTGAAAGATTATGGCTAGGATTCAACGAGGTTTTCTCGTGGATGCCGCTGGCTGGACTTGTTGGGAAGAAAATTCTGTGCATGCATGGTGGAATTTCGGCTTACCTCAATTCTCTTGATGATATCCGTAAGGTGCTCATTTGTTTTATCTTCAAGTGAATTGCCTATTTGCGAAAAAGATATGCTGAGTTGGTTTTACACTTAAGCCTAACTTAACTACTTGGAATCGGCTGCAGCCATATCAAGTTAGTTTTATTTCCTCTATAAAAATTGAAGTTCTTCCTCCTCGACTTTCTTTTATGCATGAGTAGCTTTTTAACGGTTAGAGCGGAAGAGAGCACCCGTCATTTGCCCTAAAAGGATAAAGGTAAGAGGTTGACTGAATTATTTTGGCACAAAATTTCTTTTTGATGCTGACAACCATAGATGCTCGATGTGAACATTGTTTCACTCGCGAAGTGGCGATGCCTAATGTTCGTCTGTGACGGCGATCGATGAGATGCCAGTTCTAGATTCCACGGCCAATGGATGAACCAAATGGAAATCCCCTTGCAATGGATCTTCTTTGGGCCGATCCAATGCTGAACATTCAAGGGTACGTTCCATTATTCCACGAATTATTGTCGTAGAAGCCACAGTATTTAAATTTTGTATACTTTCTATTATTTTTTCATGATAGGGGCTTATTTTGAACACGATAATAATGGTGCTGAGATATGAGCAGAATTCTGAATCCCAGCTGAGCTTCAAAACCGGGATCACCCTTTGCGGCGTCTCACGTGTTGTTCACTTCACCATAGAGGCCTTTACGTTGCCATTCTCTCGGCCAGCATTCTTACTGCAACAGTACTATCAGCAATCACCCGTCAATGGGAATGATTTGGGGAACGTAAGTCAGCAATGAATACAGTTAAGCTGAAACTGCAGTTGAAATCTGAGAGACTCAATGGTTCGTAGGGTGACACAAGAACACACGGAAAAGGTCGAAGTGCACCTGAAGTGTCGAGTTTTGCTCATGTCTCATCATCATTGTGGTTGTCACTGAAACATTTTCTAGCAAAATTGACTACAGATACGCGCCGAACACAGTGCGAGGAGTGGCGACGTTCTTCGGTGAAGATGCTGTTATTCAGTGTTGTGAGAAATTAAAAGTCGACTTGATAGTACGGGCACATCAAGTTCGTGTAATCATCATAAGGCGTGGATTTTTGAATGTTAATGTACCATAGTTTTAGATGATGATGTCTGGTTATGGTTTCTTTTGTAACAGGAAGCTAATCACCATTTTTACAGCACCAAGATATCAGCCAGAAGCGGTGGGTTACAGCATAAGAACCATAAAGCTAATTACTTGAATTTTTACCAAGACTAAATTTTTAGACTAGGGCCAGTAAGCTGTCACAGCAGGATAAAACGTTGTTTAGTTAGGCCGAATGTAATCCAAAAATGGTCATTGTTTGTCTAACGAATTTCTTCATTACACCTCTATGTGCTAATTGCTGATGAATACTTCCAAAGAAAACATCCAGAGTTTCAACTAGTTTATTTAGCATAATAGTTTTCATTAAACAGCACTGTTGAAGTTATTGTTTTTTTCATTTTGCTTTCAGAACAACAAAGGTGCGGTCGTATACGTCGACAAACAAGGCAAAATCGGCTTTAAAGTGCTATCGCCCCTTGAACATTCACCATCTGACGGTAATCGAGCCCGTAATATTCGAAGCACTCTGTGCTCGCCAGTTCCAGATAGTTACTTTCTTGGCCGTTGTACTCTCCTTCATAATCTGGATGCTATGGACGGTTTTTTGAAGCCAACGATCCCTCAGTAGTGCTAAAACTGATGTCGTGTTCTATCATGAACCTCGAGTAGATGTTAATAACGCCTTGTTTATTTTGGTTTTTAATCAGCTGTCAGAAGCGTCAAGTGCGTCTGGAGAGTACATAAAAAGAAATCCAAGGGATTCGGGGTCATCGAAACGCTACCGTACTCTCATCGATGGTGTGACAGTGCCGTACTTCTAATCTCAAAACTTAGTAAATTGGAGGGAATACAGAGGACTTCAGTATACTGCTACACCTTGGGAATAGATTCAATTTTATGTGACGTATCTGCTCTTTATAAGCTAACAATGTAGGAGATGTTAATAGTTCTTAATCAAGCAGTTTGTTGCTATTAATATAGGAACGGAGTTAAGAGTTTTCATTTTCCAGATGAAGCGCCGACGAAAGCTGCAGGACCGGATGACAAATCCTTTAGGATGTAAACGAAACCGCTTCATAAACCCCTTTCGTTCTCTTACGAATGCGATTCGAGGGCATATTTCAGAAAACGAGGTCAGCAAGCTTCCGCGACAATGTCACTAAACTTAAAACCAACCTAGATAAGTGAGTTTCGAGATTATTCTTATTCTTAAAGAAGCGTTTATCAAGCTTATCTGAACAGACTCTGAACTGCGTCTGTTACAGGATTTATCACGGATTTCTTTGGAATAAAATAGTCCAATTTTCTCACTATTTTAACCATGCTTATACAACTATGGTTTTTGTGAGAAGATTTTCTAACCATCTATACACCGTTCCTACTCACTTAACCACTTACCATTAGTGACAAGGCTGTCAGACGCTGAGTATAGCATAGCCTGGGTTCCTAATGCTAGCTGTTTATTTGTTGCGAAATTTTTAAGTGGAAGTAAGCAAAAAAATATAGGGGGGTTCTATACTCTTTGAAATTCTGTAGATCAAGACGATCATTTTTAATCTCATGAAGCAAACCTTCATGAAAAACGCGTGGCCGTCACGATTTCGCAAACTAACAGACATCAAAGCCTTTGCGTCAGTATCTCTTGTATCACTTGTTGCCCCGTTGATCGTCAAGTGATTCGAGCGCGCACCAGTAAACCCTGTCGTGTGCAGAAGTAACCTAGTGGGTTCTGCTCGCTTTAGGGATTCGTTGAGCATCATATCCTTTTTCTAGGGTTTTCGTGAACACCTTTGAGCATCAGGTCGGTGGCTTTTCTGCAGTTCGTTTGATATCCTGTGGAATTTAGTCACTTACGGCTCCTGTCCACCGGCTGTCGTTCATGTGCATTTTATTCTTGTCCACCATATTTCTCACATTTCGGCGTATAGAACGTCGTTTTTGATTGAGTGATCTTTCATCCTGCTTCCTCAATGACCAGGTTTCTGACGCATACGTTGACGCAGGGAGAATTGTGGAGTCGAAATGATGGGCACGGAGTCGGTTGGTCTTTATTCTCTTCACTACATCTTCGATGCTTTTGAAAGCTCCTCAGGCTGGTCGCTTCCTCCTACTCCACTCTGGAGCTCAGTCGTTCATCATATTCATTTTCCGACCTAGATGGAGCGTTCGGTGATAATCATTCTGTTAAGTGTGAATGAGGCATACGAGACCAATCCTTTCTTCATGAACATCGTTGGAATTGAGATTAGAGAGATTGAGATTGAGATTTAGTTGGAAAGCAACCCTTCCAAAAACGTTATCAAAGTCGCAAACATTCGTTCCACCTCTCTAGTGCTTGTTCTATAAGAACGACGTCATCAACAAGTCGAAAACGGTGTAATTCCCGACCAACGACTCTCACACCATTCAATTTTCGCCTGACGTTCTAAGGTAGCCGTAAATATTTTTGGCCAGATGGTATTACCTCGGCTAACAGCTCTTTTGACGTCGACGTTAATATTGTTATAGAATCGTGACATTATGAGAGTGAAATTCTTAAGTAGCTCACAAGCAACCTTCATATACTGAGTAGAGACTCCTTGGCTATCCATGGCTTCCATAACTGCTATTTTCTCAATGGAGTCAAAAGCGTTTTTAAACTGATCAAGGTGAGACAGAGCGGTCTCTTGTACTCTTGCGATATTTCTATGAGTCTTGTTACCTCGTGAATGTACATCGTGCTTAATCCTTTTCGAAACCCTGCTTGCCGACATGGCTGCTCCTCGTCCAGTGTTCTGTCAATCCTGTTTGGGATGAGTCGAGTGACTGTAGACGACAGACAATAAGCGGATTGGACGATAAAAGCAGATATCGCGGAGGTCTCCTTCTTGAAAAATAACACAGTTTTGATCTTCTCAAATAAATGGGAACCTTACACTCTGACAGTTAATATGTGAAGAGCTGCACCAGCGTATTGATGAGGACTGGCGGAGTGTTCTTCAGCTGCTTAGCTTTTATCCTGTCCTGAACAAGTACTGTTCGATTATTCATCAACGACGTAGCATATATCGGTTTTCGGAAGGGCGAACCCGTGGGGTGATATATCCATCCTTCCTCACTTCATATGAGTTTAGGAGGATGTGGCCATTGAAGAGATCTGAGTAGTAATCGTGAATGACTTTCTCTATCGTCTTTCTGGACGCTGTCTGGGCGCCAGAGTGCGATCATTTCGGTTATGTAATTGGCAAGTCTTCAATGGGCATGAGAAGAATGCTTCTCCCAGCCTCTGAAGCTTCGACGATAACTGCCGTTCTTCTCCAAACAAGGTCTTCTTTTATCGCCTGTGTGCATTGTTTTGAGCGTTCGGACGTGAGTTGGTGGTAGCCTGCAGCCTCTGCGATTCTCCGCTGGCGAATCAGCTCGAGTGGTTCTAGAGACAGACGTCTCCTGGTGATTTTGGGTCTGTCAGCTTTTATAGCGCTAATATGAAGATGTTCAATGAACCTATCGTATTCCTCGTCGATGCTATCAACAGCGGCATCATCCTAACAGACGACTAATAAACTGAATAAATCCCAAGTCATGGTGATTTTGGGACTTCTTTTTTGAATTTGGAGGCTTTTTCTCCTTTTCGCGCGGAATAAAGCCTTGCACGAAGTAGCGATAGTTTGATCCCGTGCAAGATTTTTGGAATACTGCGACTTCGGTTAGAAAAAACCGGTTTACTATGATGTGGTCTATTTCGTCACGGCACTCTCCACTGAGAAGCTCACACGTCCGGCGGCGCTGAAAGAGGGACTTCTGGAATTGTGATTTATCATGGGTGGTCTCGGTCGTGATGATAAGCACAGAAAGCCACTCATTGTGCTCCAGACCGCGGGCCCCAATTTTTTAGGGTTCTCCAAACGGTCTTCTAGATCCAATTTTGGCGTTAAAATTTCTAGTGAGTACTTTCGTCTTCTCTGTAGAACTTCCCCAATTCCTTATAGAACGGTCGACTTCTTCTTCATCATTGCTTGATGTCGGTGCCTAGACGACATTGATCAACATTTTTCAATCATAATCATCGGATTGGGGATGTTAGTTATACGAATTAGTTGATGTTGACGGCCAAACTCATGTTAACGAGAACGCCGATGCCACTGATTCCCCTACTGTCGCATGTTCCGAGGAACACTTCTCCAATATTACAAACGGTGTTGATTGCGCGGCGCCTTCCCATCTCAGCCAATCTGATGGCACCGTACCTTGTCCTTCTTGCTCGCATAATCAAGTCTTCTATCGAGGATTCAGATACAAGTGTGCATGCATTGTAGGTACAGATTTTCACCTTAGCCATTCGAGATTTAGGCTGCCTAAAATGGCCCTGACATTTTAGCAACTTTAGGATCAGGGGAATGAGGCCCACTTATTTTCCCGCGTATAGCGCTTGCTTTAGTATACTGTCTCATAGCCTGCCAGTCTCTTAGAGTAGACGGAGCGCTTTTTGGAGGCGAACTCCTATTCGCGCTACATGTGCTTCCCAGTAGCTTGCAGGCTTTTGGGCGAATATTACACTCCAAATAAACGGTAGCACACCCACACACACAGGTATGAATATCTTCTTAAATACGGAAGTTATGTACCAAATCAGCTAAGTGGAAACGGAGAGTCCATCCTCAGGATACAGCTGCCTCTCAGGGAAGCGTAAGATCGCTTTTGGTCCTCGATTAACCTCCACCCCGACCTTGGGGACGTGCCAAGTTGCTTAGCGACAAAAGCCAAGTGATCCATTATGCGGGAGATGCCTGGTTTATGTCAGCCCCTTCGAAATTTCGCTTAAGACTGAAAAAGAATGAGCGACTCTTAACGTCTAGCCATAATCTCAGCCATGTTTCCAGAGAAGGTGGAAGACATCTGATGTTAGTATGAAGCAATTACTATCGGACAGCTTTATGAATGTCTCAACTCAATTCTCTTTTTGTTTAATATTAGGTCGTGCATCTTTCTTGCTGAAGTAAACCTTGCTTAATTTCTTGATAACGAATGTGACACAATGGATATCTAGAAACTCTTAGTACATAATTCAATTTTAAACAAGAAGCAGTTAATGAAAGAGACAGTTGTAATCGATATTCACCAATTGCATAGTTGCGTCGAGCGGAGGTATATAGTCAAATTAGCCACGTGTAAGGACATAAACGGGTCACGCAGTGGAAATTTTTATGTGGAACCTCATCGCGCTTAATCGAAATTGATCCTTTCTTTACCAAGCGCTCACAACCTACTTGTGTAAAGTTTGCTCCAAACTGCAAAATTTACCGGAATCAAACAAAGTCTGGGATTCAGTAGAATTTTTCTTGTCTACATGCAGAAGGGCGCGTGTGACGCAGTGGTCGAAGGCGCCCTACAATATCTGGGATCGATTCCCGCGCCCGTGGCTCACCAAGCCTTCCCTCTCAGTAGTCTCTTTACTCTTTAAAACTCCTTACTTCTCTTTAATCTTTTAAAGGAGCGTGTGGCGCAGTGATCGGAGGCACCCTGCAACACACGTGGAATCGATCCCCATGCCTATGGCCCACCAAGCCTTCCATCTTTGAGGGGTCAGCACACTGGTACCAGTCTTGTCTGGGATGACAGCATCACTGGCTCGATACATCGGTAGGCCATCGCGAGTGACTGTATAGTCCAAACATGCATTCAGTCACCTCCAACGATGCTTATTGAAGTCGAATGCATGGCGCGTACCTCAGTGATTGATCAACGCCCATTTTTATTCAATCAGTCCTTTATTTTATCTACACGGAAAAAGTTCTGGATCAAATAGTGTGTATTTTAAGAGCTGCGGTTATTCTTTTATAGGAGACGCCACGATGCCAATGACTGTTCACTTATTTGAAGATACTTTCGAATGATAAAAGTTTGGATACAAATTGTGATTCCGTTCAAATTAAATGTTGAAAGATCATGTTTGCAAAAATCTCCGCATCATGGTGGTCATTGAAAGACAGCTCTCGAATCTCAATGAATACACGACTTCGTTGTAATTCTATGATTTCATGAAGTCACTGCGAGTTCACAGTGTATCTCACGATTTCATTCGGTCAGACCAATCGCCTCAGAGCTCGATTGGAAGCTCAGCCGGCCAGTTGCCTCTAGAAGGAAATGGCGGTAATGTAAGTAATATGTGGTATGTATTCTTTCTTTGATAAACTTACACGAGGTTGACAATGATGTTTATTTTCGGCTAACGTTTCGACGTCTTCGTCTTCCTCAGAGCCGATGATCCGAGTCGATGGTCCTCATCATAAACATAAACATCATTATCAACCTCGTGTAAGCTCATCGAAAGAATACATATTGATTAGTGATACCGAGGTTCAGGAAAAGTCGGTTTCGAAATGTTACTACGCTTTGTGCTAGCTGATAATAACACCGACTTCTGCACGATGTGCGCGATGATTATGTCCGGAAGAAAAACAAGTTGTTATCATCGGACATTATCATTATATCGACCATCAGCATCGTGTATAAAAGGGCATCACTGAGTGAGTATGCCTCATTCGAGGAGATGGCCCACTGAGGAAGACCTGCCTCGACACGAAGGAGAAGCTGCCACGTCGAGACGAATGACAAGCGAGGACCATCGACTCGGATCATCGGCTGAGGATGACGAAGACGTCGAAACGTTAGCCGAAAATAAACATCATTATCAACCTCGTGTAAGCTCATCAAAGAAATACATATTGATTAGTGATACCGAGGTTCAAGGAGAGTCGGTTTCGAAATATAATATGTGGTACTTCATTTTGTCCTAACTGTTTTTGAAGAACTCTGCTCATGTTAAGTAAAATAGATGGCTCAAAATCGAATAGAATTGAAGAATGAAGCCGTGCCTTCTTTGTGGGGACATAATAATGTTGTTGGGACGGCTCGTTAATATAGGAATACCAAGTAGTTAGGACAATTCGGTCGGAATTAGCTGCTCGCCTTTGTGTACGCCACGCGGGACTTCTCGTGATTAGCAGTCACAATGCCGGACACCTAAAACTTGGGTAATTAAACCGTTTATCATAATTATACAACAATTGTAACAATACAACTCTACAATTAAGGCAACAATGATACGGGTAATGAGTAGGCGCAGCCTGATCACTGGTGTTGAGGTTGCTTACGAGTGAAGAGATTGGCATATGAATTCTACTACATGAGATGGATGTGAGGTACAAATGCGGTGACTTGGGCAGCATTGCTGTTACATGAGCTAGCTAACCGTGGAGCAGTTTATATATCTTTGCGCTGGACGGAGTCGAGCTACAGTAGGCAGAAAGACGGGTGCTGGAAACATTTCTCAAGCCTTGCGATCTGATAGGGCGATATTCAAAGCTTAGGACCGTAAGTGCAGATATTTTACGAGATAGGCGCCAGCGAAATGTTAGACATACGGCTTTCAGATCGTCATGGAGAGAAGGTCATGGGAGAAGCGTTTGAAATGTTTGGAAAGGTTAGAATTGATTTACATAGAGAACATTCCAATATTCGTGAAGAATGTTCTCTATAAATGTTCACTTTCACCGATGTTATCGATGTGGCTTGCTGAAGCACTTTAGAATGCTCGAATTTCGGCAAGGTATTCCACAGCTCCGCCTTCGACATGTATCCAAAACAATCAAGTAGCTGACTATCAAACCGTAGTCATTTGAAGGGATTTTTTATCTGCATAATAATTTAAGTTCTCATTTTTAAAGTCATATTAACGGATCTACTTCACTGAGGGCGCGTGTGGCGCAGTGGTTGGAGGCGCCACTGCAACACACACGTGGAGTCGATCCCCGCGCCCATGGCCCACCAAACGTTCCATCCCTCCGGGGTCGGCAAATTGTACCAGACTTTCCTGAAAGGATAGCAGCACTGGCTCGATAAGTCAGCAGGCTACCGCAAGTCATTGTAAAGGCCAAATATGCATTCAATCACCTCCAACGATACTTAATGAAGTCGAATGCATGGCGCATTCCTCAGGGATTAATCAACGCGGAGAGTTTTATCCTTTTATTTTACTTCAATGGGAAATCACATTCAATTAGCAGCGGACCTATATGGAGCTTGGAAATATTGGTTGGTCTTCGGCTAACTTCCAAGAATACGGTATTTATGGATAATGGAGTATACTCTGGTACACCATGGCAGCCAACGCAATAAGTACCTTTAAACGATATCCGTATCCACATGCAGGGTTGAAAAGTCAGCTGAGCAGAAGAAAATCGGCAATAAAACTTGAGAATGTTCGAAGAGCAACGAGAACGTAGTGAAGACGAAAAACACTTCTTATGTTCTCACCTTTCCCAGCGTACGATTCTTTCCGCATTAAACTACATGCACTACATCTGGTCGCTGCGTAAATAATATGATAGGCTAGCAGCCATCGTCGTCGAGAGAGCAGTCGAGAAGGCGATGTTGGGAATACCGCGTGTCAGGTAAATGGGAGAAGCAGCCAAAGCTCCGAGTAAGATCAACGATCATGGGTTGGGTACGTCGCTATTCACGGCAAAATATCGAAAACGAGGTGGGCGGCCACGTTGTGCGTCCTAATGGCAACTCGAGGGCAAGCCGTTACCGAAGGCGTCTCGTTAGATGTTAATTGGACAACAGGAAAACACCGAACCGATGCTCGAAATCGCTCGTGAGGAATCTAGACAAAAAATATGCTACTCGTCGCGTCTCTGGAACATCCAGACACGCCAACTCTGGATCGGGATGTGGGCTAATGGAAACTACTATGTCATCCTGTCTCATTCGACAATCACCTAGAGGACAGGTGATATAAATGGCGGCGTAATATCAAACACTTGCAACCACTTTTCAATGCGAAAAAGCACGCCTATTAGGAAGTCGAGAAGGTAACATCATCCTACGAAATTGGTGTTCTCTAGGAGCACAATTATATAATACAAAGGTTCCACTATATGTAGCGACTGTTACCTGATGCTGACCCATCAGTAGTCGTTCATCCTCCTATCTCCCATTATACTGTAGGAGTTGGTATAGTTCTTTGAGTTGAAAATACAATATTACTACGGTTTTTATCATTATGCATAAAAGCATTGATATGAAAGACAAAATTATGGGTTGGCACGATAACTTAGGCAGGACATTAGCAGATGAAAACACTGTTCGACTGTTCAGATTCACAGATGTACCTCCCACCACGGGAATTGATCGGCGTAGTCACGATGTTCTGGATGCCTTTGAGCGTTGACCTGAAATTGCATGGTTCATATGGCTATTCTACCCTGTTGATGGCGGTTGTTGCCATACCTGGTAAAATCTGACGAGATGATCCAGTGAAGCGTGTGCTGGAACTTTTGGATCACCGTAGTCCACGTAATAGTAGTAAATTGTGCCGACTTTTCGGCGGCGTATGGGGTAGTGTCTAAAGCAGTGGCATCGTGGACGACTCATTCACCTGCCACATCAAAACTACTGCACCTGAATGAACCGTTGGCTGTTTTGTAGACGACAATCAGAGGAAGTTCCTGCTCCAAGTCATCAAGGAGAGGGCGATGAACCAACTGTAGTATAGTAAGACTAGTGTTAGCATATGACACGCCACTGAATCCATCTAAGATCATCGAACTAACCTGATGATAAACGCGGAAATCCGCCCGTTTTTCCACTTGTTCTTCGGCTTTCGCGAAGTTGCACACTCCGATATACACGCTTCTGATTGAACCTTACGTTACCACACATTTTGGAAACTTTTCAGTGAAAAATCACTATTTCCAACTATGAAGTAGTGAAGCCACAAATATTTCGAATTTACTCGAATGAACTAACTTCGCTAGTCCTTCGATTGGTTGAGGACTTTTCGCTGAAGTCGGATTATACTGTGAAACCTCTTTTTCCCTCGCTGATCCCACTTTCTGATCATCATCGCTTGGCATAATGTTCTGGATTGACTAAATCAGGGTCGCATTAGAATCTTTCTCTCTCTCCCTCTATGTCAGTATTTATTAAGGAAACAACCTCGAACATTCCACTCTTTTCTCTTTGACTTTCCTTATTCTCTTTGTTTCCTCTTCGTCTTCTCTCGCGCCGCTCCCTTCTTCTCCTAGGCTTGCTGTTTTCACTGACATCAAGATCTCTGACCAGATTTTTGCTTCCGGAAGTCGAAGACTTAGACACAGATTTGCTCCTGTCAATCAACCATAAGGTGGTGCCGAATTGCATGTTTATGAATGAATAGTTGAATAAAAAACGCAAAATGCACGAATATTTGTTTTCACTGTCCTCCTTATGCTGAAGAAATATTCGTTTCAACACTGAACCGTTAGCTGATTGTATTCAAAGGTGAAACGTATGTCTGACGGAGAACTAATGTATCAATTTGCCAAATATGTATTTTAATTCGATCTGATTCCATTTTATAGAACACTTTAAAAGTGTTGTCCCTAAGACTATGGAAAACCATTGGGGTATGGGTGCAGATAAGAAAAGAATAGCTGGAATTCGAGGGAACCTCCAACACCTACAAGCTCTTCGCTGCCGCCATCGTCAACTGTTCGTGGAACCGTGAACGTCTCACTGTGTCTCATTAGTTCCATCGCTTCACTACCATGCATTCTGATTCGCGAAGCTCACAAAGATTCTGCCTGGTACTCCACCGACGTTGATGATAAGCTTCAACGTCAACTGGGAGAGCACCAGAATGCCACAGAGCGGAAATTGCTAAAGGCACTCTAGCATCGCAGCTCTAGCAATGAGGAGCCTTGTCCTTTTGATTACTGCAAGTGACAACTTAATCAACATTACTCTGTTGAATTAGACTAGGTTGTGTGAATGTAGGTCTGTTCGTTGATCTGTTACGTCTGTTACGTTTACAAAGACAAGAGTTCTAAAGGAGAGTGCTACGTAACACGAAAGTTCCGTGCTTCACTTTGTCGAAATGTCTGCCCCTTTTCGCTCCATAGCCGGATTGTCACCAGTTGGCTCGGGATCAGCTCCAAACTTCTGAGAAGTTCTTTTTGATGCTCTTAAGATTCGACACCGCTGAAGCTCTGGAAGAAAATCGTCCTTTGTTCGCATTGCAAATCGACTGGAACGAGCATTTACTGAAATAAGTTGGTAACGCAAACAAGAGCCAATGTGCTGCATTAATCTTCCTTCACCGCATTATTTAAAAACTAGAAAGATTCTAACAAATGAGCAAATTAACAACATGAAATGGATAGATTGATTAGCACGTTCTCACGAGCGGTCGGCAACGAATTGTCCATTTAATTATATAAGTGACTCCGTACACAACAAATGCCCGAGTTCATTGAGGTGTTCAACCATAGGAGTGGGAATCACAATGGTTATAGATGCCGTCCAATATATACATGATCGTTGGCTGGATCGCTAACCGGCCCAAGAAATCCATCCATCCCACCGAGGTCGTCAAATTGGTATCAGACATCTGGGATAACCTTTCTGCTATCCATAAAGATCAGCAACTGACTCTGTGGAAACCTGGGAACACTTTCCTACAGCCGTCTTAAATTTCCAAGAGAAATCAACTAGATTAACACACAGTTAAATTCAAGACGAAAACAAAATGTTCATGTAGCAGTCGAAACCACATGCAATTCCGATTACAAGCGGTGATAACGGAGGCGAAATCAGAAACCGAATGGAGGAAATGCTAGGACAGTCACAATGTGCGAGGCAGGATTATATGAATAAGTAAATAAAAGTGAGCAAATATATAATGAAACCTCGAGTTCAGTGAGGTTTTTGAACGAGAACGCAACTCACTCTCGACGTCTTCCTCGCGAAGTTCTTGGGCTGCATGACGGAGTGTCGCTTAATCAATTATAGATTGGGCACAAAGGAGACTCTAAGAACGGCGGCCATGGCGCCTTAATTATTTCACAAAATTTCACAGACTTTTTCATTAAAGTTCTCATTGCGCTCAATTTTTTCAGAATAAGGATTCTCCTCCTTACTCACCTATGTTCTTCAGGCTTAAAGGAAGGCAAATAGTACGAGTAATCTTGTGTATTTGTAGAAAATAACGTAAGATGACAACAAAATTTGGTATCCGTAGGAAAGACTCCTTTGGTGCCATTGGCTTATCAAACTCTTGCATAGCCTTTCTACTTGAGAGAGAGTCCATAAATACATCTTTTCAAAGGCATCCATCAATCTTCAATTGAAATTCAAAAAGCTGAAAAACCGCGACATTTCGGGAAACTCGAAGTAACACATTGGGAAATTAGCCGCACTCTCTCTTATTTTTCCTTCTGTTACTTTATTCTTTTCACCATGATTTTTTTCTTTCTAATTACCCGACTCTTTAACCTCCCAAGGGTGCGTGTAGCGCAGTGGTCGGAGACGCCCTGCAACGCACACGTGGAATCGATCCCCATGCCCATGGCCCACCAAGCCTTCCATCCTTACAGGGTTGACACTGGTAGCAGACTTGTCTGGGAGGATAGAAGCACTGGCTCGATACATCGGTAGGCCACGGCGAGTCAGTTATTGTGAAGACCAGATATGTATTTAATTGCCTCTAACGATCGAATGCATGGAGCATCCCTCAGGGATTGAACAACGCCGCGAGTTTAATCCTTTCTTTTTAGCCACGTAATTTCACATTCAATTGAACGCGCTGAGTACGCGATAAATAGAAGCGATAAAACTCCTGCTGATAATATCTTCTTCTATGTCGTGAGCGAAACTCTTAATTTTAGATATTTTTCCCATCACTTTCAAATGTGTTGTCTTAGTTTGCAATTCAGTTGCGGATTTGAACGTCTTGACTTACGGCGCATCTCCACTTCTTTTGTTTTGGTACAACTTGGCACATTAACGACAAAACTTATCACATACTGCTTATGATATTGATATATAATGATATTCTTGCACGCAACAAAGTGAAATAATTGTTTATGACGCAGGTAATTTTCTTGCCGTACATTTCTACCCATGGATCGATTCCAGGTAAAGAGTTGCTGCGCGAATACTCTCGCACGTGGAGCACCCCTAGAGTGGAACACAGGACTGAAAGTGACCATATACTTTTCCTGAGACACTTGTCCCAGCTGCACCGAGCTCACTTACTCCTCTCATTTAATCGCGCATACATGGTTGTGCGTTCTTGCCTATACGCGGTTTGAATTGTGTTGTCCACTTCGATTCAACAGAAAACTTCTAAATCAATAGTTGAGAAATGTCATACGAAGGAGATAGGTGCTTCGAGGGCAACACGTCTTAGCAGTGTGTTTCATATCTACTCCATACGACTCTACAAAGTTCCCATGAGGTCTTTAACGGTCGCTGGCTTCACCTCATCCCGAGCCCAAGACGCCCTTCATGAAGCCGGGGTCGGAAAATTGGCACCAGATTTGGCTTGGATATGCTCACTTCCTCTAGTTCACGTGGAAACACCCTAGTACAGCTATGTCAGGATTCCAGGCAGAATTAAGTCGACTAGCATTCAATGGCATTCATGACGAAGATGAAAAAATCCTCAAGCAGCAGCCGAATCCACACGTAAAACGTGAAAAAATCCGAAGACCATTGTGGGTTACGAATGTGAAGAAGCGAGCCAAATGTAAAAAGTGCTGGAATCCACAGAGGATATGTAAAGATGGATCATATAAAAAATTAAAATAATTAGAAATCGTCAAGACCACATGCTTCAAAGTCGGGACTTCAGTTAAGCTTCAACCTGCTTTTTTACCATTTCCACGGGTTCACGCGTTATCCGTCATCAGAGGTCCTTTATTTGCCTTTCCTTTATCCATGCTTTAACTCTGTTGGTGATATCAGCAATCACCCCACAACAGAGATGATCTGGAGAGCGCAAGTCAGCATTGAACTCAGTTTGATATTGTTCAGAAAAAGATATAGCTAGAGCCTCGGTTAGTGTGATGGATAGCACTTAAGCCCTTGTAATGATGTGCTCGAGCCCCACTTGAGGCCCGGCGTTTTGCTCATATTTCAGCACCCAGTGGTTGTATTTCAAGTAGTAGCCTGTCAGAAAAAACGATAGGCAATGACTGGAAGTTAAGACCTTACTGTAGAAGAATTTGGAAAATAGAAGCACTATTCTAATTATTGTTCTTGGATCCGCCTTGCGCTTACTGGTCTCCTGGGTTAATAATTAGGCTCGCATTAACAGACAAGAGTCGTCTCTTACGAGTAAAAATTATACCTATATATCCTGAATTTCTGGATTGAAGCGTGAAATAGTGCGCAAACTAAATGCTACTTTCACACTTAAAGCCACTTCTAACGTCGTGCGCCTTTTTTAATGTTCTTTTTGACTTATAGTAATGCTAGTGCCGTCGAACTTAGTTCGCTGTCCAAGTACACGTGTGTCTAAAAATTAGTTATAGGACGGAAATTCTCGTTACATCGAAGTAATCACCTGCGACCCCCTGTCGATGAGTGCCACATGCGTTCCTGACGACGGGGTCTCTCGGCCTTTTGAGCCGCAGTCTCGAAGTCGCTCGATTCCTCGTCGTCATACTTTGTCATTCCAGCGCCTTCCTTGCATCTTCTGCTGCTTTCATCGCGTTCTCTCGTTGAGCTGCCATCGTCTGTTCCTTTTGACGAGAAATTCTCTTCAATTCGCGATTCTTTGCTGCTCTTACGATGCTTGCTGCTTCTTCTCTGCTTTTTTTTGACATTGACGTCTTTAAATTCCCTGAATATTGTCAGATTCATTTGATCCAATAATTCACTGGTTTGTTCTTAATTCCTTCGCTTCTACGACGTGGTCTACTTATTGTGGATTTTCCACTTTCACTTAAAGAATCCACCTACATACCAAGGAAGACCACTACTTGCAAATTTTCGCTCATAATAATCACTTGTATTAGCTGTGCGCTTTTCAACAAATTACGTTATGGACTTACCATGGATCGTTCCTCAATATATTTTCAAATCATTGTTTATTTACTAAAAAAATGTGGTTTTACGTTAAATTTAAGCCTCAACACACAGAAAAAAGGTAGAGTTTAGATTGGACGAGAATCTGAAAAAAATCGAGCAGTAGTTTAGTGCGAAGAATAAAAAAAGGATTAATCTCTTAGCATTGAACAATCCCTTTAGGGATCGCCATCCATTCGACTTCATTAACCATCATTTGGAGATGACTGAATGCATATCCGGCCTTTACAATGACTCGCGGTATCGTACCGATGTATCCAGCCAGTGCTGCTATCCTCGCAGACAATTCTGGTACCAATTCACCGACCCCGGAGGGATGGAAGGCTTAGTGAGCCATGAGCGCGGGGATCGATTCCACGTGTGTGTTCCAAGGCGCCTCCGACCACTGGGCCACACGCACCCTTTTTTACTGCGAAAACAGCTGAAATATTAAAAGATGGACACTATGCGAAGTAGAACGATTCCAAGGAAAAAACAAACATACAAAACAAAACAGAGATCTGACGAACTGCTCAAGCAGTACGATAATCCATCCAGCATTGGGCTATCGCAACGGCGCTGTGCGACAGCACGCGATGCCCGCCCCAGCATATGCTTCGTGAGGGTGGTCAACCAGAATTGGCGAGGCTTGACTCCACCTCATCTACAGTACGCATCCGAGCTTACTCTAACAAATCCTCATTTTAAAACCATTCCTAACAAAAAAGGAAACAAGACTTGTAAAATTCTTCCAGGATTTGCAATATGCAATACCAATGGAACTTCCATTTATAATGTAATTTTCTATCAGGAGTTTGAATAGGTGCAGGTAGAGACGTGATGGCTTGACTAAGTTGAAAGGACATAGGAAATAAGGAAATCTATGAACAATGAAGTATCACAGCAATTTCTATTACAATGGAAGAACAATACATGAATTGGCACAAAATTTCGAATAATGAGAAAAATCCACCGCTTAAATTCCGTGTAAAGGTTTCAAAAATTCCAGAGAGTAACGCGTTCACCACCACATCATGCGGGTAATCAAAAATTAATTCTACACTTTTTTGCTAACTATATGAGAGACCCCTCCAGAACGTCATGCGAACATTGGAATGAGGTAATATGGAAGTGAAAATCAATGGTTGGCAGTTACACTATCTTCGCTTTGCTGATGACATCGTCTTTATAACACCAAACCCAAACACGGCCAAGCAAAACGTATGTTTGCCGACTTTGATAGAGCCTATGGAAAGATTGGTCTTCGACTAAATCTTACAAAAAGGATGTTCATGAAAAACGGATTGGTTTCGTATGCCCCATTTACGCTCAGTGGAAAGAATATCTCCGAATACCCAAGTTATGTCTATCTAGGTCGAGAAATCAATATGATGAACGACTTAGCTCCAGAGTTGAGCAGAAGGAAATGAGCGGCTTGAGGAGCTTTCAAGAGCATCGGGGATGTAGTGAAGAGGACAAAAAGCACCCAACTCCGTGCCCACCTTTTCGACTCAACGGTACTTCCTGCCCTAACGTATGCATCAGAGACCTGGTCACTGCCTAAGCTGAATGAAAGGTCACTCAGCGTTGTCTAACGTGCATTCGAAAGGACGATGCTAGGAGTATTCCGTTCCACACAAGTAAGGGATGGGATCCGAAGCTCCGATCTGCGTCAACGATCAAAAATCAAAGATGCCATTCTGTACGCCAAACAGTCGAAGATAAGGTGGGCCGGACACGTAATGCGTATGAATCATAATCGATGAACAAGACCCGTTAGTGATTGGGTTCCTCAGGATGTCAAACGTACTGCAGGAAGACCATCGGCCCGATGGTTAGAATTCTTCACGAAGAGCTTAGAAGATATGATGCTCGATGAATCCCTAGAGCGAGCAGAACCCGCTGTGCCACTCTTGCACGCGACAGGGAAAAATGGAAGATTTACTGGCGCCCGCTCGTGTCACTCGACGATCAACGGGGCAACAGGTGACAGGTGATCTGAGAGACAGGCGAAACGAAGGACTCGCATGGTGCGGCCGTCAACGCGTGAGGCTCGGGAAGGAGTAATAGCACGTTCGCTCCCCACTGCAGACACCTGCGGTCCAGAGTTTTGCAAATATCTCAGCAACGTTGTGACTGTTCCTAATGTTTAGATCTTTGTACACAATAAAACAAAACGCAGCAAAAGCACGCCGAAGGTATTGTTGCGGTATACCTCGTGTGAAACCTTCCAGTACCATAAACTTCTGTGGTTATAATGCAGTATGGTATGATTATAGCTAATAGAATTGCGGCATAAATTGCTACCTTAGCTTTCCAGCGAGTGATTGTATAAGTTCATCTCTGGTGGTCTCTTTGCCTCTCTTAGTGTCGACGAGATTTACGTACTGCTCGGACAGGTTGTCATCACCTAAGTTAGAAAACATCATCAAGATCGGTTCGGTCGACAATACTGGTAAGCACAAATCCACCATTTTCTTCTCTTTGCTTCTCCTTCCCAACTTCACACGACGTTCCATGCATGCAGCATACAACATCGCATCTCTAAATGTTCATTTTGTGTTATGTTTAATGGTGAAGTGCATTCAGTTTAAGAGGACTGTTTCCAGGAACACTTTGATTTCTGCCACCAAAACGTTTGTTGCGTATGCATGCTTCCGTTTTATAGTAAGTTTTGAAAAATACATCGTAGTAATAGTATAAATTGCTCGAATCACTTAGGGATGCTGAACGAATCAACTTCGAAAGGCCTGAAGTAAAACAGACTACGCAGGTCCAAAACTTGTGTTGCTCTGTAAACAGTGGCAAACCTGATAACAGCAACTTAGCAATTTCAGTACTCAGTTTTCACCTTCCGTACAATCTCCGCCTCTATCGGACTATACGCAGAGTAGTATATGAACTATCAAAAACCACTAACCTTCACTGGAACGTACAACGAGTTATAGGGTGTTGGACACTCGGATTCCATTAGGAAGGTAGTGGTTTAGGGAAAGCACCGTCAAAGGCGCTGCGAGAATGCTGAATGAATCGAACCTCAACTCACCTGCTCAGTGATTGATAGAGATTAGAACAAACAAACAATATCCAACTATGCATATCCTTCCAACTCATTGACTCATAGAGGTCGTAAAATTCAGCAAAGCAGTCATTCATCGCTTTCTATGAATTGAAAGCACTGAGTTAATCTGACATTTAGCAACCGGTTTTGAACCCACATTCAACATCAACCCATATTATGGTTAATAGGCCTCCCTACAACACTTCTCTGAAATAGGTTAGAACCAATTTCGATTACGTTGGTCGATATATTCCTTACTTTATCACTCTTTAACAACTGCTCGTACCTGGAATTTTCACTAGTAGACTTGACAGATTGTGCGAGACACTGGCAATATGGGCCACCATGCTAAATCAAAAGGGCGCGTGTGGCGCAGTGGTCGGAGGCGCCCTGCAACATGAACGTGAAATGGATCCCAGCGCCCATGGCCCACCAAGCCTTCCATCCCTCCGGGGTCGGCAAATTGGTACCAGACTTGTATGGGAGGATGGCAGCACTGGCTCGTTACATCGGTAGGCCACCGCGAATCATGTAAAAGCCAGATATGCACTCAATCACCTCCAAACGATGTTTAATGAGGTAGAATGCATGGCGCATCCCTCAGGGATTGATCAACGGCGAAAGCTTTCTTTAGCTTTATGCTAGATCAACAGTGCTGCCTTCTAAGAGTATTCGTCCATAGTCAGCAATCGAAGTGTCATATACCACAATAGACCTTCTACTTCATGATGTTCTCGCTTATATTCAAAGAGGATGGTTTTGATAAGACATCAATCCATAAATATTTAAAAAATCAACTGAAAATCTTATTTTCATCATAGGAGAAATTCAAACAACAATTCCGTGAGAGAATGATATACACTCGAGGCTGCAATTCACACAGCGACTTCCACACTGCAACTAAGCTCACAATTGTGGAATTTTCATCGAAACATTGTTCAGAATAACCCAAGCGACAAAAAACAGCCATATAATGAAGCGTGGAGAGCCGAGTTTGTGCTACAGTTGTTAAAGGTGCCTTGCGAAACAAACTGCATCAGTCACCGATTCCATCCCGTACCAAGGGCATAACCATGCATTTCGTCAATTTGGTATCGAAAATTTGATCCGTCATGTCTAGGAGGACCGGAACACTGACTCGATAGATCGATAGGTTATCATAAGACTACGATATGCACCTCTATGATTCTTTATGAAGTCGAACCCATGGCACATAGCTCCAAACGCTTACGTTTGTTTGGACGAAGTGACATGGTTCGGTTCTAAAAAAGATCTCCTGCGTTTTTGTGTGAAATAACTCCGACTGGATTTACGAAAAGCCACTTAAAAAAGAATGGATTGAATCCTGGCGATACTTTCGTGCCTATTGGTATAAAGGTCTTCCACTGTTTCTGTATGCATGGATAGCTCGAACAATCAATTTCAATTGCGTGACATAATTTAACAGGTGAAATAGTGTAAAAAAGGGCTTGAAGGGTCTACATGAGAACTGAGTGAAGAAAAAGCTGTACGACCCACCCCTACCTATTCGAATTTTCGATTTTTTCGCCTTGACGTGAATACGTACAATCAGTGCCCGTGTTCTACACAACGACTCTAGCCCATCTCCTCTATTGCTGCACAAGAATTAAGCTTTTTTTTAAACGGATCTTTTACCGTTTTCACGGAAAAAGATATTGGGCAGCACTGTTGCGCTAAAGTTGTTCACCAGTGCATTAACATCGGATGAGGAAGTCTCTCCACTGAGAATAAAGAAAATGTGTCTAACCATGGCAATATTCTTTAGAATTTTCTTTTTACCGACGGTAATTTTTCTTTTTCGAAAAGTCCTCGTAAAGGAAGGGTAGTACTCACTGGAACTCCACGAAATAGAAAAAATAACAAGTTTGCGCATTACTTGGAAGAAAACCTACTTCATGTGGCAACAGCAGCGATTCAGAAATGAGGTCATACGTTTTTCGTTTAACTAGTCATGGCAAACGGTATAAAGGAAGAATCATGGAGAAGGATGGCAGCAAAAACTGCACACGAAATCCTCGGAGATGCCACTGATCAATTGACGGACACGAAGCCGAATACCCAACTTTTTTTTGACACCGTTAGCGTTATGGCTCTCTGTTCTGCAACTGAGCTGTGGATTGACATTTCAGTCAAGCTAAAGAGTTTTGAGTCAGCCACAGAAACTTGAATGATGTCATCTGGAAATTAATTTGGCACACACACGAAGCCGCTGCGCATCGCAGAAATTCGAAAAATATCTCGCCCTCAAGTCCAGCGAAATACTCATCGCAAAGGAATCAGCTGTGGGTAGCATAATAAAAAGCTTAAAAATTGAGAAATTTTGGCGACAATTACACGAAAAGAACAGTAAAATGGAACCTAAGAGAGTGCAAGAATTCTCTAAGCGCCCATCTACAGCGAAGCTGATGGATGCGCCATGCATTCGACTTCATAATTTGGCGACCCCGAAGGGATGGAGAGGTTGGCGGGCCATGGGCCCGAGAATAGATTCGTGTGCGTTGTAGCGCGCCTCCGACCACTGCACCCAGCAAGGTGGTCTTACTACAAGTCTCGAGTGTAGCTCAACCTTCTATTCACTCGTAATTTCACAATGCTTTCCCATTACGCACCGACTTCTGTAACTTTGCACATTTCCAACCCAATAACAGAAGCCGCTGATCGCTGTCCTACCACAGGAAATAGGTATACTCATTACAATAGCTTACTGAAAGTGAACACTCTTGTTAAGTTTATTTTTTATTTTCTGCCTTCTATTGTTTTTATGGCAGGGTATTAATCTAAATACAACCAAAAGATTGCTGATATATTTGCAAAACTCCGGACCGCCGGTGTCGGCGGTGGGAAATGAACGCGGTATTGCTCTTTCCGGAGAGTAACGCGTTCACCACCACACCATACGGGTTCTTCGTTTCGCCTGTCTCTCAGCTAGTTCTATCGATCTTTTGCCCTAAGCAAACACCCGTCAATGAGATTGATCTGGGGAGCCCACATGGGCCTTGAACCCAGTTAAGCTGAGGCTGTAGTTGAATTCACAATGTGCACTTTTTATTTCCTGCCTTCTATTATTTTTATGGCAGGGTATTCATTTTTATAGCTGAGAGACAGGCGAAACAAAGGACCCGCATGGTGTGGTGGTGAACGCGTTACACCCCGGAAAGGGCAATAGCGTGTTCGTTCCTCACTGCAGACACCTGCGGTCCGGAGTTTTGCAAATATCTCAGCAATCTTGTGGTTGTATTTGGCTTAATACTCTTGTTAAGCTTGGAAAATCTCCTACTGTGATGATATTGAAGCAACTCTTGTTAGAGATTTTATTCATATGATAAAATCAATTTGTCAACAAGTCCTCGAGAAGATAAACAAAATTTGTAAACATTTCACTAAAGGGAATGAAGCGTATGAAAATGAACAAAGAGACACTTATCAGAACGTAGAGATAACAAGTGACCATTTGAACACGACGTAGTGGTGCAAATCACAACACACGCCATCCATAACATCGGATATAATGCTGATTTCGATTGAGCTTGTGCAACAACTCTATCTCCTCCTCGCTGAGCTCCAGTTCTGTCACCTAAGCAACGAATTTCAGATTGATGGGATACCAGTAAAAGGCCCTAATAGTGAATAAAACAGCTTAGAGTGGATACTTTTATACACCATCAAACGCATTAAATGACCAGAATAAATTGAACAAACATACTCAATATGTAAAAAACCGATCTAATTTTACAAGTATACAACAGTACCTTCAAATTCTCAACTATGCGCTCCGGAGTAGCCGATTTCGGAATGATCCCCACACCCTGGCTGAGAGCCCACGAAAGCAGTACCATCTAAAAACATGCGATATCAATACCCTTAAATCGCGAAACAAATGGATTAATGTGTCGTTTTCTTGTTCAGCAATCGCGAGGTTTTTAAACAGCATACATTTACTTCCATAAAAACACAATACAATACAACGCTAGCTGACGTTTCGGCAGTATCGCCTTCTTCAGAGCCGCTTTTTCGTGACTTCCAATGAGGAAGTTTAGAACAGCTGATTGTAGTCGCATGTGGTTGACGACTGCACCATCCCACATCAAAAATCGATGCGAACATACGGGATCAGGTCGGGTATGACCTCCGGGCATTCGTCGCGCAAATCGGCATAGAACCCAGTTAAGCTATGGCTGTAGTTGAAATCACAATGTTTAATGTTTTGTTTTCTGCCTTCTATAATTTTCACGGCAGGTTACTAAGCGAAATACAACCACAACGTTGCTGAGATATTTGCAAAACTCTGGACCGCAGGTGTCTATGGTGGGGAACGAACGCGCTATTGTCCTTTCCGGGGAGTAACGCGTTCACCACCACACCATGCGGGTCCTTCGTTTCGCTTGTCTCAGCTATTTCTATCGATCTTTTGCCGCAGCAATCACCCGTCAGCGGGATTGATCTGGGGCGCCCAAATCGGCATAGAACCCAGTTAAGCTGCGGCTGTAGTTGTAAATGGATTAATAAAAAGAATAAGCATAGTATGTCGAAATAGTAAAGGACAATGAGGACAAGAATAATACCACTCGCATAGCTTCACTGTCGAGTGATTCGAGTCGATGTCAGCAAAGTGTCCATTAGCCCTCCCATTACCATTCAACACCATCCGTTTTAGGGATGTTTCGTTTAAAACCTGAGGTGTGTTTCGGCATAGGTTTTGAGCCCATCGACAAGTACCTCGTAGTCCTTGATCAGTACTTCGATTTCACAAATGAACTGCTCTAATCTCCTTCAGTGTTCGGATCCAATATAGAATTACAACAATAGGGAGTCAAAGACACACTATAACCTTGAAGATGTGACAGATTCATACGTTAGTTCTATCATTAAGCGGTCCCTATTTCAAAGGCAGTCTTTCTTCCTTTCGACAAAAGGATTTTCGTGTAAGAAGCATGCTGTCAGTGGGATTGCAGTAAATCAGTTCCCACTCTCATTTCGCTCTGCTATTCCACATTTCTGGATTCTGTATTGAATCTCACTGGTTTTTCTTATTCTAGTGTTAAGGTCTCAACAAATTTATCGTTGTAGATTACTAATTCCAAACTTCTAAAACGCTTTGTTCTGATCCGCTGCACAAGTTGGTGGACAGCAAGTCATGATACCGATCTTCCTATGATGGGAGTACTGAATCGAATAAACGAGATGACATACATAAGTAAGGGTGATGGATCACAGATTGTTATATGATAAAATAAAGCTTACTATAAAGAAAATTCACGATGGGATCTTCTCTTTAGCACTGACAAGAGTCCCAGCACCTCAGTTCCTTGCGCCAGTCTTTGTAAATCCATCAACAGACGCTGTAAACTGCAGCGTACAATGTAAGGAGGGATGGGCATGGTTTATGTGATTAAATTTGTATGAGGATGGCACCGAATCCTGGTATTGCTTTATCATAGCTGGGCTTCAGGTGGAAACATCAAACATCGACAAAGTTTACCTTAGAAGAAATAGTAGAAGTCCTGCTATTTAATCCTCGTCAATGAAAGTATGATAAAATAGAGCTTTGCAAAAGCAATTTAAAGACGAATTTAGAATGCCCTGAAGTATGGATGTAACGGTTGCGGAAGAAAATTAAGGCTCTCACAGTGCTATTTAAATGCAAAAAACTCTCTCATCACTGTACTGTATCGAACATAGGGACTACCAGTGGAAGTGGTTCAAAGAATGAAAACTACGCAAAACACAATGGGAAGTAAGTAAAAACTATAAAGTCATTTGCGTCCTCACAAAGGACTGCAGATCGTGGCTCGATCATTTTACACTATCTACCCACTTTACCCACTGCAACAATAGTTAATGAACTAATTCATACGGAGTTTATTGTATAGTACACTTTTGGTTGACAGTGCTAAGACGTTTAATCTTCTCGATCCCCATCTAAACACTTCATACCCATCTTTGACGAATTTGTAAACTTATAAGATGGAGGAAGCTTAATGGGAAACCAAACCGACCATATATAACACTAGGCTTTCGAAATATAACTATAATGATGTTGAGATATTTGCAAAACTCCGGACCTCAGCTGCCTACGGTGGGGAACGAACGCGCTATTGTCCTTTCCAGCTCAATCCCGCTGACGGGTGATTGCTGATGGTAAATGATCGATAGAACTAGCTGAGAGGCAGGCGAAACCAAGGACCCGCATGGTGTGGTGGTGAACGCGTTACTCTTCGGAAAGGACAATAGCGCGTTCGTTCCCCACCGCAGATAACTGCGGTCCGGAGTTTTGCAAATATCTCAGCACCATTCAAGTTATATTTCGCAATGTATACGCTGCCGTTAAAAAGAATAGGCAGTAAATAATAAGCTAAAACTAGGCTTTCGATTAAGAAATGAGAATTATGGAACGAAACAAATTGCAACTGCGACGAAAAATGGGAACACTAACAGCACTACTATCTCGGAAATGCAATGAAAACCATACTTAACCAGCAACGAACATATCAATGAGGAAGATCTTCAAGTTGCAACGGAATTCACACCCGAACCCGACCACTTCTATGGACGACAATAGCAGGAGAACGAGACCAAAGAAAGTTCTGCGATCCAAACAATATGTAACATCAAAATCCGAACGATTATCTAGGTATCTAAGGAAGTAAACACATTAATAAGAACTCCTGCGAGTGCGCTTCGTGTAGCAGAATTAGCGCGAACTCACTAATCAATGCCGCTCGCAGATGTTTCAGTTCTTCACTTGTCGACTTGTTGGCAATACTTATCTGGTGCTATACTTCCGTCAGAGTATGTAAATGGATGATCTATCCGCTGATCACGAAGAATTTATCACCTCCTTTTTCTGTAGCAGATATGGCCTCACCATATATTTCAATGTTCACAACCTTGCGCGAAGTCACGTAGAACGTCGTTGTTTGGTGAAGTGTTCTTTTTTTGTTTACTATGTTGAGCTTACACGAAATTGATACGAGATGTTTATTCGGTCAACATGTCCACGTCTTCGTCTTCATCAGAGCTGACGATCGTTGTCGATGGTCCACAGATGTTCCCCTTCTCGATGTGGCGTCATCGTCTCGCATCGAACCGGATCTTTCTCAGTTGAGCATCTCGAATGCCAGGCGACGCTCTTTTATACAGCGCGGTTGTTTTTGATATGACTATCAGTTGATGATAATTTGTTTTGTTTTAACAGATTTTAATAATAATAGTTTTTTTAATAATGCGAATGCCATAAAATTTGAATAACAAAATGACTACTTTTTCTATGAAGAAGGAACTCAGGACAACTTCAAATTGTGTTCTTATTGAGCTGACACTAAGTCGCTAATATAATGTAACACTGCAAAATTCGTCTTCTTTTGAACTTAGATATGATCATTTTAAAATGCTGTCTACATGGCCAAAATTTTCGTATTTTTGAATAAACACTAAAAAACTTGCGAAATCGTCACGTCATGAAATCAGGCAGTCATCGGACAGGAAGGAGATTTGTTACCTCGTGACCAGGTTGCCGCTAAACCGATAGTGATTCCTGACATTTTTTCACTCTTAGTTCACTATTAGTTATACTTTCACAAAGAAATATCGCACTGAGACCGTGCTGAAGTGATGAATCTCGCTGTAAATCGCACTACGACACAGAAACTCACCTCAGCCGCAATAAGGTGGTAAACCATTGGGAATTTCTATTATCATAACCTAAATCGGAAACAAGTTCATGCAAAAAAGAAGAATAGAAAAAAAGGGATTTCTGCGTTTTAAAACAGTAGAAGAAACATTCATAAATAAAAACTGTTGGCAACGGTTTAGAACTCTTTCATTGCAAATCGTGCACCTCATACCGAATCACGATATTTTTCCTTGAAGGCAGATGAATTGAGGAAATTAACTTCCCGTCTCTGATAGTTTTCATATACATAGACTGTGTTCTGCATGCCAAAAGAGTGTCAAAATCCTGCGATACAGTAACAAAGGAGCATATGGAATGTGGCTCATAATCGCCTCTACCATAAAGAGTTTCTCTACAACAAAGCTCGGGAAACTAATCGCAAGTATCGTCTTCTTCTTAAAAAGGCTGGAAGTGATTAGTCTCTCATAAAGGATAAAGAATACGTGTCTCTGCCTTCTCCGATTTTTAACATTCTGCCTCAGATGAAACACGGGTATGGAACCTCTGTAGTAAAGCGGAGTACTAAACATCAAGCTGACCACTGATGTTCCGATCTTCGAAATATAGAGCGATAGGTTACCTCTCACAACAAAATTTAAAGAAATTGACAGCGTTCCAAAGTTAATGATAAGGCGGGTGATAAGAACTGTAGACAAGATCAGAAGATATCCCTAGATAGAGCCCATGTTTGTCATGAAGCAGTTCCAAAAAACGAAACGAATCGTAAAGGCGGATGATTGTAGTAACTAGGTACAGTGATCGAACAGCGAATTTCTTTTAATCTTGGCATTAATCAACAATTCACTGTTTTCTTGACGAGCAGACACGAAATTGATTTGGCCGCAATAGCTGAGGTTTCGGCGGATTTCACCTTCTTCAGAGTTTGGAAAAGTAAATTTGATCTCAATCTGGTTGGCCGAACACTTCCATAACCTCAGCAGACAAAACTTAACGCAAGAATTTCCATTCACATAATAAAAAACTTGATTTAAACACTAACCGTTTTGTTTTTGAAAGTTAAATCAAATTTGACCTTTCCGGACTCTGAAGAAAGCTAAACCGCCGAAACGTCAGCTATTGCGAATAAATACTTCAGGAACAACTTTGTGCATGCTCATAAAAAAAAAACAGTGAATTAGTTAGATGTAATATGAAAGACTGTACTTACTGTAACAGTGGTGCCATGTTTCTTGACCAGATCTAAGAGCACAGGATCTTGCACAAGCTCCGGCTGAAGACGGGCAAGCGATGAGAACGCCTGATCATTGTATAGTATAACTTTCTTCGATGTTTAATTTTTTAATATTATCAGTGTGCACTGAAATGCAAGGAAAGTTTTCCGAAGTTCTTGTTTCAACTAGAGGCTAGAAATGTGTTAAACAATACAGACAGACCCACTATTCACCAATTTCTTAACATTAATAAGTTTGTTTCATTGCAGATACCAAACATTATGTCGACTTATGGTAACACGGCGCGTATAGCGAGGCGCCCTGCTATTCATATGGAATCGACCCCCGCTCCCTAAGCTCACCAAATCCTCCATCCTCCGGAGTCGGAACATTGGTACCCGACTTGTCAGGGAGGATAGCAGCACTGGTTCGATAGATCGGTAGACCTCCGTGAGTCATTGTAAAGGCCAGATATGCATTCGATCACCTTGCACAACACTTACGTTGAACGGACGGCGCATAATTCAGGGATTGATCAATGCCGAGAGCTTAATGCTTTCATTCTTTATGGTAACAAGTACTACCGATTTGAATGAAAAGATTGAAATCTCACCGCTACTGGAGTAAAATTACTAATGGAGGTAGGACAATTTTGAGCGTTCATCAAAACAAGTTTTTGCGTAGTTTGTAAATAATGGCCAGTAATACGGTTAAAGGCATTGTGACAAGAGTACTTGCCTTTTTTCTACCTTTTTTGTGTCACTGTACTCATTGCTAACACAGAAAAAGTGAAGGCAAGACTCCGCTCAAATGAGAAATACCTGGAAAAAAATTCCCTCTTTAGCGCAGTACTTTTTCAGTTCATCACGAGTGAAGTGAGGATGATATTCTACTTGATTTGCACAGGGCATCATCTGAAACACGTATTTATTCTTGTTGGACGAATTCACTCCAGCAGAACCTCACCTTTCCATATGTTTTGATTTCTTCGATATGTTGGGACTCGTAATTCGACACTCCTACAGACCTGATCTTGCCCTCATCTAAGTAAGATATTACATAGCTGAACAAAACTATAGCAACCTTGTGTAGGCTTAGTCTTAGAAAACACAAAAAATTACGATTCATTTCAAACATTTTCGAACAGTCCAGATATCTATCGAAATTTGTATTCCATTTTAATAAACTTGGGCCAGTCCAGTATTCCGTCTAAGGAATTTCTCATCCATCGGACTTCTTGTTTGAAGAAAACTGCTGGTTGAATCGATTCTTTTGTACTCACCTAATTGTTCTTTTCGCTGAGGAATGGCCGGTAAAAATGTCAATATTAAGTCGTATTAATGATTGACTACAACCAACTGATTGCGAGAGAACTACGAACTTGCGTTTTCAAAAAAAAAAAAAAACTGCATTGAGTGTGTCGAAAATAAGAAGCGACTCCTTTCAAGTAGAAGATGAGTCGAGAGGAATAAACAACTCTTTACTCCGGAATAAATCAAACAGCGTTTTTGATCCTGTAAAAAGATGGTTACTATAACGCTTTCTCGATAACTCGACAACTCCATAGATGACTTATTTGGATGTCGGGAACAATTACGCTTGAAAAGAAACGGTTTTGGGAGCCCAAAGAGCCCAAAGAGGTGAAAACTACATAAAAGTCCAGGGTGCACTTAGAACGTAGAGGACTTTCCAGCAGAACGTTACCAGTTCATACCTCAAAACCAACGCTTTAGTGAAGGAAAGAGAATCAAGCATTATGAAAGGTTCTCATTCACGCAGATAGTCAACACGCGAAATCAAAGTTCAATTTTTACTTCCTCCTCTGTAAGAGCAGCGGCGCCGACAGGCAGACCGATATCTGCTCATCATGGTTCACCTTGAATTATGTAAAGACCACTGGGGAATAATCTGTAGCAGCCAGTAATGTTCAGCTGATCATCGATAGCAGAGATGTAACACTCCAGTGGATCAGCCAATTCTAGCTTGGTTTTCCACTTGGTGTCGCAGCTGTCGTCGCTTGTTCTCTACACAGAAGTACTATCTCCTACTTTCTCAAGCTCACATCACTGAGGACGAAACCCAAAAGCCACGCAGATACAGTGGATTCACACGCGGTACCTCCGCAAAAAAACCTGTTGGTGTTCATGGTAGAGATTCGCATGTAGCTCAGCAGGTGAGTAACCATCACTCGAATTTGATCATTCGAATTTTTTGTTGCATACTTTCATGAGGTCATGCCATTTCATGTCCTTTTTAGGGAAAAGTGTAAGGCTTCCGAGTCAATTCGGCCAAAAGCCTGCAACAATCAAGTGACTGGGAAGTATATGGGAGGCGGTTAGGAGTCGCCTCCAACAAATAAGCTCCATGTCCACTGTGAGAGAGCCTGGCAAGCTACTCGTGAGTATAGCCATCCATCCCCCCCCCCACGTTCAAAACCCAGCAAGCTATACGTGGGTACCGAAAACGCTAAACCAGTAAAAAAACGAGCCTCATTCGCCTGACCCCGAAAGAGACCCCAATTTCGCAGCGTTGGGTAGGACGAGTGCGGAGAGGATGCTAAAATCTTAAGGCCAATGGAAATTGCCTGGATTACAAAGAACTATGGTGACGACCTGTACCTACACTACAATGCACGTACACTTGTATCCGAGTTCTCGATAGAAGACTTGCTCATGCAAGCAAGAAGGATAAGGTACGAAGCCATTGGCCTGGCCGAGACGAGAAGACGCCGGGTCCGGACAGGATAAGACCAGAACACCTGAAGAACCTTCCGCCAGTCCTCGTAAACACACTGGCTCGGCTCTTCACACGTCACCTGTCTGAATGCAAGGTCCTTACTTAGTGGAAGACCACCAAAACCGTGTTATTGTTCAAGAAGGGTGACCTGCACGATATCGGCAACCATCGCCCAATCTGCTTACCGTCTGTCGTCTACAAACTTCACTCGAGTCATCCTAAACAAGATTGACAAAACACTAGACGAAGGACAGCCATGTGAGCAAGCAGGATTTGGAAAAGGATTTAGTACGATGGAGCGCATCCACTCAATAACAAGGTTCATTGAAGTATCACGAAAGTACGAAAGACCACTCTGTCCCATTTCCATCGATTTACAAAAGGGCTTTGATGCAATTGAGATAGAAGAAGTCATGGAAGCACTTGATGGTCAAGGAGTCCCTACTCAGTACATAAAGATTCTTCGTGAGCTGTACAAAGATTTCACATCAAATATATCACCGTTCTACAACGATATTAACATTCACGTCAGAAGAGGAGTTAAGGAAGGCGATACGATCTCGCCAAAATTATTTACCGCCACCCTCCAGAACGTTACGCAAATATTGGAATGGGATAATATGGGAGTGAAAATCGATGGTCGGCGGTTACACCATCTTCGCTTTGCTGATGACATCGTCACTATTACACCAAGCATTAGCCAAGCGGAACGTATGCTTGACGACTTTGATAAAGCCTGTGGAAAGATTGGTCTTCGGCTAAATCTCACAAAAACGATGTTCATAAAGAACGGATTGGTTTCGTATGCCCCATTCACGCTCAACGGAACGAATATCTCCGAATGCTGCAGTTATGTCTGTTTATCTCGTGAAATCAATACGATGAACGACTTAGCTCCAGAGCTGAGCAGAAGTAAACGAGCTGCCTGGGGAGCTTTGAAGAGCATCGAGGATGTAGTGTAGAGAACAAAGAACACCCGACTCCGTGCCCACCTTTTCGACTCAACGGTAGATCCTGCTCTGAAGTATGCGTCAGAAACCTGATCGCTTCGTAAGCAGGATGAAAGATCACTCAGCGTTATCGAACGCGCATTCGAAAGGACGATGCTAGGAGTATTCCGTTCCACACAAGTAAGGGATGGGATCCGAAGCTCCGATCTGCGTCAACGATCAAAAATCAAAGATGCCATTCTGTACGCCAAACAGTCGAAGATAAGGTGGGCCGGACACGTAACGCGTATGAATCATAATCGATGGACAAGACCCGTTAGTGATTGGGTTCCTCAGGATGTCAAACGTACTGCAGGAAGACCATCGGCCCGATGGTTAGAATTCTTCACGAAGAGCTTAGAAGATATGATGCTCGATGAATCTCTAGAGCGAGCAGAACCCGCTGTGCCACTCTTGCACGCGACAGGGAAAAATGGAAGATTTATTGACGCCCGCTCGAGTCACTCAACGATCAACGGGACTACAGGTGATACAGGTGAAAATTTCTGAACACAACGCACCAAGAAGCAGTTTTAAATAGAAAATGAAGAGGAATTTTTCCGAAAATACTGCCCTAATCTCCTATAAATTCAACGCGATTTTGAAGCACATAATAATCAAATAACTCTACCTATGAGTACCAGTCTTCAAACAGTTATAATATCTTACCATTTTTCCTATTTTACCCCTTATTTGATCACGCGTGTACCTCAGTGGTCAAGCAACCCTGCAATACACATGGGATCGATCCTCGCGCCCCAGGCTCGACAAACCTTCTATCCCTCCGGGGTCGGCAAGCTGTTACCAGACTTGTCTGGGAAGATGGCAGCACTGGCTCCATACATCGGCAGGCCACCATGAGTCATTGTGTAGGCCGGATATGCATTTAATCACCTTCAGCGATGCTTAATAATGAACGCGAACGCATGGCGTATCCCTCAGGAATTGATCAACACTGGGAGCATTAACCCTTTTATTTTTTACATGATTATGCTGATTTCATAATTAAAAGATTTGCAAAAAGAAACCTCCGTAAGATCGACTGATTGTCAAAATTTAGTCTCATCCACATACCTTTAAGTTTTTCGAGTTCTAGATATGTGAGCTTTCTATGAAGCGGATTTCTCTCGTCTTTCTCATCTAGTTCTTCAGCTTTTGGATAGTGAATAAGGACCATATCAATATAGCTTAAAGAAATCACTGTAGACCAAAATAAATTCTTGAAAAAAATTGTCAACATACTCTGTCTTGAGCAATTCTAAGGATTCCATTACGTGCTTCCTAGCACCATTTGAAGGATCATCGGCAACCGGGAAGAATTTCGTAGTAAGAAAAATATCAGATCGTGATAGGTTGTACTTGGGCAGAAGTTCCTGAATCACTAATCACCACATCAGTGCGGTCAAAAGGTAAAATATCGCAAGATGGAATGGTAAAATCAGTGAATAGAACCATTTATAGGAATGCGTCGCTTTCCTGTTCAGCAATCGCGAGGTTTTTAAACAGCATACATTTACTTCCATAGAGAAACACAATACAATGCAACACTAACTGATCCTGGGAACTATTTATAGGCTTTGCCACTGAGGTGCAGAAATTCCAAAAGATGAATAGTAGAAAATATGACACATGTCTTCGTACTGAAAATGATGTTTTTGGGTTTAACTAGTGCAAAATAAACAGCATGGTTCAAGAATTAGTTAGGTCATTCTTCGCGATAGTAAACTATTTTAGTTTTAGCCAAAAACTAACGTCACAATGAAATACCTCTTAAAAACTTAAAGTTTTCCTTCTAAAGAGTTAGAAATAGTTCAAAAATCCTCGCAATCGTTGTCCTCGCCATGGAGAGAGAGAGAGAGGGAAATCAAAGGCTTAACGTCAGTACTGCTATAATTAACAATGGTTATTGGAGCTTACCAAGTCATTCTCTTCCATATTAAGCTTTGAAATTAGGACATGACAAAGAGATCCACTAACAGATAATGCTTCTCCTAATTCCTGCTCGTTCTTGTAGTACTTCGCCGTATCGAACATGCGATATCCACAACCAAGAGCCGCTTCCACAGCCGGTTTTACCTGAATCGGGAAACACCGATGTTCTTCTGAAGCACCTTATTTTGTTTCCATAAAGTGAACTGTGAAGAACGATTTTTGAAGAGCTTAAGAACTTTTTTAAGAGGTGAATTTTTTAAGTATAACTCATCCAGCAGAAACTTTTGATTTAACTAGTGAACTTGTCAACTGATGCACAATATCACATCTCATTCTTACCGTGTTGCTGTTCCACAAGTCAAATTCGTTTTTCCAAAAAGACATTGGAGCATGGAATTTAATTGAAAGAAGACTCACCTGCTCCCCTGTGATCTTATACGTTCCTAAACCAATAAGTGGTATGTAGAAGCCAGTATTAAGCTCGGCCGCACCTCCTTTAACGTTTTGGAAACCACAAGTCATTGCTAAAATGAACGGCTCGGTATAAAAAGAATGGTTAGATGGAAGAAAAAAAAACAAGAGATCCCAAACAGAACGAGCTGAGAAGTTAAAAAGAGAAATTGAGAATAAATTAGGTGAAGAAAAGTGACTGGAGATAAACAGAAACCAGAATTTTTGTCACCTGCCTACAACATCTGGCACTCGCAGAGTCTACTGTGGTCGCAAATATAGGTCATAAAAGAGTTACCTAGACAACTAATTGTTATCTCCTATTGCAATATCATCCTTTCTCTATGTTTTGTTTTTAAATGAACCCACATCTCATTTGGCGTTGCTACTTAAAGATTTTGGTCTTTTTTATGAATGCCCTTAAATGCTATTCAGGTTGATGTTCCGTGGATAGATATGCTAGAAATCCTTCAAATCTTCACCATATCCATTCGCCATCTTCTATGGACTGCAGGGAGGGAATAGATCCCATGCGTATATCAATTTCTCCGCCTCTCAGGGTTGTAGGGCTTGGTGGACCAGGTGCGAGGTCGAACCAGTGCGTAAAGTGTATTTAACGGCACCAAAAGCACTGTCGCTGTCTACGCACCCATTATACTGTACTAACCACAAAATGTTGATTATTCATGTGGAGGTCAAATGAAAACAGGTTTTAGAAAATAATGCTTGGTTATATGTGATCTACTACAATGTCAACTGCTCCAGGATGGACTACTTAGAGGAAATTAATGATTGTCAAGGGACAGTCAGTTGTTCATTGGGTATCAATTGCTGTCAAGGGACAATCAATAAAGAGATGTGCTATATGAAAGGAAACTGCCGAGCGCAGCTACTTCATTCGTGCGGTATCCACTCCAGTGGATTCGATTCAATGTGACTGCGCGATTCCGCATGAGGAACAACAACTGCTATGGACCTTTGGCTTGAGTTATTGCGACTATGAAGAAGACGAAGGCGTTAAACGTTAGCCACAATAAGGAGCTTTTCTTGACAAGCTCCTGTAAGCTCATGAATACAATAAAGAAAGCCACTTGGATAGTTAGGTTTTGTTTTTATGCATCAAATATTGATGCGAAACTATCCAAAATTCACGCAAAGCCACGCAAAAGCACTTCACTTAGTGTACATCCGATTCAAAGCATAACTGAGATTTCTAAAAGAAACCGAAAACAGGCATGTCTGAGAAACACACAGAAGCTAACTCCGTATGAATTCTGGAGAATAGTCACAACTTGCTGTAAAATGGGCGGCTTTTACACTAACGGCTTCGTAAGACTATCTTCGACTTATCGAAACAGGTTTAGGCTAAATCATGACTCATGTTTAAATGGGTGTCTTCTAGGGAAATGCTTCTTAAAGCTTTTGCTAGCATGACGAAAACAAGAGTACGGTATTATTATGATGTAAAAGACGTGCTTGAAGTACGCCGCAGATCAAAATGACTTCAGCTGTGAAGAAACCAAGAAGCTCCAAAGTCTTCACACGTTAAGACATTTCCCTGAAATTTCAGAAAGTCAGATAAATGTGGTAAGAGGCCGGTGTAAGTGAATCATGAATACAAGAACTCGGAATTCAGCACATCAGCACTAAGAACAGTACAACAAAGTACTTTAAGGAAAAGGTTAATTGTTGATTAAGCCGTTAGTTGTCAATTAATTTGTCTAATAACTGAACCTGAAGTTAAACCCTTAAGAAGGCTGGAATATTACTGTAACGTTGGCCAACCACCTACAAACTAAGTAATCAGTAAGGCAGTTGATTTTCATAGTTTTTGTACATCTACACAAATTTGCAGGATCAATGGTGGAATACGTGACTCCAAATGATAAAGAATCAAAAATCTTTCCGTGTTTATTTCTACTTATAGAACCTCACTTTGTAGATCCTAACAGTTCATTCCGTTTATTATCTCGCACACTTCATCCATGAAAGTCTTCGGATTTTTGTGTGTGTTCAGTTCCTAATACAGCAATGTGACTTCTTTACGAATGTAGTTGAATAACGGTCGAGTCAATTCTCCATGGTATCCTGGTATAACTATGTTAGAGCGTTCTGAAATCTTCACCACAGACAGTCGGCGGCTCTAAGGGAGCTCCTCCTCAGAAAGGCTGGTTAAATTAGCCGAACCCAGTAGGATGAGAAACTTCATTGGCCCAGGCTGTTGTCGAACCATGGACGTATTAATTAACTGATAGTTTTACATGAGGTTGCTATAAAAATCTATTCCATAAACGTTTCGATGCCTTCCTGTTCATCGGTGATGTAGTGATTCGAGTCGATTGTCTACAGTCATTCATTCTTGCGATGCCATTGTTCGTGGTTGCACCGAGTCCAATCTAACGAGGTGGAGCATCGCTCGACTAACGTTGTAGCTTCACTCAGCACTATACTTTTGCCCCTTTCTAGTTCGATCTCTTCAACAACCACGTCCCTATCCCCACATATCAAGTTAGGGAAGATGGACAGCAAGGTAGTTTTATGACTTATTTTTGCAATCAATGATTTATCCAACACAAACCGCTGTGATAGGCGTCGGATCTGAAAAACCATTCTCTAGACTAGTAATTCACACAGAACAATTTTCAGAACGAATTTGGTGATGAATGTTGCTGGTGAAGAGACCACCACAGAGACTGCTGCCATTAAGGAGTGTACAATGTCCCTACTGTATTTGAATATGGAACACACATTAGGAGCATCTCTTTGCTATGTTAGAATGACAAACCATTGAAAAAAACTATGGGTGTGGCCGTAGTATATTTGCATAATCTACGTCAAAAGTTATTTTAGTAAAAGAACAACGAGACTATCAATGTGTTTCTAAGTACGGTTCTATTTCTAACTCCTCTTCTCATTACATTCCAACGAAATTATAAATACGGTGGTCAAAGAGGACTGCATTTCAATTCACAATAATGCTACGATATGAGCAAAACTCGGAACCCCAATTAAGCTTCAAATCTGCGATTACCATTGACGGAGACTCACGTGTTATCCACTTCACCGCTAACACCCCTTCTTTGCCGTTCTCCAGCCAGTTTTTTAACCTAACGGTGCTCCTACAGTCACTTGTTAGCGTGAATGATTCGAGGAGCACAAATCGACATTGAACCCAGTTAAGCTGAAGCTGCAGTCGAAAATCACAATATAACTTCAATGATGCTGATATATTTGCAAAACTCTGGACCGCAGATGTCTGCGGTAGGGAACGAACGCGCCATTGTCCTTTCCGGGGAGTAACGCATACCACCACACCATGCGGCTCCTTCGTTTCGCCTATCTCTCAGCTGGTTCTATCGATCTTTTGCCATCAGCAAGAAAATCATAATGTTTAACTTTTATTTAGCCTATTATCTTTCTCTTCCAAATCTGCTATGCGCTGCCCAGATCATTATCATTGACAGGTGATTGCTGATGACACCGTTAGGGTAAAAAACTTGCTGGGAGAAAAACAAAGCAGAGACCACGGTGAAGCAGTGGATAATACGTGAGCCCCTGGAAAGGATAATCGAGGGTTCGAAGCTCAGCTGGGGTTCGGAGTTTTGTTCTTATCTGATCATCACTGTGGGTGCATCTCAAACAATACCCTGCTGTAAAAAGGTAGAAGTAGGCACAAAATAAAACCTAAACGATACTTACAACGTCTAGAACCTACCCTAAAAACTATTGAAAGACAAAATCGCGTATACTTAAGCAGTAGAAGGAAACATTAAGGGACGAGTTGCTAGTTTTCCTGAAATACGGAGAATAGGAGCACAGCTCAACGCTTGTGTTCGCGGGGAATTCCTGCCGGTCGCATCGCTTGGCAAATCGTGACCTTGAGGAACTGACGGAAAGGCTCACGCCACAAGTGGCGTTGACACCGTAGTGATGCCACTCTCATGTTTCCATCTCAGCGCCATTATTCCCTATCCTATTCTGTTCGGTTTCTAACGACCCATTCCTCCGCAAAGAGTGAATTATGCACGCAGGTAGTCCTTTCGCCTGTCCTTCACCCATTTCACTTCTCGATACGGACTTGCCGGCATACACAAGCTCCTGTATGTGTGGCCTTTCAATGTTGTGTACGATTTTCAATGCACAAGTGAAACGAATGTCTTGGACAGGTACTTGTGCCTCCTATGTGCAAGGACTGGGGTGAATGCGCCTCTCCAAAAGACATGAAAAATCCATCACAACACACACTCTCACCAGCTTTGTAGATTGATTACCCGACCATTTCTAATGAAAAAAAACAGCTTGGAAAGACCCGATAAACTCATTTAAAATTATTTATTCTTCTCTCTTTGTAATCACTATGATCGTTATCTGCCAGCGGTCTACCAGTTTATCGTCTCAGAGGCTATTGCTTGGTACCGATAGTAATTCACCGCTTCATTTTCAAATTATCATGTCCCAACTTGTACGGAGCCCAATTTACTGAAATAAAAATCGATCTAAATATTCAAACAACATGTAAGATTTTATTCTACGAACGTCAAGCCATGATTTGTTTTAACCTGACAAGAATCGATTTTTCCTACAAGTGATTCGAGCTCTCTCCCAACGGTTAACCGCCTCATCGTGGCTGGGAGGTGTTCCTGGGTGTCGGACTGCGATGTACAACGGGGAGATTCATCCCCACGGCAGGGTCTCCCAAGCTGAGAATGAGTCTGGTGTTTCCATCAGGAAGCATAGACCAGGATCCACCACCGTCCTGGTATCAAAATCACACAGTGGTAAATCTCGTTCTGATCCACAAAGGCCGCGACTGCCTGTGGTGGTGAAGACTTGGGGCAGACTTTGGCCAGGCTGTCCTCGGGATTCCAGGGAACCACAATGGCTTGACCAGCAAATCTCCGAAAAATCGTGATTATGCTGGGTCCCGCACAACTAGTGAGGACGGTCCGTTCAAGTACCAAGTAAGTAAGTAATTCGAGCTCCAAAGCCACTATGCAGGTAAGATTTACTCCAGCAACACAACGAATGACGTACCTCTTCCCTATCTTTCCAATCTTTTTTTTTGGAAATTTAAAAACCGACAAAATTTAAAATTAGGGTTACAAAACGTGTACATACATTTTCAGCGATAGAGCAAAGTCAGTTCTATAAATCTGTCAAGTTCCAAATTCCTCAAGGACTTATGGAAAAATTATTGGAATTTGTACCGAACTCATTATCGTCCATTATCTTGCAAGCATATGAAAATCAACTCTAACCAGTAGTTAATCGCTATTTCAACTCCAATAACTGTAGTAAATTGTGAACATCGTATGGAACAAGTTGGTAAGATGCCGAATTATGCACCATGCGTTGTGAATGGGCGCAGCCGGGAGAGATGCCTGCAGGCACGCGCATGGCCATGTTTCGATTCTCCTCCAAAACAACTAGCCCTGCCAACTAGTCTACAAAGGCTGACCACTGTCTGTGGTGAAAACCTGGGAACACGCTAGCAAGGCTATCTAAGGATTCCAAAAAGAATAGACTAGACTATTAGACTATAACTAGCATTTAACGACATTTATAAAGAAAAGTAAAAAAAGCATAAGCCGAACCCACTTATTAATCTGAGCAACTTTATAGAAGAAGAATGTGAGGACACGAATCGGACGGAAAGTGTTGGGAACCGCGCAATAAGTGGCGTTTTGTTGTGTAACAAAAATCATGTGCTACGAAACCAAATACCAAACACTGAGAGCACCATGGTTGGGTGATGGAGGATTTTTGTCACCATATCTCAGACTTCTGAATGTCGAAAGTATGAGAGTAGGCGAGAGAATTACGAAGACACACAAAAAACAAAGAAGAAAACCTGGAATGACCAGTAAAAAGTGTAGAAAAATGGAACTGCAGAGTGCGAAGTACAGGGAACGAAGCGGGTCATTTCTCGCACCGCAGGCCACCGGATCAGTTGATATCAACTGATCTCATCTGCTAACGAGTGCGACGAAGAAACTGAACGTCTCTTATCTTTTTTTCGTTACACCTAACTTTCTATCTACTACCCATTATTTTTTCACGGGAACGTATTATGAGAAATGCAACCACAATGATGCTGAGATATTTGTAAAACCTGGATTCCAGGCCAAATTCGAACACGTGACCACCCTTTTCACGGGCTCACGCGTCACACACGGCACAATTGAGGTCCTCGTTCTGCCTTTCTAGTCACTTATTTACTGTCTACTAATTTTTAGAAATAAAATGGAGCATTTTTAGTCCTAGTAGCCACTTAGCTATACAGATTTAGGATTCCAAGTCTTAAATTTCAGTTTCTAATACAACAATCGAATAAAACAATGATACAGTAATAACTTAACCAGGTAGTATTACGCTAAAGTGTGGTTATATATGAATTTGGCTTAGAACTTCTTCATCCACTCTCAAGCTGGTTTGTATTTGGATACTTCGACACTTAGATGGCCCGTCCTCACTACTTTTGTGGGCCCCAGCAAAATTTTCATTTTTCGGATTTTTGTTGGCTTAACCACTGTGGTTCTCTGGAGCTCCAATGTCAGTCAGGCCAAAGCCTGCCCCAGGTCGTCACCAGCACAGGCAGTCGCCACCCTTGTGGATCAGAGCGAGATTTACCACCATGCGACTAGTTTGGTAGCAGGACGGTGGTGGGTCCTGGTATTGGTTTATTTTTAGCTGGCCTTCCTGACGGAAACGCCGGACTCGTTCTCAGCGTGGGAGGCCTTGCCGGGGAATGAATCCACCAGCTGTACATCGCAGCCGGACATTGGAAGCAGTGAAATGTGTTCCAGCTGGAGCTTTTGCCTTGATAAAAACGGTGTAAAAAAACGGCGAGAATGCATAGAGCAAGACGGGAATCAGAACTGACGATCGACAAATTTGAAGCATCATGTTCTGCGACCACGTGTTTCACGCAGTGCTCTGATGAGTAGGACGACATTCAGACTGAGCACCACAGACAAACGGAAAATGTAGCTCTGCTTCGTGATGCAGATGGCGCAGCTCAGTCGGAAGTGCAATTCACGTCTGATGAACACACTATGCGTCGAGCATAAGTTGTGCCTGAAGTCTGGCACGGGCGACTTGATTAAGAAGGCATTAAGATCAGTTCGCGTCGACCTCTACATCAGTTCGATGTGCTTCTCCAAAACCATATGCCGTTGGACACCACATATTTTGAATGATCACGCGATAGCCAGTAGTCAAGAATTTCTGCTGCTTAATATGCAAAACGCTATTTCCCGAGTGGAGATGAGAAGTGTTGGGGCTGACTCGAGAGAAACCTATATCACACCTTCTCGATAACACAGTAACATCGACTCATTTGCAACTAGATCCAGACGAGCAAAGGTTCATGTTGCCTGTTATCTGCTGATCAAGCCGGACAAGGTGGTAAGCGCCGATAACTAAACGCAGGAAGTCCGTATACACGCAGCCATCAGGGAGGAGAAGCGAGCAAAACAAAAAATCGGAGTCAAGTCTTTGCATGATCATGTTCAACCATATGATGTAGAGTTGACTTGCAAACACTTTTCAGCAACCGCTTGTCAAAAGTTCTTTCTGTAGCAACAAGCTCGACGATTACGAAAAAACTCCTCGATAGATTTCTCCGGCAGAGTCCCTGTCTTTCTGGCGGAGCGAGATCCTAGATCTATCCAAAAAATAGCGCAGTATCTTGAAAATGACATTTAATAAATCGTTAACTTATTTAGTTCTTACACAAACTGATATCACATGTTGTGCGGATCCCAACAACTCTTGCATTCGATTCATTCCCACATATCTTTTAGTCTCTGCGTGTGAGCTTTATTGGCGCTTGTGGATTTCCGGTGTTCCACATGAATGTCCTTCAATTCTGATCAAATTAATTCTCCTTACAGCTTTGGAATAACAGGGGAGCGCTCCAAAGCCTTTATCACAAGCAGTCACCAGCTTTTATGGATTACTGGACGTGCTGATCACGAACAAGTCTTCATCAGCTCGGGGTGCGCTCGAATCACCACCTTGCTCGTACTCAACTGCACCACTACCACCGTGCTGTCGATCTTAAACGTCGACCCAAGTGTTGCGTTTTGCAGAGAACAGAGAAGCCAGCCATTATTCTGTTAGAATTTTCCAGTGCTAACCATAAAATTAAGAACAGAGTTCAACAATTTTGCGTCTTCTAATAGTTTCTTCTGTTCCCTTCGCCCTTTTGATTATAGTTAATCTCAAGCTTACTATAAAAAATCAGGTTAAATTTCGAACAGCATCTACACCTCAAAATGCCTTCGAGCGGCTTCATCAGGGAGAAGGCCACACGTACAAACACGTCGGCAACGAGTGCTTTCGGATTCGAAGTCTGCTCGATGCGCTTCTCATTAAAATTGTTAAGGACTTAAACCGGAAACAATCACAGAAGCACACCTCAGTAGCAATTTAATTAATAATTAATAATAATAGTTTAATTTAATTTAAGCAATAATAATTGTGATTAGTTAATTGACCACACTAATAATAATATTGAAAATAATATTGATATTTGAACGACACATAATATTGATTATAATATTAACATTTTTGATCCTTCGTGAACAAAACACGGGTGGTCCGACGGCACAGCTCTGAGGAAGGCGAAGTCGCCGAAACGTCAACCATTGAACAACAACATCACCAACGGCAACAACAACAGCAACAACGATAATAAGAACATCTATAGCAACCTCTAGTCGGCTAAAAAGGGCAGTAAAAAAAGCAAAAAGGACAAAAACATATATGTATATATATACATATATATACGAATTAATAATTTGAATGTTTCTAAAGACAAAAGTTTAAACGAGGGCAAGATTATCTTCGTGAGACTCCACTCGTTCGAAGTTCAAGGTTGGAATTGCCACGAGGCCACTAAGAATAGAAGCTTTTTCAACTTTATATGCATGGTGGCGAAAAAGACTATTAAGCATTTTTATGTCGTACCTCCGATAACAATACGTACCTCAGGAGTTCAGTATAAAATTGGATTATACAAATAACTACAATGATCTTCAATCTGAAGGAGATAGCTTAATACTGCTTAGCTAAAGTGGGTCTATTTGGCACCAATTCTTAAAAAAATGGCCCTGAAAAATGAATGTTTGTCAAATCAATGAGTCATGTAAGCGAATTGAATGGTTAAGACAAAAGAAAGAGACCGTCCATGCAAGTTTTAGACGTCTATCCTGTAACGGATAGTGTGCTTACGGAACCGGGTGTGATCCAGTCAGTTTTTTCTGTTTACCACAAATTTTCTTTCTAAGCTCCGTTTTCTCGGCCATGTATTCTCTCGCAAGGCGCGTGTAACGCAGTGGTCAGGGGCGCCGTGCAATACACATGGGACCATCCCTACGTCCCATGCCCACCAAACCTTTGATCTCTCCGAGGTGGATAAATTGGTACCAGACTTGTCTGGGAGGATAGCAGCACTTGCTCGATACATCGGTAGGCCACCGCGAGTCATTGTAAAGGCCAGGTATGCATTCAGTCACCTTCAGCGGTGCTTGATGAAGTCGAATGGCGCATCTTTCGGGGATTGATCAACGGCGAAAGCTTTGTCCCTTATCCACTTATCTTCTCTCACAGCATCTGGAATTATGTTTTAAGTCGTCTGAACAGAGCATACAATCTATTGACCTCATTTTTATGTGAGATCGGACCTTGTATTTGAACACATGAATTGTTGAAACTTTTCAGATAAGAAATATTATTCTATCATGGAAGGCACAGGTATGACTCTAAATACCAAGGTAAACATTTCGTGTGTTTGACTTGTCAAGAAATTCGGCTCCTATTCATAGATCTTGTAGTTTGAGTTCTCTTTCGAGACTGGAACCTTCGATAGGGTGAATGATGAGTTGAAACCTTGCAGAAGAATGCTCGACGTAGAGTGGCTGACAGCATTAGCAAGTCTCCTGCTCCACCGTCGGTACAGCAGTCACCAACCACAAAACTGTTAGCTGCATTAAACAAAGCTCAGGTAGACTAGTTTCGACTTTGCTATGTGGTATTTCACTGAAGCAGATACGAACGTGAAATGCGCAGTTTTCACGCAGAACTCTTCAGTAACATTCTATGCAATGTAAGTGATGCAAAAAGAAAGCCATTCGAATCTTCAGACCAAAGATGCAATTTATTTTGTTCTGCTAGGATGGCAGAGATGCGTGTAGCGCTATGCTCTGAGGTCCCTTGCCACTAAACCTGGGATCGGTCCTCGTGCCCAAGGCTCACCAAGCCATCGGTAGGCCACCACGGGTCATTCTAAGGGCCAGATATGCATTCATTCACCTCCAACGATGCTTAATGAAGTCGAATGCATGGTGCATCCCTCAGCGATTGATCAAGGCCGAAAGCTTTATCCTTTATCGTTTCTCCTACCAGGATGCAAGTGTGTTTTTAGCAGCCCATGACATGTATTTATCTCATTTCACTGCTTCATTGTTCGTATTGGTAACGAGGAAGCAAATGAGCAGTCACCGTTTCGTCCAGAGTGGTGTTTTCTAGTGCTTTATTATGGGTAACGTTTCGACGCCATTGCCTTACTCATTGCCGCAATAATTCGTGGTTGATGTCTGCAGCACTGTTATTTCCTTTTATCTGTGAGAATTCTTAATCCCACCAAGTTCTGTAGAGAAGATTTACCTTGTAGCAGTCGGATTAATGTTAGCCAGAATATATCGGAGGAACATTTTGATGGGCGACCTTTATTTCTCTTCGACATGCAATTAATACATCGGTATATCAGCGACCACGCCCTTACAATTTTCGAAAATTTATGAGTGTAGAAATTGCCTCACATTTCAGGGAAAGTCCACTCAAAATACACCAACTTCCTCGAAACAGAACCAGAAATCTAAAGTGGATCATAATTCTACAAAGCAGAAACTTGACTCCGGAAAGAAAGGAAGTGGAGTTCAACACCAGGCTCGTATTTTTCAACAGCATTCTTTTTCTTCTCAAGTAATGAAGAAGGTATGATAAGAATTTCATCTTCTGGGTATCATTCATTTGTCAGTTATAGACATTATCTTCCGTATTGGTAGCAGTGTGATAACAAATACTTACTTAATTAGTTACTTGTACGGCTGGTCCTCACTAGTTGTGCGGGCTCCAGCATATTCTCCATTTTTCGCAATTTTGCTGGTCTAGCCATTGCGTTTTCCTGGAGTCCTGTGGTACGCCTGGCCAAAGTCTGCCCCAGGTCGTCACCGCCGTCCTTGTGGATCAGAGGGAGGTTTGCCACCATGCGACTACTTTGATATCAGACGATGATGGATTCTGGTATTGGTCTGCTCTTAGCTTAGTTTCTTGACGGAACCGCCGTACTCATTCTCAGCATGGGAGGCCCTTCCAGAGGGATGAATTTCCCGCTGTACATCGCACCTCCACCCCCAGGAACACCTCTGAGTCACGATGTGGCGGTAAACCATTGGGAGAGATAACACATATATCTTTCTAAATTAGAGGATAGTAGGAGAGGAGTAGTGAAGTAGTAATAATTGCCGTTCATCACGAACAGCTTGCTAACTCAACTATTCCTTGGACTCCCAAGCCTCTCCACTCCTGCTGGTTCGAGAAATTACTACTTACCAGTTTGGGACTAAATCACTTTCTCCAGTCCACCTGGGTGCGCCATAGCTCGGCTGTCGTAGAACTTCAAGGAGAATATAATCGACCACCGTTTAACGAGCGAAGGCAAAAATCGGTACACGACAGAAGAACCCACAAGCGTAGGTTCGAAGTCCTTCGTCGATGATGGATAGCAGTAACCGAATTGAGTGCAAAATGTTCTGCGGTCCGCACAGTAGATATGGTGAGGGGTAGTGTAGAATAAAGTAGTGGAACGAAAGTATGCTGGTTGTCATGTTTGATACAACGCGATTTCAACATGCACTACATGTCCACCCAACTTCAGTTGGTGTTTATACATGCAGAGTAATGGGGATCAATTTCGTGCAGTTGTCATGGATGTCTTTCACATTTTTTTACTTCTGATACAACTGTTGTTAGGCTTGTGTCTAGGGCTTTTTATTTTATATGATGTTTATAGAATGCTCCAGTGCAGGAACATTGTTGTGGTGAATGTATAAGCAGTGTGAAAACACGAATGAACGAAAGCCAAATGGGTACGAAGGAGGCGGAACGACCGTCGATTTTGCGAAAAGTGCTCAAAAATTTTGTTAGTGGTTTTGTTCTCCTGATTATTTTGTGGCGAAACATATCCTCTTACATCACACTTTAGCAGAATCACCCTTCTGCTGTTCCTTACTCGTTATGGTCAGTAAGTCCCACAAAAGCATCACAAACGGCTCCTCGTATTCCACCAGAAGTGCTACAAGATCTTACATTTCGGTTTCTCGCAAACATTCCCGATGAGGAAGTAAGTATTAGTTGTGACGACGAGCCTTTTTTGTTCGTTTTTTGCGAGACGAACTGTTTCAACTTCGTTCCAGAAGTCGGACAAGGTTCGAATGTGTTTCCAAGTCGAATTGGCTCATTGGTTCTATATCGATTTCTATTGTAAACAAGAGGAAAGGAAAGACTGTGTACAAATGGGGATGCGGGAATTTGCAAGGTATGCACATTTTCAATGCTACTTCAACTATATGCATCGATCACCTTAATATCCATACTTCACCGTCAGGCAAATCTTCAAACACTGTGATGAGCTCGCACCTTATGCGGCAACTGTAGATCAGGTGCTTCATATAAACTTCTTTGTTTGTATCCTCGTTTGCATTAGTCCTCAGCTTTTATCATATTATTTGTAGGTGATTGATGAGTGGCGCTGGTACAAATCGACCGTTCCCACATATGGGGCGATTCTTCTTGATGAATCGTTAAATTATGTACTCCTTGTTCAAGGATTTTATGCAAGCAAAAATAGTTGGGGCTTTCCAAAAGGAAAGGTAGAGTGATTTACTACTAACTACCCATTAGAATATTCGATTAGTGTTTTATATGTTTTGTAGTGGAACTTCAACGTTCACTTTTTTCTTCAGTAAAATATTTGAAGGTCAACGAAGGTGAGGAACCTCGCAGTTGCGCTGTTCGGGAGGTGTTCGAGGAGACAGGATTTAATTTCGATGAACACTGCCCTCGTGGGTGTGAGAAAAAGCTACAGAAATTTGTAAACGAGACAATGGTCCGGCTATATATTGTGCCTGACGTACCTACTGACTTTCCATTTGCGCCACAAACTCGTAATGAGATAAGGTAAGGTAGCCCATGTCTTCTTAATTTTCCTACTAATTCCGCAGTTATAATACGCTTGTGTATTTGTTTCTTATTATTGATTCATAACTAGTAAAGATCCTTCCAACGGTTTACCGCCTCATCGTGGCTGGGAGGTGTTCCTGGATGTCGAGCTGCGATGTACAGCGGAGGGATTCATCGGCCCATCAAGGTCTCTCAGGCTGGGGAGTGCGGCGTTTCCATCAGGAAGCCTAGCTAAGAGTAAACCAATACCAGGATCCGTTACCATCCTGATGCCAAAGTAGTCGTATGGTGGTTAATCTCCTTATGTTCCACAAGAGCCGCGACTGCCTGTGGTGGTGATGACCTGGGACAGGCTTTGGCCAGTCTGTCCACGGGACTCCAGCGAACCACAGTGGCTAAACCGACATATCTCCGGAGAGTGGAAATTATGTTTGGGCCCGCACAACCAGTGTGGACAAGCAATCCAACTATCCAAGTAACTAATGAAGATGTAGTATCTTGTTTAATACCGTTGGCGCTTCTAAAATGCCGAATCTGTGCATGCTGTTTATAATGCAACTTCTTAATTTCTGATTTGTACATACCAACATCTTCGCAAAGTTGTCAACGTAATGTTTTTGCTTAGTTCAGAAAAATACAATGGTTTAATGTCTGGGATCTTCCAACGGATCGTAATGACCAGTCAAACCGGCTGAGAAGACTGTCTAATAACAATTTTTATACTGTTGTGCCATTTGTGCAAGATCTGCAAAAGTATATTGTCAAAGAACAGGAGAAACGAATGGTTGCTGTAAGTTTTTTGAACTTTACTTTACTTACCTTATTTAGTGATGTTAGCGCTCCTTACTTTAGAATTCCCAAGGTAATTTTATGACATGCAGGCTGCCAATGATCGAAAGCAGTTAAGACCGAGAACTTCCTCGTCCGTTTTTGGATACGTACAAAGCAAATGTTCGTATGTGGAATGCTGCTTGTTTCACTATTAGATTTATGTTAACTTCTGTTTTTTGAAGCGGTTTCAAATGCTCCAGCAGACATATCAGAGGTCATGGATGCGTTGTTTTCGACGTCTGCATTTACTGGCACATCATATCCTGGCTATGAAAAGAACCAGTCAATAGTACGTTTATGTATGGGTTGTCAAAGAAAAGCCAGGAGAGCTTTTAAAAAACATCAGGAAAAGATATGTTGGCTTCAGTCTACGATTATTCACGTTGGTATTGCAGAAAACCGCAAACACTTCCTCTGAGGTTGCATCGCTCACAGGACCTAGTGTACCGAATTTCAATACGCAGATGTCGTCTAGTTACAGCACCCAGTGTGCTATCCATCCGCCAACTACTTCACGATACTCTTCGACAGAAAATGTTCAAAATGCTCGCGCAAGTCATTTTCGTCCGTTAGCTCATAGCCCTCTGAGTAAGAATGCTCATAGCACACGTACAGGTGAGCCGTACTTCCATATTTCGAGATATTTAAATCCTGCTTATTCTTTAGGATCGAATAATACTGTTCATCATAGTTGTGTTGAAAGGGAACTTCCACATATAGCACACCCTATTGCTATTCCCGCACAACCAGCACTTCCTCTCATTAATCGTCCAGTTTATGTTGCTCCAAAAGAAAGGTCGTCAAGAATAAGTCTGAGCGAAACATCGGTCCGTTTTTTTCTTTAGTTATGTTTAAGAAGGTTACATATAGAAATTACCGATCTAGGCCTTTACGGTATTCAAATCACCATCACAAAATTCGTTCGTGGACGCTTCATCTGGTGCGGTGGACAAAATTGAGTTGGAATTGCAGAAATTGCTTTGCACATCTTCTGATGGCGAATATTTGACTGGTAAAACCAGTACATCGGAAGACAAAACTCCATCTGGATTCCTGGATAGTTTAAGGTATCTTTTTTTTTACTTAGCACTTCCATTATTCGCTCTCTTCTAATGCCATCCCACACTTTGCAGTCCTGATACGGATTTGGGTTCGGAATTCGCTTATATGACTGCTTTCCCCAGAGAGCTAAACTACAAAGATGAAGGGCAATATGTACTGCCTTGTGCACATGTCGATGGTTTTGTTGTGCAGCTATGTGATGCCTGGAAGGATTTTAAGGTACTTCAAGTTTCACTGAATAGAGAAGTTCCATTTTTTTTTCGTCACGAGTGCTATCCACGTAAGATTATTTAAATTAACCAAAATATGTTTAGCTCGATAGAGTCGCCATTTTCACAGGACTTCCTGGCTTCGAGTCAGCTTGTTAATTTCGCTATATAGGAGTCACGCGACCATGAAACTTACGCAATCCTCCGATGTGGTTCAATCTCTAAGGTTTCTTCTCAAAATTTCATTTTACTCTGTGGTTTGTAGACTGGTCTGTACATCTTCGTTGTTCTCATTTTATCCGGACCCTTAACTACACATTGAATGCAGATGTGTTTCTTTCGTATTTTTATTTTGATACGCCTTTGTACAATACGAGTTTTTGTAGCCAAATTTTTTCATTCAGCGTTAAAGAAACCGTAGTTGACGTTTTTTCATATGAAACTCACACTCCTGATATGATCATTGCTTTGCCTAGTTATAGTTGCTCTCAACACACTTGTGGCAATACAAGTTAAACATGACTTATACTTAGCCAAAAACACTCTAGCCACCCTTCAAATATGTACCAGCTCATGGTAGATTTCTTAAATCAAAGTAGTAGACATCTGAATTTAAAATTCTTTCCAACAAGATGGAAATCCATCTCTTATGACGGTAAAATTCTAGCGTACCTATTAGTTAGGTCTCTAGTAATGGAGGAATCACCGGTGCTTATCGATAAACTCAAGCTGTGTTTATAGAAATAAATGTACAACCAAGAAATGTTAGTCATCAAACGTGCTTTGATGCAGATCTTTCAAAAAAAAAAAAAAAAAAAAAACAACCCACTGCAACCATTTTTCTACAGTTTATGATTTTATCTGGAATGGTACAGAACTAACACAAGAAGGCCTTTGGTAGGGCTATCGTTAGTTAGGCATGTATATTTGTTCAAACATATTTGGATACTCGGACAACATGTTATCAGAAGTATTGTGAGTTGTAGCGAATTCTAAACGTTTCTTTGTCCCGCGATTACCATCTGCAGTAAAGGCCTGTTTCGAGTATACTAACGTATCCGAGTATCATTCCATGACCTTCGAAGAGTTTGATTTTAAGTGGTCCTAGAGAACATCCGAGTCAGCAAGGAGTCCATCCTGCTGTTCCTCTTGTCGATCTGTCGTCGATTCTCCTCAGACGGTAGGTTGACCTATGTTTGGTTTCGATATATCTTCCCTTGTGTTCAGATTAAGAGACAATCTTTAGTCTAAACTGCAATTCCCACAAAGTATTGTATTTGCAGTTTGTGTTTAGAAAAGAAGTTGCCCCGTTTAATGCGTGGAGTGCAAAATTCTTGGCGCGTGTGAGGTAGGTGTGAATTCCCATCTCTAATGCATAACATAGTGCTGAGCGAACTGTTGAGTTAAAGAAGTAAGCGCGCAATTTCAAATTCCTTAACATCTTGCGACAAATGATATTTATACGTGTCATATTGAAGTTGGGAACTCCTTGGGACTCCAGGGAACTACAGCGGCTAAACCAGCAAAACTCCGAAAAAGTGGAAATTATGTTGTAACCCGTGCAAGCAGGGAAGACGGGCCATCCAGGTATCCAAGTATCAAAGTTTGATGACTTTTGGGAACGGCATGAAATGACAAGGTATCAAAACCACAAGATAAACATCGTAATATTCCTTGCATAAATTATAAAACTTCCTTAAACGCTGACAGCAGTATGGTGGCACAGCGGACATATTTTTTCTTCGTACACATGAGTTGTACATGAACAAAAACCATAGAACGTGTATAGAAGAACTTGGAGCATATATGGCATAAGAGAATCGCAAGGATTCTTATAAAACGCAGGGAACGCCGATTTATGGAACAGCAATCACAACAAAAATCAGCGGTATTGATAAAATCTGCCAAAGTGGCCTGTGTGACAGCCAAAGGTGTCACAGTGAGCAGGAAGAAAAGTTTGGCATCGTCCATTCTGCAACTTCCCTCCTCTCTCTCTCTGATATTAGGCCTTGAAACTGGTAATCGTGGTTCGATCTGGTCCGAGGTTCAAGTTTTGCGAATATCTCAGCATCGTTGCGGTTGTGTTTCACATCATACCCTGCCGTGAAAATTATGGTAGGCAGCAAAGAAGAGGTTAACATTCTTGTGTTCATATAAAATTCCCCTCAGCATGTAATATACAACTCGCATTATCACTCTGGGTTAGTGACAGTTCTTTTTTAGCTTATAAATGAATCTTCATACGAAGAACGTGCTGATCGGACCGAATACAAAATGATGTATTCTGTACTACACGTTACCAACATGGTTAGAACTTGTTCAACAGTTAATAGGATATGGTTTTGACCAGTAAGTCAGTGTATGCATACTGAAACATAAACATATAACAATTCATTCACAACAATGTCTGCATATTCCATTCAATTTCGCATAAACCATAAGTTATGTCCACACTAACAATAATCAAAAGCAAAGATGTGGTTGTTGCTGTAGGTCATCGTAATTCAAGCTGAGTATTGAAGTTTCCACTCATCAAAATTATAGGAAGGGATATCCTACAGACTACAGCGACTCATTACCCACCTCACACTCCAGTATTTGCAATAATTGCCGGTCGAATTGACGTATTCTATCATGGAGTTGCCTGCCAACGATAGACTTTTCTTCAGAAGGTCGTATGTTGCGAACTGGAATATGGCTGAAAAGCGATATGACGCAGCTTAGTGTAATCAGAACAGTTTCGCAATAGCCCTCAAACTACCTGCACAGTTTAACGCACCTTCTCAGAGCATTTTCCCAGTTGCCTCCTGAACTATGCACAGTTCGAAGAATGGAGGAAACAGCCGTCAATGTGAGAAATTTCGTGCCGCTTTTCCATCTGGAATCCGGTGTAAAAGGTTTGGATTACTTCCAAAGTAGCCAAAGAAGACATACTTCACGTATCGATCAAGAGGTAACTTTTTGCATGTCACTTGTTCAGATAGTGCAGTTGTTAGTGAAGCTTGACGGGGTATGTTTCTTTCCACTACGCGGTCAACAATTCCACCCAATACATATACCTAAAACAATGAATTCACTGAGGACCTCGGTTCATATAAAAGTAGGAACAAGAAATCACATGGTCTTCATCGACATCCGTTAACTCTTCTTCGGCATCTGGACTAAGATACAAAATCCTCTCTCGTGGAAATAACGAACTGAAACTGTGGGAAGACACAACTGGCGAGGAAGTCATCGGAGAATCCATTCCGCACAAATGTCTGAAATCCGATCAATTTCGCCTTTGTCTTATACTATTCAAAATGTGAGGATGCATAAAGAAAACTACATCTAAACTCCGCTCCTTTCGGCTATGCGCCACCCCCCTCCCATTTTTTTTAAAGGTTATTCCTTTCTTGACCTTCGCAATTCTCAGCTACGTTTTCCTAAAGTAAAATAACAAGGTAGGCAACCGCAAACCTCTTTTTCAAGCCTTTTATTCTATGAAGAGACTCGTCGAAATTCGTAAAATACAGCTGCCAAGGTGTCCTAAAATACAAGAATAAATCTAGACACATGTAAGGAACGTTATCAAAAATGTTCAAGCCTGTCATCTCGATTTTCACTAATGAGATATTTAAGCTGTAACGCGGTCAATTCGGCACCCCGGGGTGAAAGAAGTGGAAGGAAGCGACAATCTACAACGAGACTCGGAGAACCGCACCGATGAGCACGAGCTACTCTCTGCCACGCAATACTTCGTTCTTCCTTTGCTAAAAGAACTGATATTTGAAAAGGAAATACGCACTGTTTCACAACCTCGAGATTATGAACAGAATACCCAGTTTGGATGCCGGAAGGTAGTAGGGAGATTCAACGTCACTTTTCCTTTCTGCAGTATGAACCACTGTCTTTTGCTGCTTCTTCTTCAAATCTTTATCGCGAGCTAGTTCTCGGCTCCGAAGAAATTTCAAGTAGTCGAGTCTCTGCTTCCTCGTTTGACAATCAAGTAATGTAAGCCAATTCTGACTAGTTATTTCGGAAGGGAAGTGCAGCGTAAGCATTGAAATTGTCTGAAATTTGGTGAGAAGTCAACTACTTGTTCTTAAAAATTCTCATGAAACTTAACCACAAACCCGAGTCTCCTGAACGATAGCATGCAACCTCCTCCTTTGATCTTCATTTAAGCTATCGCAAAATTTCTGGTCGGGGTACGATGTTAGGAGAGGCTTTCTCCATTGAATTGGTGCTATGGATTGACCCTGAAGACGGAACAAACGGCGGAATTTCCATTTCGATAGTAACCAAAGATTCGTAACCCATTTCATTCTAAAAAAAGAAATAAAACTCGTCTTAGATGTCCTGTGCGTTAAAGAAATCATGCTTGAAATATATTCAACGGTCTATCCTTAAGAAGTTAATAAGACAAATGATGGAAAGATAAGCCAAGAAAATAAACCTATGAAAGGAACAAAATGCTTCATTGCAATAAACCGACAGATAGATACAGATGGAAATTCGACAGCAGTTTATACCAAACACATCAAGTAAAACAAATTAACTATAAATGAGAAAATGTCAACAATGATTTCAATGATTATCAGAAACGAGCAGTAGGTGATGTTAGAAATTAGCAATCCAAAGAGTTAGTTGTTAGATGAATAAATGTATACATACACTCGGCGTACATTCATTTCCTTGTAGGGAAAACCGTAGAAGACGTTACCGCTTACTACAACCACCTCTTTCACCTTCTCAAGAAATGATGACTCTCGTCTTATATCCATGCTTGCTAATATTTAAGAGACGCTTTCCGATTTCACAGCTATCTCCTCTACCTGAAATGACGTTATACACTAGAAAGGACAAATCTCGAACACTTCATTTTATACCCCAGACTAGAGCAAAAGGCTGGAATAGCAGCATCTTGTAGAAGTTCAGGTGAAAGTCTGTAGATGAAATAGTTAAAAACTAGGCAGAACGTTCGAGCCGACTTTATACATGCATACAGGAAATTAAGCAAACCTGAGCTCGAAACTCCTTCACATTCAGTAGTCGTTGTAAAGCAGTGGATTTATCAACTCGACATGCAGGGATCGAAGCGTCAATACTTGTATTGCCCTCTTTATTCCAGGTTTTGCATGAAACCACGTGAACTGTACCACCAATCGTTTTCCGCGCTTCGGCACGTAATAGAATTTGCTTGGCATTGCCTATAGTTGGTTGCTCGTGAATTGATAACTATGCAATTAAACAGAAAGAGCTCGTATATTCGATAGAACCAGACCAAGCACCACTGCAGAGAACCAGCGAAACTAGATTCTACCATGATTATCACCATCAAACACTAACTTACCACTAATTAACTGTCTGGCATCGGAACCTGAAACACCCCATAACATGGCCATGTTCATAACGTCAACTGGTGCTCTCAGTTCACACATGGATGATGCTCCACTTGATAGTACAATACCACGTCCGCGAAGTTGTCTAATTAGAAGTCGCCCACTGTGAAGACACTAAAGCGCTACAAAATATCTTTAAAATGACAAAAATTAGAACATTTTACGGAGCTCAAATCCATATTAGAACATTTTACGGAGCTCAAATCCATAAAATACGTAAAAATACTAACCGATCTACGATTGGCAGGAAATAGAGCAGAAGCGTATGTAATCTCAAATCCTACGCCTTCAACACGAATCATCTCCAGAAACTTGGGTTTGTGTAACCATGACACCTACACCATCACAGTCTCATTATGGAATTGTTGTCTTTGTTTAAAAAGAGAGTAATTTTCTGTGAATTTTTCCTACTTTCGACTTACGTGTGTTTCTGGGTTCATGGTGATGATGTCTACGGCGTCAGTTTTCCTTGTAATCGTGTTCAAAATATTCACATCAGCCGGCTGCACTGCTACGAGATCGAACTGACGAAGCCGAGGATTGTTAAACACGTTATGGATTACCGATGCATCGTTCAATGTAAACGTGACTCGACTAAAGCACAGTTAAGTATTTACTACGAAAACGAAGTGAATTTTTAGAAAGATGAATTGACACTGAGTAATCACCTAAACTGTCGAAATCGCTTTCCTTGTTTTCCTAAATCTGTCAAGTCTAAAAGAGACTCGTCCACAAGGTAAGGGTTGGGCAGCTGCTGTTCTCGTGGCTGATAAAAGCATCGATACAAGTAAAAGTTGCAAAAAAAGAACAAGACCTTACAAACTCTTTTATCTTCTCTTTTTCGTTGCTTCTTCTTCGGTGGGGGCTTCACAGACTCCTCAGCACTCGGTGGTGATAGATGGTCTTCCTGAAAATAACAGCACTCAACAATCCATCAGAAAATTTGTATTTTGCTCCAAACAGACGAAGATTTAGGCGAAATGGCATTCTCAAAAAAACTTTGTCTTTCATTGTTTGTTCTGCTTACATTTTAGAGTACTCCAAATATTAGAAAGACCTATAAGTTGAACTTCCCAACGGTTTACCGCCTCATCGTGGCTGGGAGTTGTTCCTGAGTGTCGGGCTGCGATGTACAGCGGAGCAATTTATCCACCCAGCAGTCTCCCAAACTGAAGAGACCGCCATTTCCAACAGGAAGCTCAGCTTAAACCAATACCAGAATCCACTACCGTTCTGGTATCAAATCAGCAGTATGGTTGCAAATATCCTCTGATCCACTAGGGCCGCGAGTGCCTACGGTGATGATGAGCTGGGTTAGAGATGATGAGCCTCGGAACACAAGTGAACCACAAAGGCTAAACCAGCATGTCTCCCGAGAATGGAAATTATGTTGGGGCCCGCACAACTAGTGAAAACGGACCCTCCAAGTATCCACGTATAAGTGAAAACGATTGAGAAAGAGCTGCACGGATCCATTCTGTTCAAAAGCGGCTAAAAAGAGATGTTCTCTTGCAAACGTATGTCAGTTTACAATAAACTTTCTTAATATAAACAAATACACAGACATGATTGAGACATGACTGACTTACGTCCACTTATTAAACCAATATGAAATCCTGACCGCCTGGAACTCAAGTGATACTCTCCTAAAATATATGACTGGTATTTGCGAACTTAATTTTCTTGGAATTCGAATCTTCACACATTCACAATAAAGCAGATTTTCCGGCAGCAAACGATAAATTCTTATTGCGAAAATCAAATTTCCCTTGACTGTGACGCCGCTGCTATTCAATATGCATACTTCCATCGATAAGATGGCATGAAGTTGATGAAGCTAAAAAAAATTGCACTCGGCGTTGATCATTCCCTGAGGGATGCGTCAAGCATCCCACTTCATTAACATTGTTTGGAGACGACTGAATGCATATCTGGCCTTTACAATCACTCGAAGTGACTTGCCGATTCATCGAGCCAGTGCTGCCATCTTCCTAGACAAGTATGGAACCAATTTCCCGACGCCGAAGGGATGGAATGCTTGGTGGGCCACAGACCCGGGGAACGATTGCACTTGTGTGCTGCAGAGCGCCTCCGACCACTGCGCCACATGCGATTTAATGACACGGTCGTATAGTGGTTAGTATCCACGTCTGTCACATGAAGTTGATAAAGAACATTATTCGGCTAACGTCTTGGCCCCTTTGTCCTCCTCAGAGCCGGATTGATCCCAGTCGAATTGTCCACAGGGGTTCCTACTTCCTTACTGCACTTTGAGTTTGTTTGGTCGAATTGACTCGCAGAATACAATCGAAATAACGAGAACACACCTACACGTCACTCCTGAATACGTTCTCGTAAACGTAGAAGGCATGAGCCAAATCGGAACAAGAAAAAAGACTGGACTGCGCGTAAAGAGGACGAAGACCCAATTCATGAAGAAGTCATGGTGCGATGGCGAAAATATCGAATTGGATGGTTCTCTGATTAGAGACCACCTCGTACGTGTACCTTGGACGCTCAACGAACATGGAGAACAAGATGAAGGAGAGAATAGAGATAGAGTAGCAGATGGAGATCAGCATGGCCGCATTCGAGCCATCCAAAGAAGCTACGGACAAATTAACGACCTTAAAACTCTGCGCTCAACATTTCGATTCATCAGTCCTCCCAACACTCCGTTATGCAGCAGAAAGGTGGGCTGATGTTTCAGCCACCCTTAGGGAATCTGCGCACCACCTATAGAGCGCTTGGATGATGTCTTTTGAGATTTAATCGGCACTCACAACATTTAACCGAAATACGCAGTTCAGATATTCGAAACCTATTCCATTATTTTCGGGAACACATGGGGTGGTCACATGATAAGAAGGACGGATAAAAGATGGACGAAAAAACACCGGAGTGGACTCTAAGAGAATGCAAGCTTTCTTTTAGAAGACCGTCGAAATGATGTGCGAACGTACTCGTAGCTAGCGTCAACCATCTGTTCTTGCAGATAGCAACGATTTCGCGACTACGGAATGGGACTCGCTGACGTCACCATATTCGAGGTTTAGCACAAGCATGGACCACGATTTCACGAGGGAGGAACGAATGAAAACTATTTTGGAGCCCTGACAACCAGTGAAGATGGGCCATCCAATTATCCAAGTATTTGTGCTTTAGAGTAGAAATGCCAAACTCCTTCGCTACTATGTGAGTAAACTCCCACTGTGCACTGCTGCTCTACTTCCAGGAACACAACCCATCCATGATGACGCGGTAAAACATTGGTGTAACACAGACAAGATTAAAATTACCCCACAAGAAAGTCAAATGAGTTCTCCTCGGATACCTTTTGCTAAGAAAAATAACAGCAATGAACACCCTCATGCAAAAACTGATCCTCTCTATCTACCGTGGGAAACAAGAGTTCACAGTACAACTAGGACATAAGGCATGGATCAATGAACACTTCAATCCATAACGAACTATTTTAATTAAAATATAACTTAATAAGAAATAAGTTTAAGATGAATATTTCATGACATGAATTTTAGCAAGATTTGAAAGTATTCCAATCAAAATGCTGCAAAAAAATCTGTCAACGAATCCGTAAGTCCTTCTAGTTTCCAAATAAAGATCTCCGTAAGTCAGTACATCCGCAAACTATACTTCGCCTGTCTAAACTGCTGTGTAGACATTGGAAGTGTTCATCCTAGTGTCGCAGAAATCTTGTCGTTAACCAGAGCTGTTATGCAAAATGAACTCTCTACATAACCAGGTTCAACATTCTTTTGTTAAAAAAAAATATTTCAGCAGTCTTCTACCGGACCAGTCAAAGAAAAAGCATGTCAAATTCAAAAACTTTGTGGAACAACACAAAACCATGCCTTAACATCCCAGCTTTCATCGAATCAAGAATAATGTGCTAAAATTTGAAATCTACGAGCAGCAAATCACACAGAGAGAGTTCATACCCTAGCGAAATTTCCAAAGCTGAAAGGAGAATCGACATTTCCATCCAGAAACATAAAAACTAAAAAAAGGATATAGCCCTCGGCGTTGATAAATCTCTAAGTGATGCGCCATGCATTCGACTTCACTGAGTATCGTTGGAAGTGACTGAATGCATATCTGGTCTTTAAAATGACTCGTGGTGGCCTACCGATGTATCGAGTCAGTGCTGCTATTCTTCCAGACAAGTCTGGAACCAATTTGTCGATCCCAGAAGGATGAAGGACTTGGTGGGCCATGGGTGCGAGGATCGATTCCACGTGTGAGTCGTAGTGGCACCTCCAACCACTGCCCCACACGCGCCCTTTCCAGAAACATAAGCATAAATAAACCAATTCCAAGAATCAACACTGCCATGGCAGGCATATTTTCCAAAAACCCACGATTTTTTGTAGTAACAACGTAACAGTGCTTTGGAAACACCGCTACTTTGACACTCTAGGCGAAGAAAGCCCACCCGAACAGGATATTACCAGTGAAACGGAAATTTTGCTAAGGTCTACACGATTGCAAATGAAGAGAGGGTATGCAAGTATTCTGCAAGCAGAATGTATTCCAATAGTTACTTTCAAAATACTACTTCACTACAATACAACGACTAAATGTGGAAAAAGACAGATTTTAAAAAGTTCAGTGTATCTACGTTACATGAGCAGCTTTCATGCTGAAATAAGAGGAGTCGTAGTTTACCTATCTACAAATATCAAAAACCGTTTCATAGCAAGATAGATGTAATGTTTCGACTCGGCGAAGAATCACTAAACATAGGAACGCTTATGAGCTTACCAACATGTGATAAAAACGTCAGAAGAGCACTTAGGGCGCCTATCCTCTATTTGCTAAAACACTAGCTTAGTACGAAACGAAAGATGTGCACTGTACACGATCGCCTGTGGCCAACAATGATTGAGTCCAAATTTAAACAAAAACATCCACACTCACAATGTGCCTCATAAACTGAAACACAAAAGGCTAAAGGATAAAGCCCTCGGCGTTGAATCATCCCAGATGGATGCGCCATGCATTCAAATCAAGCACCGTAAGAGGTGAATGAATGCATATTTACTACACAATGACTCTCGGTCACCCAGTGACTGGGACCTATCGAGTCAGTGCTACCATCCTACCAGACAAATGATAGACCAATTTATAGACCCCGGAGGAACGGATCGCTTGCTAAACCTTGGGCGGGTTATCGAATCTATGACCACGTGAGTATCGTATGGTACAACTAGCCACTGCTTTGTACGCACCCGAATTAAAAAATTTCACTTTCTTTTCTTTTATCTCATTTTATATGACACGTCTTCACTGTACTGCGCGAATCCCAACACTTTTCACATTCGATTCGTTTCCTCGCATCGATTGTCCAGAAGATCTTCCAACTCTTCATGTGTGGCATCGGTTCCTGCTTGAGGATTTTTATTTCATATTCGATGTCGTAGAATGCTGGTGGAGAATTCTCCCTGGAGTCCTGACATAGCCGAGCTGGAGCATTTCCAAACGGATTGCAGAGCGTGATTTTTTCCCAGATAAGTCCGGTATCAATTTCTCGAACCCGGAAGGATGAGAGGTTTGGTTGGCCCATAGCAGAATCGAACTAACACCATGCTCGTGATGGCGAATGTCACTACCACTGTGCTATCTGCCCCTATCCTATGCTATAAATTAAATATACACCTTTAAAATTCAAAGATCTTTGCCAGTAAGACGCAAGGCCTCTTACTCTATAAGAACGAAATCTAGAAGAATACGAGAAATCCCCCAACGAAACATCTACTCCATGGTACTGAAAGATAACAATGAATTAAATACCCACAATGTGTTCTTCTGGGACAATGTCACCAATGTCGATATTGATCACAACAGTATCATAGCCCATCCTCACAGCTCGTCTCACCATCGAAATTGTCTTTTCTGGATTGCCTGTATGACGAATGTTCATTTCAGCAAACCGGAACGTATTTCCACCTGCTTCAATGCTTTTCATCTAGAAAGCAATTAATTAACATAGAAAGAAAATCATAAACAATTTTGACATACCTCTACGGACAAACACCAGTAAAAAAAAGCTAACAAAGGTAAAGCTCTCGACGTTGATCAATCCCTGAGAGATGCGCCATGCATTCGACTTCATTAAGCATCGTTGGAGGTGATTGAATGCATATCTGGCCTTTACAATGGCTCGCGGTGGCCTACCGATGCATCGAGCTAGTGCTGCCCAACTCCCAGACAAGTCCGGTAACAGTCTGCCGACCACGGAGGGAGGGAGTTTGGTGGGCGAGAGGCGCGAGAATCGACCCCACGCGTATTGCAGGGCACCTCCGAGCATGGCGCTACACGCGTCCAAACACTAGTAAAAGAAATAACTAATATATCAATTCTTTCATGGAGTTGCCTTCTAGATCCCAAACAGATTCCACCCACTTTCTAACATGGCAGAAATCACAAGCATCAAGTTTGTTCAAGAAACTGAAGCACCCCAACAAAGAGATGGAAACCAAACCTTTTATAATGCAATAACAGGCAAGCTAAATACCATCACAAACACAACGACAGCACCGATTCAGGAAATACCCTTGGGATCCAAAACGACCATAAGTTAAACTTCCAAGAAACCGCCCCACAAGAATAGAAAAAATCTGCTACTTTTATCATGTAGAAACTAAGCAGACAAAAAACCTTTCATCAAAATGTTTTTTGCATACAAAATTTATTAAGCTAAATAATAAGAGATAGAGAATAAGAGGCGGGTGTGGCGCAGTGGTCGGAGGCACCCTGCAACACACACGTGGAATCGATCCCCGCGTCGATAGTCCACCAAGCGTTCCATGCCTCGGCGGTCCGCAAATTGGTACCAAATTTGTCTGGGAGCATAGCAGCACTGGCTCGATCCATCGGTAGGCCACCGCGAGTCATTATAAAGGCCACATATGATTTCAATCACTTCCAAACGATGCTCAGTGAGGTAGAATACATGGCCCATCCCTCACGGATTGACCAACGCCGAGAGTTTTATCCTTTATCTTTTTACCCTTTAAGCTGAAATAAGGGGCGGATGGCACAATGACAGTGATATCGGTCATCACGAGCATGCTTCTAGTGCGATTCCGCTCCGGACCAACCAAGCCTCTCATCTCTCCGGGGTCGGGAAATTGGTACCGGACTTGTCTGGGAAAAAATCGCTCTCTGCAACCCGTTTGGGAACGGTCCAGCTCGGCTATGTCAAGACTCCAGGGAGAATTATCCACCAGCATTGTACGATATTCAAGACGAAATGAAAACCCTCAAGCAGTAGCCTAAGCCAAACGTAAGAGTTGGAAGATCTTCTTGGATGATGGATGCGAGGAAAAGAATCTAATGAGACGTGCTGGGATCCGCACAGTGGACGTGAAGACGGGTTATATAAATAAAACAGTAAAAAAATAAGCTAAAATATTAACGGTGTACCAAGTCGACTAATAACGACAAGAGATCTTGACACCTTTATTAAAGCCAGCAGATCAGGTGTAGGATAATTTCGAAGCAAACGAATCATTTCATGCTGGCATGGTATTACCCTAATGTCTTACAAGTAATGAAGGCAAAACAGGTGAAGTAAAACGATCCTGTTAATGAATTTCAAGAAAATCGACACTTCTGACATGACACAGCCAATTCGGGCATTGGACAAGCCACCGCAAAAGAACAGAGTAATATACACCCAGTGGGAAAAGTGTATTAATACTACTTATGTAATGTACTGATGTAAGATGTTACAAAAATGGGCTTGACAACATTCTTTGATACATCAATCAGATTAACCTACACAATAAAACCAACCGATTAAGCAATCAGATGTTGGCAACTTGGCAAAAGCTAAGAAATAAGCATTTGAAAACTATTCGTTATATGCAGAACTTCCTGTTTTCAACCGTTTCGTTTGCACGTTCTGAAATTGGTAAAAGCAACTGCAGAAGTACAAACAAGTACCAATAAAGAAGTGGAAACTCTACAGCATTATACGCAACGTTCTCCCCGATCACAACTTGACCACTTCGAAATTGCTGATTGCCTGTCACGGTGTACGCAGATCTCTTAGAGCTGGTGGACCGAGATACACTTTGTTGGGCCTGAAGGGAAGTAGCTAAATTTGAAAATTCTGGCCAAATTGAATATCATTAACCAACAAAAGAAACAAGAGGTTAATAACACACCTTCAATGCAAAACCAACTGCCTGATAATCAGCATTTGCAATATCCTTCATGCTAGAGTTGTCCTGAGAAGGAGGCGGTTGCCGAGAACTATGATTCAATGCGTCATAGATCCCGTTCGCACACGCCAGAGAATATGTGGGATAGCTACTTGTACTTTCCATCGATTGGATATTTTCCCCCACTTCGGGCTCATAAGCAGGAACAGTGTATGGATAACTGTCGGAAGCATAAACAGGTTGACTCATTTCGACATATGATCCATCACTTGAATGATCAGAGCCAGAATGGTCAAATACAGATGACTGGCTGAATACACTTGTATATTATGGATATATATGTGTATATATATATATATATATATATGTATATATTGAAGTTAAAAATTGAAGGATAAAGCCCCTGGCTTTGATCAACTTCAAGGGATGCGTCATGCATTCATTTGACTACATTAAGCACCGTTACAGACTGAATGCATATCTCGCTAATACGACGACTCGCAGGGGTTTACAGGTGTACCGAGCCAGCCAGTGCTGTTATCCTCCAAGACAAACCTGGTAGCAATTTACCGAGCCCCAATAAATGGTAGGCTTAGTCAGCCTGGGGCGCGTCATTAATTCATTGTTTTGCAGGGCGCTCCTAACCACTGTTCTAAACGCGCCCTTATATATATATGCACATGTATATGTATATATATGTATATATGAGAGGGAGGTAGGGAGCAATAGTATGAGCCACGGTACTCTCTCAGATGAAGAATGCTAAGTCGCTATACTACATGTTGTCGTTACATGGCAAATAGGTGGAATACGTGTGTGATCACATAACGCATGTATGTCTTTGTATATGTGGATATTATTTTGGACGTTCTTTCAATCAAAAATTCCAATCAAGTGACGAGGAAGTGTATAAAAAGCCGATCGGAGTAGCTTTCTAGAAATTAGTCCGATATCGTCTGCCGAAAGCATCACAAAGTATTCGCTGGCAAACAAACGTCACCATCGAATCCGTGGTGGGGTGCTCTCATCAAAATATGTAAAAAGAAAAGAACTTCACACGGAAATTCTTATAACACTGAGCGACAGAATCTCATTTGGTACCATTTTACCAAACAGGAAAGTATGAAGACTTGAGACATCTTTACTCACCCGAAGATTAAGGAGTCTAAAGTAGAGATGGAAGATAAACAGAAATGGCAAGAGTAAACTGATTTAAGGGTAAAACCTTTCATTATGTAAGAATAAGGAACAAACAATTTTTCTCCCGGCGGTCCATCGCGAATAACGTAATGTACGGGTTGATTCGATCTAAACCGTGACTCCCAATCCGACATCTCACCTGAAATCCAAGAAATCAACATCAATTTGCCTTTGAAGTTCTTAACAAAATGACCTTAATAGGAATCTGTAGGAGCAATCTTTGTAGTCTGCATCTAATAAACTGTTATAAAACAATACCAACCTTTTATTTTTTGCTTATTACAATTTTTCATGGTAGGGTATGATGTGAACTACAACCACAATGATACTGAGATATGCGCAAAACTTGGACCCCGGGTCAGGTCGAACCACGATTTACCTTTCCGGGGGCTCGCGCAATACACACTGTTCCACGGAAGCCCTTGCTGTGCGTTTCTCTGAGCTAGTTTTCTACCTAACGCTGCCATCAGGAATCACCCGCCAGCGGGATTGATCCGGGAAGCACAAATTGACATTGAACCTCAGTTAAGGTGAGGCCGTAGTCGAAATCTCGGTGACGCAGTGTGTAATGCGCGAGCAGCAGGAAAAGGAAATCGTGGTTCGATCCGGCCCAGAGTCCAAGTTTTGCGAATATCTCAGCATCGTTGTTGTTGTTATGAAATATATGGTAACAAGACATACCACCCAATATCTTCGGTATATAGCCACGTAGAGCAGGAGGAATAAATTCGTCGATGTGTTCTACCATGTCAGGATTTAGTGTGTTATTTTCCAGGCCATATGAATATCCCAGACGCTTCAGAGCCTATAAAAATGCTGCATCTTATAACAAAATGGAGAATTATTGAACTGGTCAACAGTTTAACAATTACCATGTCTGACCAAGTTAGCCAAAAATACACACAGGTGAGTCATCACAATGGAAAGGATACACCGTACCTCAAAATCGTCATATACTTCGAACGTCTGATCGAACTGGAAGAGGAATTCCGATCTGTCCCCAGACACAGCACAATCGACAGTTGTACTATAAAGTTCGAGCAATACTTCGCGAAAGTTAAATAAAAAAGGAAATGTTGAGTCAGGTTAAATTCCAGGATGGAAAATGTGAGAACATATTTTTTTTTATAACTTCAATAAAGCTGAGATAATGGCAAAACTCCGGACCGCAGGTGTCTGCGGTGGGGAACGAACGCGCTATTGTCCTTTCCGGGGGTAACGCATTCACCACCACGCCATGCAGGCCCTTCGCTTCGCCTGTCTCTCAGCTAGTTCTATCGATATTTTGCCGTCAGCAATCACTCATCAGCGGTAACTAGCTGAGAGACACGCGAAACGAAGAACCCGTATGGCGTGGTGGTGAACGCGTTACTCCCCGGAAATGACAATGGCGCGTTCGTCCCCCACCGCAGACACCTGCGGTCCGGAGTTTTGAGAATATCTCAGGTTCATTGAAGTTATATTTCGCAATATACTCTGCCATTAAAAAAGAGCAGGCAGTAAATTAAACGATTAAGATATTTTTTTATTTTTATATGACCCGCCTTCACGTCTACGGTACGGATTCCAGTACTTCTCACATTCGATCCGTTTGCTCGCATACACCATCTACGAAGACCTTATAACTATTATGTGTCTTCGACTACTGCTTGAGGATCTTCACTTCATCTTGAATGTCGTAGAATGCTGGTGGAGAATACCCCTGGAGTCCTGACATAGCCGGGCTGGAGCGTTCCCAAACGGATTCCAGCGAGTGATTTTTTTCCCAGACAAATCCGGTACCAATTTCCCGACCGCGGAGGGATGAGAGGCTTGGTTGGTCCGGAGCGGAATAGAACTAGCACCATGCTCGCGATGAGCGACATCACTACCACTGTACTATCCGCCCTCTAATAAGAAGATAAGAACAATAATTCATCTTATAAATTGTAAATGGATACCCATGAGTGTAAAAATTCGGAAAACAAGTTGAGGGCGATGACGATAAAAAAACCGCGGCAATTTTTTTCTGAATTAAACTGAAAGCAACTCACCCTTTGGAAGTATTTATAATAACAAAGGGGAGATACAGAACGGAGTTTTCTGGTGGACGTGTATTAAGCCTAAAACAAAGAAATTTTGATGGCGACTGCATACAGGGACGAATAGTACACCGTACACAACATATTACAATCTTCCTGACCTCTCCATTTCACGATTTTTCCACACAAGACTCTTATAAGCGACAAGTTGAACTACAAGTTCTTGTATAGTTTCTTTCTTGCCTCGAATTCTTTCAAGAACCTTAGCCTGCAATCATGAAACCATACTGTAGTGAAACTGCTTAAAGCAGTAGCAATGCGAAACTAAAAACGAACCCTCTCTTCCTCAAGGCGCTTAATTTCTCCTGCTTTAGTTGCCGGTAAACCAACCCAATCGATATCCTAAGATGTAGGTAGTAGATGTCAGGAAAATGTAGCACAAAACGAATCACAGGCAACTAACCTTCTTCCGTTTACAGATTATATTCATAGCTAATAATACATTTAGAGCATCATAAACACGGCGACGAATATTTTTCTGATCATATTTTTGCCTCTCCTGAAATTATGTGATAACACACTTGAACGGCCCGTCCTTACTGGTAGTGCGGACCTCAACATAATCACCATTTTTGGGAGATTTGCTGCCTAAGCCACCGTGGTTCCATGGAATCCCGAGGTCAACCTGGCCAAAGTCTGCCCGAGGTCTTCATCACCACGGGCAGTCGCAGCCGTTGTGGATCAGAGGGAGATTTGCCACCATGCGACTTGTTTGGTAGCTGGACAGTGGTAGATTCTGGTATTGGTTTACTCATAGCTGGGTTTCCTGATGGAAACGCCGGACTCCTTCTAAGCTTGGGAGACCCTGCCGGGAGACGAATCTCCCTGCTGTACATCGCAGGCCGACATCCAGGAACATCTCCTAGCCACGATGAGACGGTACACCGTTGAGAGGATACAATAACAAGAGGAAAACAAAACATAGTGGGAAATTAAACACATACCAGGAACTCTTCTGAGTGCATGTTATTGGCGGCAAAGTACTCAGCAACTAATTCGTCTGCAACCTGAAAATAATAGTGTTCTCATATCAAATGTAAATGTAAACCATTTAAAGTTTCACCTAAAACCTAATAAGAACTCGATGACAAACTGAAATTACCAACTCCACGACTACAAGAATCATATGTAATTCATATACCATAATTGCGTAGGGATATTGCAAAACCCAACGTATTATTTTGCTACACTTTTTGATTGAGACGATAGTTCACCCACGGCAGATATTGTGGCGGGCATAGTCCGGGAAAAGATGCATTCTAAACTCCGTCGTAGGGAAAAACTGCTTTTTTTTTTAAAAACTGCTTTCGTTCCTATGGGCGGAGTTCCAAAACGACAGATTGTTGTTGGTGAAGTTTTATTAAGATGACGCTGCTGTACTTGGTCACTGAAGCTCAATACTTGGCCATTGACACTTCTACCATGATAAGAGGTCAAACGAATGCGACTTGTACTATCATTAACGTAGTAGAGGTGTACATTCAACGCCAAGGAAATTAAGAGTTGCAAATGGTTAACCAAATGTCACCTATTTTGTTTCGTACACTGTAGCTTTTGAGACAATATAATTTCACTTATTAACCTTAAAATTTTTCACCAGCGTTACAAAGTTATACTCAGTAACATCTGCTCAACGACTTTTAGCCTGCTAATTTTCTTTTTTCCTACATAAAAAAACACTTTCTTACGACATAAAAACACTATGTTAAGTTTTTATTTACTGCCTACTACAATTTCTCACGCTAGGGTATTATGTGAAATGCAACCACAGCGACGCTGGTGTCCGGTGGGGATCGAACCCGCTTTTAACCTTTCCGGGAGCTAACGTGTTCACCACCACACCATGTGGGCTCCTCGTTTGGCCCTTCCCTCATATAGTTTTTCTATCTAACAGTGCCACCAGCAATCACCCGTCAATGGAATTGAGATCAACAAACGACACATTTTTCAGACGTGATTTACAATCATTAACACAAAACGGACTATGTGAATTGTGTACAATCATGTCAGCTCAATCATGCAGAAAATTATTGGATTGCATACAATCACACGTGGCCTGAAATTATTGCGCCATCCAAACTTTAAGCAAACTCAACCTGGCCCATAGTGAACGTTATTAATGGAAATAAAAACCACTAGAATATAAAGAACTTATCTTTCTACTTCAGTTCAGCAAGCACGAGGTGCTATTTTATTTACGCACAAGCTGACGTTTCGGCGGATTTCGCCTTCCTCAGAGCCTAGAAGGGTCAAGTTGACAGCAATCCACTCGGCCAAACACCTCCATAACCATACAGAGAAAATGATAAACCAAGATTTCAATCACATTTAGCATAGCTCTGCACACTCACCGCTATGAGTCTTCCACTGAGTATATCGCGTGAAGACCGACCGCACAGAATTCACATGGAAGTGTAATGTGCCCCTCCCATCAGAATAACAGGTTTATATACTGTCCAATATCACGCGTGATAACAAGGCATTCCTCCCTGCGGTTCATTTTCGGATTCTTGGAATTTATCCAGAATGCCTCTAGA
>UYYA01003923.1:0-243080 GCA_900624975.1 Angiostrongylus costaricensis
CTCGAGGCACTCTGGATTAATTCCAGAAATTCGAAAATGAACCGCAGGGAAGAATGCCTCATTATCACGCGTGATATAGGGCAGTATATAAAACTGTTTTTCTGATGTGAGGGGCACATTATACTTACACGTGATTTCTGTGCGGTTGGTCTCTACGTGACATACTTAGTGGAGACCTCATAGAAAGCGGTGAGTGTGCAAAGCTGTGTTCAAAGTGATTGAAATCTTGGTTTGGGGTTTCTTTGTTTGGTTATGGAGGCGTCTGGCCGAGTGAGTTGCTATCAACTTGACCTTTCCAGGCTCTGAAGAAGGCGAAATTCGCCGAAACGTCAGCTTATTCGTGAACAAAGAATAGTAACACCTCGCGTTTGCTCAACAAAAATACGAAGAAAATCACTTGATCAATGCCGAGGTTAATAGAAAGTCGGTCGTGGCAGTTATCTGAGGAAGACCTCAGCGAATAAACCACTTCTAAATGCCTTTGGAATGCTCGTTGTACTTTGAGCTTCGAAGTGTTAAGCTTCTGAAACAAATGAATTTGTGTAAAAATTGTATTTTCGAAATCTTTTGTTACTGGAGTTTCCTATTTTATTGGATAAGATTGTGTATTTTATCTGAGTTATTACATTTTAAGGTGTCTGTCCAATGTCGGCTATTATTTTTTCTCCAGCTATAGTTTTAATGATGGCAAGGACAGAATTAATAATGATATATAGTAGTTGTGGTTCACATCTGCTGTATCATTTTTCGTATTCCTAGGCAAAAATCCATGGAACCCTCGAGGGACCACTCAAAGTCGTCCTCGACAAAGCGTTCGGAGAGCAATTCAAAAACGTACGTTTCTTCATTGAAACGAATTACGAAAATTAAAGGCTCCTGTGATGTTTTCACCACGATTCCAGGTCTTCTAAAGTCGATGGTCATGTAAAGAAGTCGCGAGGAGGTACGCTGGGAACTGAATCAAATAGTGCTAATGTTTCGAAGGTGCGCACTAAAACCGTATTTTGGATCCTACTGTATCATACTGTAGAGATTTTCTCTTTGAATGTGGTGTTGTATATCAACAATGAAAATTGTTGAAGGAGAAGCATAAGCACTCGAAGTTAAAAGGAGAAAAGAGGCGTGTTCGAACACCAGAAGAGTCAGCAGAAGTTACGAAGAGTCAGTTAGTAGACACTGAAAGTTACGAATACGTTGATGATTTTGAATATGAGGTACTTTTGTTTCCTTTTCTTAGTTACTAATGAATTTTTTATGGAATAGATAACCTCGCTAATCATACATTATGTGATTTTTTTTCGTCATGTTTCCCCAATTCGAAACTCATTTTTTCATTCCTCTTATTAGTTAGAACTAGCTGAGAGACAGGCGAAACGAAGGACTGGTATGGTGTGGTGGTAAACGCGTAAGCCCACTGAAAGGGTACTAGCGCGTTCGTTCCTCACCGTAGACACCTGTGGTCTGGAGTTTTGCAAATATCTCAGCATCGTTGTGCTTGTATTTCTCATAATACCCTGCCGTAAAAATTGTAGTAGGAAGAAAATAAAAGGTAAGTATTTTCCTACTAGTTATATTCCTGTACATGTGTGATCGTTTCCTTCAAACGTTGCATGCTTAACATAAGTACTGAAGTGCTATCGAGGACTGAAATGTCTTTGATGAATACGTAACACGAAAGACCGACTTTCTATGAACCTCGGCATAGATAGTTGATATATTTATTTATGTGATCTTATAAACTGATCTTCTTAAGCTGACACGAGGTTGTTACAGATCTTCGTTGTCGTTGTCGTTGTTTTTGATGTCATTGATCGATGTTTGGCGTTTCGGCGACTTCGCCTTCCTCAGAGCTTGGACGTATTTTATGTTAGAATACTTTTTATTATTCGGTGGAAAAGAAGGTTAAAGTATTAATGAAGATCAAACTTTCAAATAGACGCCATATTGAACAGAAAGGTCACTCACCGTGATGTTATGTGCGGGACTGGCCGACACGTAGTTTACGCGAGCAAGACACACCCCGGGGTCAAAATATCATTTTGAAATAGGGCGCCAGGTCACGCGTGATAGTGAGGCATTCGTCCCTCCGGTTCATCTTTGGATTTTTGAAATTTATCGAAAACGCCTCAAGAGTTTTGCGCGTTGATGTTTTTGATTCCTGCGCTAGGATCCTCACATTCACTTCAAAATCAACGCCATTGTGCATTTGTGCCCTATGCGTACCTAGAGGGGTGTTTATACGAATTTTAGCTTTTCCATCTAGATGTTCTTTTATGCGGACACAAAGTGGTCTACCCGTTTCCCCGATATATTCCTCGCCGCATGCATTACATGAGATCAAGTATATCTGAACTCATGTAATCCCCCTCTCTCCCGTTAGGACAGATCATACAGTTTTCTGAGCTGCACAAACGATCATAGAGACGGTTTCGAACTAACTGGCGGTGTAGGGTATTGGGTGGGATGTCAATAATCGCTACCTAATTTTCATGACCATTTTTTCTTAAGCACTTTTTAATGGCGTGACTTACTTCATTTACTTCATGAATGACGCGTGACCTTGCCCCCCATTTCAAAATGATATTTTGACCACAGGGTGCGTCTTGGTCGCGATCGCACGTTGCAACGCGTGGGCCAGTCCGTCCTACACGCAACATCACGGTGAGCGGCCTTTCTGTTCAATATGGCGTCTATTTAAAGGTTTGATCTTCATTAATACTTTAACCTTCTTTTCCACCGAATAATAAAAAGTATTCTAACACAAAGTACGTCCAGGCTCTGAGGAAGGCGAAGTCGCCGAAACGTCAGCCATCGATCAATAACATCAAAAACAACGACAACGAAGATCTGTACCAACCTCGCGTCAGCTTAGGAAGATCAGTTTATAAGATCACATAAATAAATGAATGCGTAACAATATTGACGTTGGTATGTCGCGGCTATATTCCTCACATTCAGCCGAAACTCTGCAGTTGAGTGAATAGGAAATGTATACGTGCTTACGAATCACTTTAAACAACTATGCTCTTTGTTTACTCTTTGAGAGCCCAGAAAGCCATCCGTAATTGTATGTATAACTCGTCAGAGCTCACCAAGTTTTCTGTGCATATCAGTTCTTAAAAATAATAGAAATAATAGGTTACTAAGCGAAATACAACCACAACGTTGCTGAGATATTTGCAAAACTCTGGACCGCAGGTGTCTATGGTGGGGAACGAACGCGCCATTATCCTTTCCGGAGAGTAACGCGTTCACCACCACACTATACGGGTCCTTCGTTTCGCCTGTCTCTCAGCTATTTCTATCGATTTTTTTGCCACGGCAATCACCCGTCAGCGGGGTTGATCTGGGGAGCGCAAATCGGCATAGAACCCAGTTAAGCTATGGCTGTAGTTGAAATCACAATGTTTGACATTTTGTTTTCTGCCTTCTATAATTTTCATGCTCCCCAGATCAACCCCGCTGACGGGTGATTGTCGTGGCAAAAAGATCGATAGAAATAGCTGAGAGACAGGCGAAACAAAGGACCCGCATGGTGTGGTGGTGAACGCGTTGCTCCCTGGAAAGGACAATAGCGCGTTCGTTCCCCACCATAGACACCTGCGGTTCAGAGTTTTTCAAATATCTCAGCAACGTTGTGGTTGTATTCCGCTTAGTAACCTGCAATGAAAAGGCAGAAAACAAAACGTTAAACAGAAATAATAGGTTTTACTCTGCTGACTTCGAAGGAGACCACCATGTGGCGGCTTCTAGCAATGTAACCACGATCAAACTGGCAAAGTCTTAGGGCAATTCAAGGCATCCGAAATATGAATGACTATAGTGACGATCTGCGCCTTGGACGCGGGGATCAACCGTGTTAGGGCGTATCCGACCGCTGCGTTACACACGAGGAAGCTTATGGTAACGGAAATAAATTCTTTCTTTGAAAATGTGATAAAGAAGGAGTCAGAGGCGTTGTTATCTTCACCAATGCACGACTAGACATGAATATAGTTAGACAACTAACGATCCAAATCAAATTATTATGGCAGAAAAGGTGGGGAGCAAATCTATGACCTTTTTCGTCGCTTACGTCCTAGTGTGAAATTAAGATGAATACAAGGTCGAGTTGTTCTGCTTGGGCTTGGAGAATTCCTCTTTTACCTTCTACAAGTTCTGCAAATTCGTCGAAACGATTGGATCCAAGCCGCACTGATGAGATCCTCTAATGAGACCCCTCTGACGAACTTCACATCATGGTGGAATAGAACGAGTAGGTTGAGAGGCCATCTGAGCTCATTAAGACAACCATGACAATTAACGAAAGCTCGCTGCTTGAGAAATCGTTATATTTGATGAGCACAACATAGTGAATTAGGGTCTTGTATAACCGATAGAGTAGAAGTAGAGAAAGAGTAAATATATATATATATCACAATATTCAACAACCGAAATCCTGAAACCGTCGTAATTTACAGTTTGTTCGCATCTTTAGTCCGTTACTCCATTTGTGGGAAAATGCCATTATAAACAATATTGTTGAAAAAAGGCAAAAGCTTATCCAGTGTTTTTGTAGCTACCTGAATCACGCACCCACCTATTGACCGTCGAACGAATGACTCTGGCGGGGTCCAGTGTGGTTTCCATTTGCCCTTTTCACATGTAAGAGCAACTCACTAGGTTCTGCGAGATCCACGGGTTCACTAAGATCATATCTCTCTTCTAGGGTCTTCATGAAGAATTTTGACCATTGGGTTGGTGGTCTTCCTGCTGTGCGCTTGATATCCTAAAGAATGCATTCGTTAACAGCCATCGATTATCGTTTAACTGCATTACATTTCCAGCCCGATTGGTCTTCGCTATCCTGTCCTGTACAACGGCGTCTCCGGTTTCCGACCGTTGACCTCCGATCCTCTCTCTCTGACGCACGTAGCATGGGACACTCTCAGGGTCGTCCTCTGAAACGCGCGCTTAATCGCGCCGCGTGGTCCTTCGTCTCGCTTATATGATCACTAAGTTTTCGAGGCGTAGGCATTGCAAATTGTAGCGTCGAAAAGATCTGTTCAGTTAAGTGTTCTCTGTCCTCTTCACTACATCCTCGTTGTCCAGCTGCCAGAATATCGTGTCAATTGCCACAGAAATGTCTCCCTAATAGTTCCCCTTTCACATGTTCGACATGCTGTTCCGTGGGTAAGAACACCCAGTTCAGACAGAATAGACCCAAACATTTGAAGCTACCTGAAGCTTAACGCCAGTTTTCATTAATGCAGTGACTCGTCTTTCGTTTTTCACGTTAAAGGACAAAAAGATAGAGCTTTCGACGTTTATCAGTCTCTAGAGGGTGTGCCATGCACTGATGACCCATAACTTCAAGAACCGCCGTAGAGATCTTGGCCTTCTGGCCTATACAACTCAGTGGCCCACCGATGTATTAAGTTGGTGTTTTTATCTTTCCAGACAAATGCAGCACCAATGTGCTGACCCAGGAGGAATGAAATGCATAGGGAGTCCTGATCGCAGAATCGAATCAGCGATCGATCCAGTAGGTATTACAGCGCAGTTCTAACCACTGCGCTACACGTGCGCCTTTTCCACCTTACCTGTGGAAATCGAAGTTTCTCGGCCGGTGGAACAAGAGTATTTTTGCACAAGAAGAGAAACTTACATGGCCTCATAAATTGTTTTCTAATCTGCCTATTGTTTACCGTTCGTCTATGAACTTTAACTCTCTAATCCTCAACAAAGTTGATGGCATACTGAACGAAGTACAGCCACACGACCAAGCAGGATTTCGTAAATGTCCCAGAACGAGAGACTATATCTTCGCGATAACGTAATTCATTGAGTTGTACATATATGCTTTGAACTTAAACTTGAGCGCGTAGAGCTCAGTGGTCGGTCATGATGCAATATACATGTAGTCGTTGGTTCGTATCATGCCTTGTACGCTAATATGCACTGAATGAACTTCACGATATTTAACGAAGTCGAATCTATGGCGTACTACTAAAAATTTCATCAACTTTGGATATTTTATACCTTATTTCGTTACCCTGTTGTAGCACCGCTATATCGTTTTGAGGTTTTCACTAGAGGTACCCGCCTTTCTGGATCGGAACGCGCTTTTTCCAAACAAGTCTGCTACTACTTTGTCGATCTCGAAGGGATGGCGGAATGATTGGTCTTGTGTGAGATAAAGCCAGCAACATTTTCTGAAGTACACAGCATCTTATAACCACTGCGCTTCTCGCACACTGATCTTATATAAAAATCTCATGAAAACAGAGACTTCTCTAATATTTTCGTCACAAGAACACTAGCTTTGTATTCACATGGAAATTGGTAATAACATTTTCACTAGGATGAGTTTGAAGATGAAGATGGCGTTGACGAAAACAGCAAGTTCACCCATGGAAAGATTGACGAAACTTCTAGTAATGGAATCCTACCCGTTGTGCCGTCACTTGAGCAAGTACATCCTGGTACAGAAAAACCCAAGGTTTATTTATCACCAAGGAGATTGGTAAGTAATCACAACAATGCTTCCATGTAGGCTTAAGTGGCTTACAATTTTTGCTTTCCTTTATCGCTTCCTTAATCTCTCCACTCCCTTTTCCAGAGTAAGAGTTCGACGGGTGTGGCTGAACCGATTGTAGAGGATACACCTCTCATAAGGAGGTTAGCATCCCGTCAAGAGGGTCGGACACTGACTCAGTCACCACCAGTCAAACCTGTTGCATCTGAAAAAAAGGTACCAATGGATTGATACTTGTTATCATTTACAAAACGTGATGTTAAAGCTATTTATGAAATTAGTTATTAATTATTTATATGGCTCAATTTCACTTGTTATGAGGATACCAGAATTTCTTTCATTCGATTCGTTACCGTTCATCCATCACTTAAGGTCTTCGGATTTGCGCGCGAGTTCGACATCTGTTTCGCGTCCTATTTATGAAATTTGTTGAGTACTGGTTGAGTGGATTCTTCTTCGAATCCTAAAATAACCGGGTTGATTCGTTGCCACGTCTGCATCACAAGCACTCAGCCACTTTTGCTGATCGGATGGAGCTTTTCAGAACATGGGGTGAACTGGGAGAAAGGCAAAACATGGACGTCGGTTGGTAGAGTGGACAACGTGTGATTCTCCGAAAAGGGTAATCGCTGGTTCCAAGTTCAGTTGTAGTTCCAAGTTCTTCTTGCACCTCACCATCATTGTGGTTGCATCTCATTATTGTATCTGGTGTATCTATAATACCTTACCATGAAAAAATAACAAACATTAAATGAAAGTTAAACATTGTGATTTCATTTGCAACTTCAGCATAAATGGGTTCGATGCTGATTTGTGCTTCCCAGATCACTTCCGTTTATGGGTTATCGCTTACAGCAACGCTAGAGTTAAAAAAAGGAGTTAACTAATGCTAAATTTGCCTACTTCTGTTGTTAATAAGCTCTTTAACCTCGAAACTCCAATCTAACTTACTTCAAAAATGTTCAAGAAAACGGGACATTGCCTTATCTCTCTTTTTTCTCGTAAAAAGGCTTTCGACTCAGATGAGACAGAATTGCTCATGAAAGTTCTGGACAACTATGGAGTTCCTGCTCATTGTGCCAAGAACTTTGTTGAGTCTCACAACAATTCTTCGTCAAATTTCACCAATCTTCAACGAATCACTCGTCAACGTGTAATGAGAGATCTTATAGGAAAATACTATCACTTAAAATTAAAAGGCGTCACTGCCGAAGACATCTTGCGATAACCGTTATAAGATAACATGAAGATGAAACTCGCTGACAGTTAGCTAAACCTTCTTTTTTTTGTTTATGACACCATTATTTTAAGCATTAGCGATGTAGGATAAATGTTCTCCCACAGTACATGCAGAGTGATCACTCATTGAAGGTTCATCAGGAACATATTCCTTCCTGGTGTTCAACTCGCACTGAACAAAAGAAACATTTCGCAACAATCTAGTTATGTTTACCTGGATTGATAAGTCAACGAGATGAAGGACGTAGTTCCAGAGGTGATCAAGAGAAATTGACTGCCTCCAATAATTTAAGAAAGTGAGAGGAAGTACTGATGAAACAGAACTGAAGCTTAGTCTGCCTTATCGAGCAAACTACTCAAAGGGTGCTACTAGGCGCACGATGTATGATGTATCACGAAATTGAAAGATGGAATCCAAAGATGCGAGCTACGTTGACCACTACAGACCAGATCCACTGTTGCATACTCGACGATGTTGAAAATAATCTGCAGCTGATGTGAGTTTCGTCTCAATGACCTGCTGCCAGAAGAACCGTTGACTTGACGATTATGGCACGGATGCAAACTGCTCGCAGTTAGTGGCCAGAACGATTTAGGAAGGGTCTGTACAAAGCTGCAACGTGCTTTTTGCGTGAGCGACCGGAGTCTCTTGAGCAGCTGTGACTCACAACAGGGAAAATTGCGGGATTAACTTGGCACGAGCTGACACTTAACTATCGAAATGGTGGTTTAGGTGATGAAATCGTAGGTGCTTCATCATTCAAATTAGAACGATCGTTTACTTTTACCTGTTTTTCTCTTGGGACAGGTGTCACGAATCGCCTCGGCTACATCCAGAATTGACTTCACAAGCACATCTGATCTGAACCGTAGCGCTGTCGCCCAAGCCGATGAACGTTTTAGAAAGCTGAATAGCCTGATCAGTGAGTTCGATCAGGATTTCTTCGCTTAGTAGTGACCTCAAATATAATTAATATAGCAACTTCTATAGAATTCTCTACCGTATTTATCAAAAACGGACGAAAAATCACTTATCTATCTGCCTTTCCCTTACTTTATTTCGTCGAAATGTTTTATGCTTTCAATTTTAGTGATTGAACACGTTACGTATACAATTGTGGACCAACCGCCTGTTAAGGACTACGATTTTTATATGGAGTTATTTGGAAAATCAGGGAGGAGTTTGGTGAGATTTTAGCATTTGTTTTCTAATGCTCCAAATTAGGCAGAATATAGTTTAGTCCAATAAATAAAAGCTGTTTATATAAAAATACGTTTATACTATACATACTGTGTTATTATATATTATGTTATTATTACATACTAATATTACAAACGTTATTTGCTGCTATTTCTTATTATTAGTACTATAGTATTACAAAGGCGTAGTGGTCGGAGGGCCCTGGAACACACACGTGGAATCGATCCCCGCGCCCATGGCCCATCAAGCCTTCCATCCCTTCGGAGTCGGCAGATTGGTACCAGACTTGTCTGGGAGGAGCGCAGCACTGTCCCGATACATCGGTAGGCTACCTCGAGTCATTGTATAGGCCAGATATGCATTCAATCATCTCTAAACGATGCTTGATGAAGTCGAATGCATGGCGTATCCCTCAGGAATTGATCAACGCTGAGAGCTTTATCCTTTTTTAATTATAGTATTACACTATCTTGTCATATTATGTTGTCGCATCATATGTTATTTTTATTTTATCATTGGGAAGGGATAGCACAGTGGTTAGTGATGCCGTTGATCAGGAACTAAAGGTGTTAGTTAGACCCCTCCTCAACGCTCTCCCGCAATCCACGTGGGAACGTCCTAGCTCGGCTATCTCAGAGATTGCAAGGAGAATCTACTCGACCAGTATTCTGCGACAGTCATAAAAAAAACGAAATCCTCAGGCGAAAGCAGCAGCCGAAACAACATGCAAAATATCCGAAGACCTTTGTGGACGATGAATACGAGGAAAACGAATCGAATGCTAGAAGTGCTGTGATCCGCGCAGTAGGTGTGATGACTGGTCGTGTAAAATAAATAAAAAGCCTTATATATAATACATGTTGTTAAAGTTGTTTATAACATTTTTAGTCAGATTTAGTTGTCAACACAAACCGGCGATGACAATTTGAACGAGGAAACTCAGACGGAGGAGACGACGAGTGCAATAAAATGGACTCAGCATCCTCCTCGTGTTCGTGGGTTCAAATATCTACTCACATTTTCTACTTTCTTTGTCATTTGTGGCGAAAATGACAGACCCGAATTAAATTAGTGTTATCCGATTAAGCGTCCTTTCCATTTTCCTGTCTTTTTTTCATTTCAGCGGGTTCCAATCGAATTTATTTCACCGAATGTCCTCTTTCGTGCAAATGTAACCATTTCGTTTCCATGCTGTCAATTGTCGCGTGGCCACATCGCGATGTGATGCTCATATGGGGTCTGACAACAACAATTTGTTTACTTGGAGCAACAGATAAGTTCAAGAAGTGAAGCTCTTCTCCATATACAGCGGTCAATACTTCCACGAAGCATTTAAGGCCAGCTGAATAGTCGTTGTCGAAAGCCAACATCCGGTTGTATCTGTACCCGGCAATCGTCTGTGATATGTGGTCTACGTTGCTTTCGAGTAACAACTCTCTAATGGGAGACTCCCAAGTCCAGTGTTAAGAATGGGGCTACTGGAACTGCGAGTTACCAATGAGTGGTCTTGGCCGTAGTGATAAACTCACAGACAACCACTCATCCTACTCGTTCAATTCTAATCCGTGGGTCCCAATGTGACCTTCTTCACACGTTCTGAGTGCGATCTCAGCATCGAAATCTCCAATGACGACCTTGAAGAATACACGGTCTTCTCTGTGGAACTTCACCAAGTCCACATAGAATGCTTCGACTTCTTCTCCGTCATTATTTAACGACATAAACGTGGATAAACGACAGAGGTTGTTAAAGTCAGTATTGATCCAAATCCCACTAATCGTTAACGTCTGATTAGGGCCGTTAATTGTTCGAATGAATTTATGTTCGTGGACAAACTCGTGTTGACGAGTACGCCGACGCCGCGGACTCCTCTACTGTCGCATCTTCCGATGAACAATTCTTCTCCGATGTCATAGACAGCGTTGAATGGGTGGCGTCTTCTCGTCTCGGCCAGCCGGATGACATCGTACACTGTGCTTCTTGCCTGCATGATCAAGCTCTCTATCGAGGACTCAGATGCAAGTGAGCATGCATTGTAGGTACAGATCTCTGCACTTGTACCATTTAACGCTGCGGTACCAAGGGCTCTTGCGCGGTCTGGAGGACTTATTTTACCTTAGTTAGCGTTTGATACCCACATATAGCTTGCTTAGCTGTGAACTTAGAGGTTGAATATACTCACGACTAACTTGCTAATCTTTCCCAGAATAGACAGAGAAGCTCGTTATTAGAGGTTACTCTTAACCGCCTCCCATATACTTCACTTGATTAAAGGTTTTTGGTCGAACTGACTCCTAGAATATAATCCGCATAAACCAGAACACACCAAGCACGCATGCATGGATACGTCCACGTAAATACGGAACGTGTGTAGCAAATCGGCACAGCAAAAACAAGGAGTTCATCCACTGTATCCACCTGCGTCTCGAGGAAGTGTAATGTCGCGCACTAAATTGCGTAACAACTAATCGGCATGAGATCCTTCCATCACGATGACCCGAGGTTACGGTAAAACTCTTATTCGGCTAATGTTTCGGTGCCTTCGGCTTTCTCAGAGCCACGTTGATCCCAGTCGAAGGTCCACAGCTGGTCGTTGTCGCCATGTGGATGTTCGTTGTCGCATCGAGTAGAACCCAGTGGAGTGAGCACTGCTCGAGCAGTTGACTTGACTCGGCGGTCCCTCTTTTATCCAGAACGGGTGCTGATCGATTGCCTTGTGCGATCTACTTTGGGCGGCAATACGTCGTGTAGCAGTCGGTACCTCGTTTGTTTGCACGTCGCGTGGCAATATGATAAAAACGACAATCATCAAAACTCGGTGACAAGGGGTTTTAAGGTTACGCAGATTTGATGAGCGTCGGTTTTAAGATGAAATGACATCTTTTTTTCCTTTCTTATTAACTCAGTTCATTTTCACTTTTGTTTCCCATTATATATTCCATCCAATCTCGCCTTGTTCACGTTTATCCTACTTTGCCCTTCTTAAATCTGAAACGTTTTTTTCCACTTACTAACCTTTGGAGATTTTTTGGCATAATATCAGAAAAATTCCATATGTATGTATGCGAGTACTGCAATGATAGTGATTTCTTTCACTACACAGACGGCCCATCCTACCTAAAGGTAGGTTCGACCCCGCTTCGAGTTGACCTAGCCCGTCATCCTTTAGAGGCCGGAAATTTGTCGCAGACATTTTTGCGACGAACTCTTTTCCTCCGATTATCACGAGAATGCCCAAGCACGGCTATCTCAGTATTTTATGGATATTCGGCTGCACAGCATCCAGTGACATTCGTGACCAAGATGAAAGAAGTCTTGAAGCAATAGTCGAAGTCACGCGCAAAAAAAAAGATCTTTTGTGGGTGGTGAATGGAAGGAGACATATCGAATCGAAAAAGTGCTGGGATCCGCAGGATCTGCGATCCATGTGATGCCGGATCATGCAATACACAATAAATAGGATTTAAGCAGCCTTGAAATGTCAAAGGTATGCAGAATTTTTCGAGCTCGACATATCGCAATAATTTGTTGAGCGTGAGAAAATTTTTAACGCTAGATTTCAAGTGTTCTTCAAGTGTTCTAACAATGGTTTTCTACCTCTTCATGGCTGGGGAATGTTCCAGGTTGTCGGAATGGGATTTGAAACCTGGGATTCTTCATACATCCGGTTTTTACCATCTGAGTATTCGGACAATTTCATCTGGGAGCCCTGCTAAACGTAACTGAATGCCTGCCTGGTGTCACAGCGGTCCCTGTAGCAATATAGTCAAAAGGTTGCAAATCCCCATCCGAGCCATAGCCTTTGATGGCAATATGAAGACCCGTATAATGCTGAGATATTTGCAAAACTCCGGACCGTTGGTGTCTGCGGAGGGGAACGAACGCTATTGTCCTTTCCGGGGAGTAGCGCGTTCACCACCACACCATGCGGGCCATTCGTTTCGCCTGTCTCTCAGCTAGTTCTATCGATCTTTTGCCATCAGCAATCACTCGTCAACAGGATTGATCTGGGGAGCCCAAATCGGCATTGAATCCTGTTAGACTGTGGCTATAGTTATAATTACAATCTTAACCTTTTTATTTACTGCCTATTCTTTTTAATGGCAGGGTATGTTGCGAAATATAACTCATATAATGATGGCAAAAGATCGATAGAACTAGCTGAGAGAAAGTTCGAAACGAAGGAACCGCATGGTGTGGTGGTGAACGCGCTACTCTCCGGAAAGGAGAATAGCGCGTTCGTTCCCCACTGCAGACACCTGCGCTTTGAAGTTTTGCAATTATCTCAGAATTTTACGAGTTATATTTCGCAACATACCCTGCCATTAAAAGAATAGGCAGTAAACAAAAAGGTTGAGAATATGAAGACCGTAGCAAGAGTATCCTGTAACTTCAGAGAAATGAATTCTTGCCAAAGTTGGAAACTAACAACTAGATGGGAATTATAAGCAACCTGTGCATTCATATCCTCTGAATCTTCTGTGGTCTCGTATGCAATAAACAGGATCGCTAATGACTTGCCGAACTACTGCTCAAATCATCGTAAGGATCGATTTTGGAACAACTTGATTGCTCCGTCGGCATCTGAATAACAGAAGAATTCCATATTCAACGCGAATAACGTCCAACACAATAAACACGCGATTCCGGGAGCCGTTATTGATTTGCGAAAGAAAAATGCGAACTAGGCGAGTCCCATTTTGAGCTGAACTGCAAATGGGTGGAGAATTTAACTGTTTTTAATACGCTATGTTTATGAAAGCAATAGACCTTGTTCAGCGAGTGATTTCTAGCCAGTTAAACGCGAAGCTATGCGGCAGATCTTATGGCAGTAGATGTATATTGGGCTTGAACCAAAAACGAACCTATACCGCTTTTCTCGGCGACACGTAGGTGATGCCGAATGTGAGCTATCCGATTTTGCATTACCGTCTCTATGAACACACAGATATTCGTGCAGTGAAGTGCTGGTGTGCTTGCAGATTTGCACCATGTATCCTGAGCGCTTGTAGCGCAGTGATCGAAGGCGCCTTGCAGTACACATGGGATCAATCCAGGCACCTTGGCAATGCCGATATGCATCCACCTGCAACGATCCTTAATGAAGTCGAATGCATGGCGGATCGATAAGGATTTGATCAACGCCGAGAGCTTTATCCTCTAGCCTTTTATCCTTTGTCTTGAATGTCGATTCGGTCAAGCTTGCAATGGCTCGAAGTGGCCTCCAGCAAAATAAGCTTCGTATCTACTTTGGGGAAGCTACTCATTGCTATGTTGACATCCACAGTTTAATCTGGCAAATCATTCCTGGGTAGTTTTTGCTAAAAGCAGCATAAATAAAGGATCTCATTTCCCTGAACCTGGATGCATCACTGTTAGGTAAAACGAGAATGTAGAATCTCTAGGCCATTCTAGTTGAATAAGTCAGCAAGAGCTACATGGTTATTTTCTACGATAACAGCGCACGCACTGTATTGTGCATCTGATGGTGCAAGCCAAGATCAAGCACGACATTATTGGCTGTTCCTTTCCATTCCAGCATTCGACTCTGATCTAATGCAGCTGATTTCTACATCATTTTAGAAGAATAAATACGTCGTTTCAACGGTTTTCCAATCAATACGGAACATAAGTATGGACACATTGTTGCAAAAAAAGGACCAACACGACATCGGCAGCTATCACACTGTCTGTTGTCTGTCATATAGAAGCTATTTACTCTTGCAACATAGAATTGACAGAATATAAGATGAAGAACAGCCATTGCAGCAAAAAAGGCTCCGAAAACGATTCATTACGCTGACTATATCGATAGACTAATGCAGCTTAATGAGCTATCACGAAGGTACAGGATGACCATTTCCCGCGCTTTTGTCAACAAGTGACGATCGAGTTCGCTGAGCTAGGAGCGGCTACAGGCGCTCTGGACACCAAGACGACATTCCCCAGTGCGTAAGGTAAACAAAAAGAGACGGAGTTAGTGATTCTGAGGGTAATTCTGAGCCAGTTGATAATCGCCGGGATGAAGAACTACCCAATTGGCTGTATCTACCTGCATCCACTAGAAAGTTTATTGATGTTTAATTATGTTACTACGTTTTCGCACTACTTTGCACTACCGTTTTACTCGTAGTATTCAGGCAAACCTGTAGTTTCACGCAAAGTATTTGTACTTGATATATGATCTTCACAAATGTTTCAGAATGGCTATGGATGGGGAACAGAGAGCGGCGTACACGTAGATGTGAATTCGCAAGAAGACGTAAATATAGCAATATTTCGCGAGAATCACCTGCAGAATTCTCGATTGAAACGGTTTCTAGAGACCGCTAGTCAGGTTACTCTCGGAAGCTTTATTACTAAATATCTCGAAAATTCGAGATTTGCTTCGACACGGCTAAGAAATGGTTGAATAGGAATATAAGTGTTTGTACTGCTGCTCTTACACGAGCTTGACAGAGATGTTTATTCGGTGAACGTTTCGGCATCTTCGTCTTCATCAGAGCCGACGATCCGAGTCCGTGGTCCACAGTTGTTCTTCTTCTCGATATGGCGCCTTCGCTTCGCATCGAACTGGATCTTCCTCAGTTGAACATCTCGAATAAGCCGAGTACACCCGACGATGCTTTTTTATGAAATATGAGAATCTAAAATTTGGAACGATTCCAAGGAAAAGTTGCGCAAAAACTCAAATCGTGGTGATATGAAGTGGACCGATTCGATTTGTCGACCTCTTTACTTGAGGAGTAGAAGTGACGTAGTGCTTAAATAAGTTTTTTCTTCCAAGAAGCACACTGTTCGATCTTGTCTCTTCTTCTTGCCATCACCGTACGCACACAATATTAAAATTTTTTAAGCACTGGACTTATCCTTAGGTTTATGGCGTACTTTCATGATTTTCCGTAAAGAAAGATTAGGGAAGTTGAAATTTCTTTGGATATCACCTTTTTGACAATGGAACTAGGAAAGACCAGCACTGAAGTTGTTCAAAAAGTTCTCGTCGACTCTTACGCGATCTCTGTTCGATGCATTGTAGAGCATGCGTTCTCGAGGAATTCTCATAAAGGTATTTCAAAACTTTTGCAATGGAATTTCGCGCGCTTCGACGTAAGGTAGAAGAACATCTAAGAGGGATTATGTATGAGTTGCAAAGGCACTTGGTTCTCTCCACTTCACGAAAAAGCGAACCTACTTGCATATATGCCTGTCTCGGTCGCATCTCCACCAGTCGTTGAAGGCGAATACGAGGTGATCGAGTGTCGCTCAGCTAGTTGCTGCTGCTGCGCCTTTAGAAGAATGAGTAGGTCATGTACCAGATGACTGAAATGAGAACTATCCAAATTGGGTGCGTCTTCCGGCTGACACGAGATAAAAGCCATCCGGGGGGCGAAAATCGAATGGGCAATTCCCGAGATCGACTTTCTATTAACCTCAGCATTGGATTGTAAATAAGTCGCTTTCTTTTCCAGTAATCGCGAGATTTTTATGCAGCACACGTTTACTTTCGTGCAAAAAATATCACATAGAACACAACTGTAGCTGACGTTTCGGCAGTATCTCCTTTTTCACAGCCGTTTTTTATGCAACTCTGATCAGCTGTTCTTCTTCACTGGAAGGTACCTAAAAACGACGCTGAGGAAGGCGATACTGTCAAAGCATTAGCTATTGTTGTGTAACATGTGTTTCTCATACGAGTGGGCATTCCTTTTATACCGTTAATGAGACTGTAGACTGAGACTGGAAACTGCAGTGGATCAACAACAGGGGATAGGCGTGGGCGCTTGAGCCAATTGGATTCGTGTTTTGACTTGTGACGAAGAAGTAGACAATGCAGCCGTGGTTAATCGTTCAGTAGTAGCTGACGACACTGGTTACCAAGCGATTCAACATTCTACCTGTACCAAAGATCAGTTACCTAATTTTTGGCGTTTGTGAGTTTTAAACGAGAGGCTAAGCGGCAAGCATTTCATCAGCTTCGTAAACCGAAAACCACCACTCGAGTCGTTCTTCGTTCAGCAGCTACTGCTGTTGGCAACTACGAGATAAGTAATCAATTTCTACCTCTACGTTGTGCTCAAGCAAGGAATTTACGTGATAATTGCATTGTAGATTAAAGTCTTGTCGAAACAAAGCCAAAGAACAAAAAGTGCGTGAAAAGGTCGATTATTTCGATACTAAGCCAACAAGACACTTCTCATTCATGCTTTATATCCAGGTCGTAATCGATTTGATTTCCGCCCGGCGGAGGTTATCAATGGAAATTGAAATGAGTAATAAGAGTACATATCCGTTCAGCTCTGGCTTCAACACTTTTGAACTCGGACCACTCGCTCAGTGTTAGTCATTTTCATACATTGCCTGTAATCCTCTTAATTATCGAATGGTTCTGATGGGTGGAAGTAACTCGTCTTTTGTTTCTTGTCACGACAAAGCTGCTTTTGGTCTATTATAGCTCAAAGAACGTGAAAACTATTTTACGAGACCCTTTATTTTTAGTGTTTTTGACGAGGATACACCGATGAATGGCTTATAAAACTTATTTTCATTTAACTCTAATATGGATAATTAGTAAACGAATAGGTACGATATTGTAACAACCATAAACTAGCTTATCGATGGAAGAAATTGCCAGAGAGGATCACAGGGCCCATTTCTTCTGTTTGCTTGGCTTTCGATATCCACGTATAGCATGCTGAGTTCTAAACATAGCTGCTGGATACGATCAAGGACTGCTTGTTGGGGTTTCATAGGGCTTATTCATTGGGCGCACTTTGACCCATCTCTCATGGGTTCCCAAGGATTGCAACGTTTTTGGTGAATTGATTCTAGAATAAAATCCGTATGCACGTAAAAATATTCACTCAAATGTGCGTGGATACGATCAAGTGCATCCAAAAGGTATGAGGCAGTGCTCCGGGTCGTCAAAAACAAGGAGCTTACCTCCTCAATCAAATTGCATCTTCAAGTAAGTATATGATGGCTTTTGATCCTTCCACTTGGACCCGGCGCTATATAATCTCGCTATTATTCCGTTCGAAAGCGCTCATATATGTAGGAAAAATTCGTGGTCATTTCTTCGCTTTCGTTCAGAAAAATGACAAAAGTTTGTTACGTAAAGGCAGTCAATAGTCAAATGTGCGAGGTCGCATCAACAAGCGTTGAATAGTCCTCCGATGAAGCATTCTAGACTTCAGATCTACATGTTCTTGGTTGTCTCATTATTACCAGTAGCAGAGTGAGTTTTCTGTGCAGATGAGATTTTTATTTTAGCAAGTCGGGTGACAACAATCACCTTTAATCCGAACGAGCCAGATCTAATCTTGGTTGGCTTTTTTGTGGAAGAATCACTAGCCGAAGATATTGTGAATCGGACGCTTCTCGTAGAATACTTCATGGAAAATGACCGGCCTCCGAAAAGGTTTCTATTTGGAAGATAATTTCGACTTGTAAATACTCCGTAATCTCATTTTGAGATCTTCTAAACAATTCTGTTTGAAGAAAAATGTCTCAAGTGAGCAAATACGAAACCGATCAATTAATGATAATGGTGCTTTCCAGGGATTCTATCGCAAAAGCTTTATATAACAACTTCCAGCGGTTCCGTTGCTTTCCTTGTTTGAGAGCTTCAAGCTTTGTTTAGAATTAAATTTGAAAAAGATGAAATCTCGACAAATAAAAAAGTATTACAAGTCATTTCTTTTCTCGAGTAAGAGTTCGACTGCAAAAGAAGTGGTTTGTGTGATTTAAAAACAGATCCACCTATCTTGTTTGTAGTCTACATAGAGGGTTCTTTCTTTTCATGGACCCTCTTCTCTCAACTGGTCTTCTCAAAATATCATTGACCGTTTCCATAAGATGACATGTCCGCCTTTTATTCTCACTAAGTTTCTGTTCCTGTTATAAGGAATTTCATTGCGAGCATGGTGCTAGTTCGATTCTGCTCCAGACCAACCAACCCTCTCATCCCGCCGGGGTCGGGAAATTGGTACCGGACTTGTCTGGGAAAACATCACTCTCTGCAATCCAGTTGTGAACACTGCGGGCGGCTATCTCAGGAATCCAGAGAGAATTGGTCGACCTACGACTACGACGTTTAAGATGAGGTGAAAATCCTCAGGCAGTAACCGAAGCCACACGTAAAGCTAGAAGATCTTCGTGGAAAATAGATGCGAGAAACCGGAATGAATATGAAAAGTGCTGAGATCAGTCCAGTAGATGTGAAGACAGGTCAAGTCAAATAAATTAAAAAATTTCTATTCCACTCCATGGCGGAAATAGGGCTTTTTTGTTCGTGTTCTTCGGCATTACTACCACTGTGCTATCCGCTACATAGCGTGGGGAAAAAGTGTTCTTATTAAATGAAATGCACCACACTATGTATTGTCGTTTAGGCTGTTTTCTTCCGAAGGAGAAGTAACATCTACCTGTTACACCAATGACAACACCACTCTAATAGCCGGTGTAGTGAGTTTTACTATTTGAAAGGAATTCACTTGCAGTGTGAAATGTGAGGATATAGCCTGAAATATGAGTATTGAATAATGTGAACCTTCAGAGCGATGGCGTAGTTGAAGTGTATGATTTGCTTGAACCGTCAACTACGTTTTCATATTCACTACCTTGGATAGGTATGTGTTCTGAGACACATTTGCACGCATGTATGCATTTATGTGTTTAGAAGTTCGACTTCGGTGAAGTTATTGGCTTTAGTTCTTTTTCAAATAAGAAAGAAGAAAATTTTAAGTGTGCAACCTTGTATAAGACTTGTGAAGCGTGAAAATAGTAAGGTACTTGGACAGCCCTGTCAGTCGAGTGGAGCTGGCAGATTTTCCTTTGAGCTTCGTGCGGTCAACATCTGTATCATTGGTTCGTTTCAAATTTGATTATAGTGTCATTCCACAAATTTTCGAGATATTACTTTAAGTGAGTCGGAACACCCCTCCCCTACTTTCATAAGTGGGCACCATAGAGGACGCTACCTGTCTCATTCTTTTCACCCATCTTGTCAGTTCTTCTCATACACGTTCGTCGCACGTGTTTTCCTTCTATGAATGATATGATTCAGAAACGATTGTCGATTTTGACCGTTCTCTTGCCAACGACACGGGAACTTGCTTCCTTTATTGACTTAGAGTACTGAAATTTTAGGTGCGACAAATTCCTCGAGTGCATTTTCATTAGTGGATTTCCCATTTCTTGCTGAATATTTTTTCTCAGATGTATTTTTCATTTGAAACGAACATGAAAAGTGGTAATCGATTGCTAAGAAGCCTTGTAAATATGGTGGTTGACGCAGATATGCCTACACGGAATTGTTCGGCTCCTACAGCTTTCCTCGCAACAGTTTACCACCTCATCGTGGCTGGGAGGTGTTCCTGGGTGTCGCACTACGTTCTACAGCGGGTGGATTTGTCTCCCGATAGGGTCTCTCAAGGTGAGAAGCAGTACGACGTTTTCATCAGGAAACCTAGCTAAGAGTAAACTAATGCCAGGACCCACTACCGCTTTGGTATCGAAATCGTATGGTGGCCAAACTCCCTATGATCCACAACCGCCTGCGACTGCCTATGCTAGTGACGACCTGGGGCAGACTTTGGTCAAGCTGACCTCGGGACTCCAAGGAGCCACAATGGCTAGACTAGCAAAACTCAAAAAAAACAGAAGTTATGCTGGGGCCCGCACAACCAGTGAAGACGGGCCATCCAAGTATCAAAATAAGTATCCTATAGCGTTATTTGCGAAGGACATTATTGAGCGCTGTCTTGCAAGAGAACCATACTTTGTTTATTGTCTAGTTCACGATACGATTCTTTTCTAACTCCCACGTATTTCGTTGTGTCAGTGCTGCTGCTACTATTTTTTAAAAATTCAAAAATTGATGGTGTGTTACTCCACATGCAGTCAACCGAACGTTCATCGTTACATTCTCTGTGCAAATTCGGTTTTGGAGAGCGCCTAGGGCCTTCATTTTTGTTCAAAGGCCGTGCTGAGCATCACCGGCTGCTCCATAAAATCCATGATTCAGTGGGACAATATTATCGAGAAGGGGCTCGTTTTTGTATAGAAGAGTCGCTAAGCAGCTTTGATTAACACTATTTTAGCTCATCATCTTGTCCGTGTGGTAACATACTCCAATTTGTTTTTGTGTTTCGCAGCGTTTTTTATTGCTGTGTTTCTCAAACGGCCAAGTGTAGCTAACTGTTTGGCTAAAACTTTATCAGAAACCTGTCCAATAGTTTTTTGATGCTGTTATCGAAGACTACCTTCAGATAGTCGTCCTGAACTACTAGTGGATACTCAGGAACTTATTTCTCATGGAGAGCTATGTCTCACCTCTCAACTGTAACCCTGTAAAATCGACTACGAATAAATAATTCTGCGTTGATCTATCTCCCTAGATAAGATATGCGTTCGGCTCTATTAAGCATCGCAGAGGTCAACGCATATTTCATTTTAACAATTACTTGTCGAGGCCTGGATATGTAGCAATTCACTGTTTTCATCTTCCCAGACAAGTGATGTCAATTTGTCGGCCCCGTAAGTGTATAGAGAGCTTGGCTTGCCTTGAGATGGAACCAACGGCTCTGTTTTTATAATCTTAGGGCGCCCCTAACCACTGCGTTACATGTCAAGCTCTCTCACGTCAACCTTTCTCACCTGTTGCCGTCGCTGAGTAACTGAAGTAAACACTATTATACCCTATTCCTATCCGTCATACTCAGATCAGCACCCTTCAATGACTACAGTGGACACAGGATTACATCTTTGATGCGATGTCCTTTTTCTCATTGTTTTTGCAGGATTTGAAACGTTGAGGATAGACTGCTACTTGGACAACGATGATTCCTGGCATTGGGCTATTCTTTGCTAGATTTCACTGAATGGAGGTGTCAAATTTTTCTCCAAATTAGGGCACTTTCCTGGATGAACCCTCCAAACACGATTTTACAGTACACCTAGAAACACCGCTCAATTACTATGAGGAGGAAACCGCTAGGAGCATACTTTCAGTGCGAAACTTTTTGAACTATCTGTGGATTGTCCATTTGGAGGCGTTTCGAATCATTTCAACCGCTCTACAATTAATTTAAACTAACCGTTGTAAAAGTATTACAGGACAGGCAATCAGGACCTCAGTAGGCTCAGAGATGGATAACTTTAGCAATACAACCAATAAGTGATGGTTGTATAATGCATTGGCAGAGTCGGAAAAGAAAAAAGGCTATTGTTTTTAAACCAAGGTAAAGTCCAGCTCCAACTGCAGGGCAGCACAAAAATCTCCCGCCGAGATGGTGCTGCTGCCTTGTCATTTCCCGCCTATCGTGGAGATGCTAAGGGATCTATGGAAACGCCACTTTTTTGTGATGTATTGATGTGATGATTGTGGTAGAAGTCGACCAGAATTCCCATACACGCTGAGTACACTCTTTAGTTGCTAGACACTAATCAGGTGGCATTACTTTCGACATTATCGAATGTATTCTGTTGTAGAGAAAAGCTATGAATTGCGCCCCCCTTTTCAATTGATTTCTATGACATTGACTATGGGATTGATTTGGTCCACATAGCAGATTCCCTGTTAAAATACTGCTTCACCCAGCATCCTTTTTTTCTTGAAGCTCTTAATAGTCTAAGAATAGAGGGCTGATCACAGACAACAAACAGTGGCCGAGGCAGAATGAAACTAGCCAAAGAAAAAAAAATGAACGATCTATTGGAGGTAGCACGACTCTTGAAGGCGGGCTGTCTATATATCTCTCTATACATTTATATGTTTTATGAGACTTTAATGGTCTACCGCACAAAGTGGAAACCCTCGATTCAATTTGCAAAATACTGCGCTGCCTCTGATGATCAATTAGAGCGTATTAACACAGGTTTTTGGGGTTCCAGAAAAAACATTTTGTTTAACTGGCATCTTGAGAGCTGGATAGAAAGTGCTGTCAGTTCCCACTATTTTAGGTGATTTTTCTACACGTCTTCTATTCTACGTATACTGTGCGGTTCCCAGTATTTCTTGCATTGCACTCCTTAACTCGCATCCACCATCCACGAAAGTCTTTGAAACTTTCTGCGTATTGGTGTGGCTGCTGCGTGAGGATTGTCGTCTTCTTTATGAATGTCTTTGAATGCCGGCCAAATCGATTCTCCCTGGAATCCTGAGATAGCTGCTCTAGATTATTCCCACTAGGATTGCAGAAAGTGAACTGTTTACAGTAAGTCTGATACCAATTTCCCAACTCCGGAGAGAAAAGACTTGTTGAGCCCGCAGCGAAGTTGAACGAGCACTGTGTTCATGGTGATCCGCATCACTACCACTATGTCTCACTCCACCTACCTTCGTTAATTTGACATTTCAGACAACATTAAGCATTCCCAACCACTCATAGCACGCCCATCACGATTGTGTAAAAGCGCGGTCATGTGCACATTGCACATAAGAATCATTGAGGTACTCTAAAACAACAGCTTTTAGCAACTGAAGCTGATTTAATCGCGGATCCATTCTGTTGGCCTACACGTGACAAAGCGCATCCAATTCAATACGTACATGCCCAAAAATAATCCAGTTTTTCGGCATGTTTCGCCTAGTGGTCAACTTCCATTGATTTAGAGGAGAGCCATTACAATGTAGAGAACTCTGCTTACGCAACTAAAGTTTTCTTTCTCTAGCACGGTGAAATAGAAATTGTTTGGACATACAAGTCACAAGTTGTTTCCCTTTCCATTTATGTTTATTCTAGACTCATTTTTCAAAAGGAGTGATTGAACAGGCGGTGTTTCGTTTAACTCACTGATGTGCTCCCATCAAGAACTTTAGAGCCCGTAACGTTTTTTTCGGATTTTTTCCTGAAATTTTCGATTCTGGGCGAATTTAAAGCTTAAATAGTGTTTCGGAAGTTTTATGCATACCGTTGAGCAATAAACAAAGTCTTTCCCATGGGCATATCAAGTTCGCAAACTATCAAGCAAGCTTCGTCACAAGATTTCCAACATATGATTAAAGACGAATCTCCCAAAAATTCTGGTTAATTAACCGAGAACTGTATCGATTGGGCAAGACAAGGATCTTAATGCTTACTGTTAAGAAGCTGAAGAAGCTGAAAGAAACGTATTCAACACCTACTATAAAAGCTTTCGTCATTATCGGTTCAACTCGGAAGACATGTTCGGAAGTCGGAAGATAGTGAAGCGGTCACGATACCGTTCAATACGCACAAGCTTCTGTTACGATCCTTTCCTAGGTCAACCAAGCACCCTTTCTACCAGTGGTTGGGTTCACGAAAGCTCCATACACGAACGAAGCTCCCTACGGAAATTTGATAACATTTGATGGCAGACGTAGAACAACGAGTCGAATGAGTGAAGTACTGGAATTGACACAATATTTGATATTGCGTCATATAGCATAACTAAATAAAAAATTACTCAAAGGACCAACTTTCTATAAACGTCGGCATAGATAGTTGATATATTTATTTATATGATCTTATAAACTGATCCTCTTAAGCTGACGCAAGGTTGGTGCAGGTCTTCGTTGTCGTTGTTGTTGTTGTTGATGTTATTGGTCGATGGGTGACGTTTCGGCGACTTCGTCTTCCTCACAACCTCGACGTATTTTATATTAGAATAGTTTTATTATTCGGTGAAAAAAAGGTTAAAGTATTAATGAAGATCAAACCTTTAAATAGACGCCATATTCAACAGAAAGGCCGCTCACCGTGATGTTGCGTGTAGGACGGACTGGCCCACACGTTGTACACTTGCGATCGCGAGCAAGACGCACCCCGTGGTCAAAATATCATTCTGAAATAGGGCGCCACGTCACTTGTGACAGTGAGACATTCGTCTTTCCGGTTCATCTTTGGATTTTTGAAATTTATCCAAAATACCACAAGTGTTTTGCGCGTTGGTGTTTTCGATTCCTGCGCTAGCATCCGCACAGTCACTTCAAAATCTTCGCCGTTGTGCTTTTGTGCCCTATGCTTTCCCTAGAGGAGTGTTTAGACGGATTTTAGCTTTCCCATCTCGATGTTCTTTTATGCGGACACAAAGTGGTCTACCCGTTTCCCCAATATATACCTCACCGCATGCGTTACATGAGATCAAGCATATTGTACCTAAACTCATGCAATCCCCGTCTCTCCCGTTAGGACAGATCATACAGTTTTCTGAGCTGTACAAACGATCATAGAGACGGTTTCGAACTAACTGGCGGCGTAGGGTATTGGGTGGGATATCAATAATCGTCACATAATTTTCATGACCATTTTTTCTTAAGCACCTCTTATTGGCGTGACTTACTTTATTTGATACGAAGGGTAGCTTAAAGAGGATATTACTTGCGCCCGGGACATTATTTTTGGGAACAACCCTACGTTTTCCTCTAACCCGAGTGGCTTGTGCTTCGTAGCCATTGGAAATGGCAATTTTTTGTGCTAGGTTTTACGATTCCTTCCTTTCTTCTTATCCTGTACACACATTTTTAGCCGTACAGTACATGTTTTTGATAAGTGCCTTTCTTTATGTGTGAAAGATGAGAGGAGAGGTAGTGAACTAGAATGTTTTCACTGCTTGGCTTGCGATACCATTTTGTTATATAGCCATTTACTGAGAGCTTTATTTGGATGTTTAAGAATGGAAGCCAATTCTCGGTTGGTCTTTTCGTGTAAATTTTATATATTCTGACTGTCGGTTTAACAATTCAAAGCACTCATCCATCTGTTCCTGTGTAGAAGTCGTCTATGCATCGACAGTAGAGTAAAGGTCAGTGATCGAGAACTAGAGCTTCCACTTTTCTGTTCAATATGGCGTCTATGCAAAAGTTGGATCTTCATTAATACTTTAACCTTTTTCCACCGAATAATAAAAATATCGTAATACAAAATATGTCCGGGCTCTGAGGAAGGCGAAGTCGCCGAAACGTCACCCATCGACCCATAACATCAACAGCAACAACAACGACAACGAAGACCTGTACCAACCTTGCGTCAGCTTAAGAAGATCAGTTTATAAGATCACACAAATAAAAAATTACTGATTTTCATGGGAAATTCTTAAACTAAAAGTCATAGGTTGGTCAACATAGAGGTTTTAATGTAGTCTTAGTACTAGGTAAATGCGAACCTAACTCTATTGCTTTCTTTCCAGACAGCCCCAGCAATATTCCTCTTCGGTCACCTGCGTATGACTCTTCTTTTCTCAGTTCCACTCTATCTGATGGTAAAGCGCATCCGATCATAGACGTACAGGTTATGGAATATGAACTCCAGTGAGAAGAAATACTTTTATTCAACTGTTTCGAATATTAAATACCTTTGAAATAGTGCGAATTCTATACCGATTGCACCGCACAGGTCCGCTATGTCATCTGGCCGATATATTTACATTGGTGCGAAATCGCTAGCATATTTTGATAGGCAACTTTGAGATGCTATGACTGGCCTCAAACACAACTTCGTTAATAAAGGTGGTCATCGTTAGAGTCCATATGTCATTTTCGGTGAAAACAAGTTCCCTTGCGATTCTTAAGAAGGCTAAATTTATGGACGCTTCCTTCAGGTGTGTTTTTAAGGGCGGTTTTAAGGTGTAATCATTTTTCTGCGTAGGTATTTGTAGTGCAGTACGAATTAGTCGTTGCCGGCTGTCGAGAGCTCCATACAACTGGATGGCGAATAATTTCGCATTGGAATTCGTTCGTCCGCAGCGCTGGTTGTACGACGTGTGGTCCATCGTTGTCGTGCGAGAGAATTAGATCCTTTCTAATGACACGTGCTGAGTAAACACGGCGGACTTTTGAACTATTTCATCTGTTAAACGCCCCCATAGCATTCTGGTACAAATGGACTTTTTAGAAGTGTTTAGACCCTCTATCTCTTTCATCCGCTTCGCTGAATGTCGTCGTTCTCATATAATGTGCAACTTTCATCGACCACCTAAGTGCTATGGAGAAATTAGTCCGTTTTGATACGAAAAGCAACACAGAGGTGAAACTGCTCTGTTAGGATAAACGGAGATAAGACCATATTGGCAATTCCTTTCTATTCATTCCACCGGCATGCATCCATTTACCGAAATTTTTCACTCTTCCAATGTCTTGCAGATGACGAACGACGGTTATGGTTATGTTTTTGGAGAGCTCTCGAGTAGTTTCAGGGTGGTCATCTTCGTTTATTGCCTTCAGATAGTCGTCATCAACTGCTTGTGAGGACGAAGAACGTTCTTCATGATGATCTAAATCTTGTACTTGTAAGGCGAGACCTATCATTGTCAATTGCTGATGGACACCCGCAACCATCTTCGCCACCTGCGCATACGAGAGCGCTTCCTTTCCTCATGACATTCATGTCCACCTATTAAATTACGACAGCACGATTTCCTATGCAAATAGTTGGGCAAGAAGTAGGCTTTGAAATGTATCCAAAGGATATTTCTTACAAAATATATTTGTGAAACGCTTCATATCAAAATCTGCCGCTGTTTTGCATCAATGTGATATCTCGTTTCCACAAGTTCATCTCATGCTTGGATAATCAATCAATACTGTTTTTCCCTCCAAAAACTGATATATTTATCAACTTTAGCATGGAAGTGCATTGTAAATAACGTCAATTAAAGACTTTCTCTGCCGGTTGTGAGCGGCCTAACTGGAAACTCAGGGTCACTTCATGGCTTTCTTTACGTAGCTGGATTCTCTGTACGAAACTTTGTTCCTATAATGATTTTGTGTTCAGATCTTTCTGTCAAGTAGCTTCCCTTGATCAATCTGGAACGATTAGCTTATGGACTGTTCTACGTAACTCTCAAGGCCAACCAGGTGTTAGACCTCAATCTCATCTTTCCTTACAGCTTCTCGCTTTGATTCGACCGGACCCTTTTGTTATGAGGTATATAGTGCCTATCGCTTTACATTTTTTAAAAAAATTCTTGCATTAAACAAAAATATATAAATTACAGTATAGATTAAAAAGCATATTCGATGCGATCGATAGAGCGAGAAACACAACTTAGATGTGTTCTTGTTGGTGGAATTAGAGCTATCGTTATCGGTATTAGTGTCGTGAACTGTTACTGGTTGAGATGCGGGAAATATGCATGCTGCAAGTTGCTGCCATTATCAGCTAGATTGGCACTGGTGCATTTTGCTTAGCGCCGATGTCACAGTGTGCAAATGTGAGATGTCAGTGCTGTGGGCCTTCTAAATACTCGTAGCTTTCTAGGTTATCTTCTCAACCAACGCCGCTCCTCGCCACTTGTATGGTAACCCGTTCTCACCCGCCTTTATTTCTAGTAGGTATGTTGCATTATGCATTAGGTAGTGTTTCCCAATAAGAATACTAACGCCACTTCAGTGACTGATTGCGTAAACAACTTGAGTGCCCCTTTTGACATATGTACGAATCGTTTGTGCAGAACCCACAGGCATATAAATTAGCCCCGTAGATCCCACTCTAATGAATTTAGGGTTACCGAAATTTTTCACTCTTTCACTTTCGCAAAAGAGCTTTGCCGTCATTTTCTTTTCTTGAAGACTGATCGACAAATTAGTGCTTCCCTAAGAATGCGTATTAGGTCAGGTCGCCCTTAAAGATAATCTTAGAACCACTAACATATTAAGCTTAAAACCTGTGAAGTTGTCCAGTGTAACGCAATAAAAGACTTCTGCTGAGCGGTTTACGCGTTTTTAGCGCTGTGGTTAGTGGTCCCACACAATACACGCTGGAATCACTCCAATCCATCTCATTTTGATAATTCATGGCAGCTCTGACACGTAAGGGAGACGAATAAAAAAATTTATAGGTGTTCGCTCCGTTTACTCAATATTTGATGGAATAACAGATGATAAGGTAACTGAATTTTTATAGAATTCTCATTAACACTCCTTGGCAAGCACCGGAACTCTCTTCATCCAATGTCTACGTTACTTAGTAGGCTTCAGGATACTCCAGTTTGTTTGTTGAGTCGCTCTCCCTTAAGCGTCATGTACTTCCACTAATAGTAATCAGTTTCCATTTCCACCTCTCTAAATGTTGCCATGCTAAAAACTGTGAAATAAAAGGATAAAGCTCTCGTCGTTGATCAATCCCTGAGGGATGCGCCATGCATTCAACTTCATTAAGCATCGTTTGGAAGTGACAGGATGCATATCTGGCCTTTACAATGACTCGCAGTGGCCTACCGTTGTTTCGAACCAGTGCTACTATCCTCCCAGACAAGTCAGGGACCAATTTGCCGAGCTCGGAGGGATGGAAGGTTTGGTGAGCCAAGAGCGCGGGGATTGATTTTACGTGTGTGTTGCAGGGCGCCTCTGACCACTGCATCACACGCACCCCTAAAAGCGGATCTTTAAATAACAACGAGAAATGCATACTGCAATGTTTGCTTTTCGTCTAATTAAGCAGTTCTTGAACAGCCAAAGCAGTCAAGTGATGGTGAGAATGCTTAAAAAACGTGTACCACATGAAGTCACTAATGGAAATTTACTGAGGCAACATGCTCCTATCTGACTGTCACTCGAGTAAACATATCGGCTGAGAAAATGCAGCATGTCAGGTACCGATGCCGGCGTTCTATGCAGTCTTTCACGAACGAAAACGGCATCTCACAAGGGTCCACGTCTCATCCATACCAACATGAGTTAATACTTTTTGGTTGTCAGTCTTTTAATTCTGATTACTTTTTTAAAATCTCTGTTCTATAGGTTTCAAAGGAGTGCATGGTGAAGTGCTTTGTGCAAGAATGTCACCTTTCGAAGGGTCATTGATTCTTGTGAGTTTTTCCGGAAGAAAGTGCTATACATGTCGACCTTTTTATCCCAGAATAAAGTTATGCTTGAGGTATATTGGATAAGTGAGTGAGACTTAATTTCTTACCCGAAGTAGAAGGGACTTTACAGATCAACTCCGTTATGCTCATTTAAAACATAACTTGATGCGGCTGATTAAGGTTGGTTTATCAACGGGTTCTTTGGCCGTGTACAGCATCGGTCATCTTAATCCAATTGTTGTGCTCACGCCTCCTATTAGCTCACAAAAACCAGCAATTTCTGTTGAATGGTCACCGATGTGGGTTTGTTTCTGGATACGTAGGCCTGTCGTGGAATTCGCTTGAAGTTTATCATTTGTATTCAGAGCATCAACTGTTCTCTACTCTCTTCATGGACACATAAGGCTGCTCGTTTGGGATCTCTCTAAGGGGCTTGTACCACAAGGAGTACATGATTTATCGCAGCAGGTATAGTGAGGATTTCTACAACGTTTAAAAATCACTGATAATCACAATTTCTGTCAGAAGACGCCGACGTAGTCATTAGGCGCCGTTTAGTCGCATTTTACCGGATATTTAGAGACGTTTTATATTTGATAATTATAGTATGATGGTGCCGACAGTTACTTATTCTGTTATATCAATGACTAATGCATGTTCCAACTCGGATTCTAATTGCTTTTTAGTTATTTATTTATGTAATCTTATAAACTGATCTTCTTAAGCTGACGCGAGGTTGGTACAGATCTTCGTTGTCGTTGTCGTTGTTTAAAAAAATGTTAAAATAAAGCTCTCAGTAAGTGGCTATGTAACAAAATGGTATCGCAAGCCAAATAGTAAAAACATTCTAGTTCACTGCCTCTCCTCTCATCCTTCACACATGAAAAAAGCACTTATCAAAAATATCTATCGTACGGCTAAAAATGTGTGTACAGGAGAACAGGAAGGGAAGGAATCGCGAAGCCCGGCACGAAAAATTGCCATTTCCAATGGCTACGAAGTAGAAGCCACTCGGGTTAGAGGAAATCGTAGGGTAGTTCCCCAAAATAATATTTGGGACGTAAGTAAGATCCCCTTTAAGCTACTTTTCTCATCAAATGAACTAAGTCATGCCATTAAAAAGTGCTTAAGAAAAAGTGGTCTTGAAAATTAGGTAGCGATTATTGACATCCCACCCAATACCCTACGCCGCCAGTTAGTTCGAAACCGTCTCTATGATCGTTTGTGCAGCTCAGAAAACTGTATGATCTGTCCTAACGGGAGAGACGGGGATTGCATGAGTCCAGGTATAATATACTTGATCTCATGTAATGCATGCGGCGAGGAATATATCGGGGAAACGGGTAGACCACTTTGTGTCGGCATGAAAGAGCATCTAGATGGAAAAGCTAAAATTCGTTTAAACACCCCTCTAGGTACGCTTAGGGCACAAAAGCACAACGGCGATGATTTTGAAGTGACTGTGCGGATCCTAGCGCAGGAATCAAAAACATCAACGCGCAAAACTCTTGAGGCGTTTTGGATAAATTTCAAAAATCCAAAGATGAACCGGAAGGACGAATGCCTCACTATCACGCGTGACCTGGCGCCCTATTTCAAAATGATATTTTGACCCCGAGGCGTGTCTTGCTCGCGTAAACTACGTGTCGGCCAGTCCCGCACATAACATCACGGTGAGTGACCTTTCTGTTCAATATGGCGTCTATTTGAAAGTTTGATCTTCATTAATACTTTAACCTTCTTTTCCACTGAATAATAAAAAGTATTCTAACATAAAATACGTCCAAGCTCTGAGGAAGGCGAAGTCGCCGAAACGCCAAACATCGATCAATGACATCAAAAACAACGACAACGACAACGAAGATCTGTAACAACCTCGTGTCAGCTTAAGAAGATCAGTTTATAAGATCACATAAATAAATATATCAACTATCTATGCCGAGGTTTATAGAAAGTCGGTCTTTCGAGTGCTTTTTAGTTAGTTACTATAGTGTAATCTGAAACATGCAAGTGATCATAAGGGGTCTACTTGTTGAGATGCTTAAGTTCCTACCTTAACTACAGTTTCGACTTCGCTACGTTCAATGCCGATTTATGCTGCCCAGATCAATCCTGTTAACGGGTGATTACTGATAGCACCTATAGTTTAAAACTCCGCTGAGAGATAGGCTAAAGAAAGGACCCGCATGATATGATTGTGAAGACGTTAGCCCCCGAAAAGGGTAATAGCTCGTTCGTTCACCACCTCAGACACCTGCGGTCCGGAGTTTTGCAGATATCTCAGCATCATTGTGATTATACTACTTTAAGTGTTCAAAGACGGCAGAATTCGAGAGAGCTATCTGTGAGGAGACTTCTTTTTACGCATGCCGAGATTCAGTGGTTCCTCCACTACTAGGATAAGGTTCAAGGAACCGATCATTGTTGAATAGTGTCTTTTAATCAAGACATATTTTTAAAAAGGTAAGTTTGCATGTCAGGCAGCCTGAATTTTCCCTGCAGTGTATGGACAACAAAGTTCTTTTGCCGCCATGTTCCTACATGATTTGTGGTATCCGAGCTTGAATCGCTGAATTTCTGCAGATGTTTCCACTGCAAACGATGATGGCGTGAAAGAAACTGTCGCCGAAAATTCTCTTTAGGTAATTTGCTTCGATAATAAGCTGTCACCTCTCAACAATTTATCGCTTCATCGTGGCTGGGAGGTGTTCCTGGGTGTACTGCAATGTACAGCGGGAGGATTCGTTCTCATGGCAGGGTCTCCCAAGCTGAGAAGGAGTCCGGCGTTCCCATCAGGAAGCCTAGCTAAGAGTAAACCAATACCAGAATCTATCACCGTCCTGGTATCAAGTCGCATAGTGGTAAATCTCCCTCTGATCCACAAGGGTTGCCAATGTTTGTGGTGGTGAAGACCTGAGGCAGACTTTGGCCAGTCTGACCTCGGAATTCCAGGGAACCACAATGGCTTAACCAGCAAATCACTGAAAAATGGTGGTTGTGCTGGGGCCCACACAACCAGTGAGGACTGGCTAGTCAAGTATCAAGTAAGTAAGTTATATGCAATTAACAAAATATTACTCCAGATCAACCGCAGAAAGTGCCATAGATACACTAGTGCTCTTCACTGACCATCATCAGCCGTTGAAACGACTAAATCCTGCCTCCCACTACGAGATTTTTTGTGTTACAGTGAATCCAAGGGACTATGGATGGGATTTGTTCGCACATTCCCACACACTCACGCCTTTGTACCGTCACACCTCTCAATCACGACTTCTTCACCACCGATCCCCCAAACCAGTTACGAAAGGATTTTCCAAGTACTCCACAGATTGCAAAAGATCACCACGTAAACCGACCCTCATTTTGTTCAGCGAAGCCTTGTATATCTTTACAGTAGTTTTTTGGAATTTACTTTTAGAAAATCATACAATATTCTAGGTGACTCAATGCCTATTGATGTACTTCTATGCTATAAAATCTGGCTTTCATTCTCTAATTATAGTTAGAGCTCCAAATGATGCCGAGCTTTCAATATCATTATGAATCACATATTTACAAATCATGTGTTTTCATTTTTGTATTTCATACGTTTAAAGGGCGCGTGTAGTGCAGTGGTCGGAGGGGCCCTGCAACAGACACTTGGGATCGATCCCCGCGTCCATGGCCCACCAAGCCTTCCATGCCTCTGTGGTCGGCAAATTGGTACCAAACTTGTTTGGGAGGTTAGCAACACTGGCTCGATACATCAGCAGGCACCACGAGTTATTGTAAAGGCCAGATATGCATTCAGTCACCTCCAAACGATGCTTAATGAAGTCGAATGCATTTTGCATCCTTCAGGGATTGATTAACGCCGAGAACTTTATCCTTAATTTCATTTTATACTGTTTATTTTTCGAAAGTAGTAAACAAATGCTTCCTTTTACTTTACAGACCATGTCGCAAGTCGTGCTGACGCGAATTTGGCTACAAAAAGGCAGCAATCCGTTTGCGAAGGGAATCGCATACATGGTAAAAACGTTTTTTTTCTGTTTTCTTTTAAATTCACTTCAATGAATTTTACTTCTCTATTGAACGCGTTGTCGTTTCGCAGGCGCTAGGTCTGAGTTCGGGAACTGTTGAAGTACACGCCCTTGAAGCAACAGGAGCGAAACACGACGACGACTTGCTGGCCGTCCTAAACGTGCTTAATGATAGGAGATAAAAATCATAAGAACCAAATAATGTTGCTATGAACTGTTTAACAACGATCACTTACTTCATAACAACTCGACTACCCTACGTGATGAGGAGATCGTTAACAACTTAGAAATTCCTCGAAATACGACGAGAATATTCTTAACCTCTACCAAACTTGGTGTGCCCATGGATCATGTGAATTTCGACCTCGTTGATACAGAAACAAAAATTCTAGTAAAAAAAAATTCTAGCATTGGACTCGAGCGCAATCCAACCAGTGACCAAGTATATCGCCGAACAACCGTAACCATTGTGGTAAATACGCATAATAGGCTCGATTTCTCCTTTTTCTATGTCGCTTAACAAGGTTTACTATGAGTTGACAATGAGCCGTGAATTTAAAGTTGAGTGCTAAAAACACAAGTAACCTAAGGCTTTAAAAATTTTCCCGTACTCACCACTAAGCTTGGAATTCTAAACCACAATTTTTAGAAAAAAACATAAATTGCATATATGCATTTGATCCAACATATTTTAACACATTTGACACGGCGTGTGTGGCGCAATGGTCGGAGGTGTCCTGCAATACACGTGGAATCGATCCTCGCGCCCATGGCCCACCAAGCCATCCCTCCGGTGTCGGCACATTGGTACCAGGCTTGTCTGGGAAGATAGCAGCATTGGCTCGATACATCGGTAGGCCACCGCGAGTCACTGTAAAGGCCAGATATGCATCCAATCACCTCCAAACGATGGTTAATGAAGTCGAATTCATGGCGCATCCCTCAGAGATTGCTCAACACCGAAAGCTTTATCCTTTATCCTTCATGCATTTGATTCGTAGAGCAATAGTAGTGATGCCGTCCAGTAGGAACAAGAGTTCGTTATTCCCGCCAAGAGCAAGCAAAGCCTGCATCCCTCTAGGGTCGCGACATTGATACCAGACTTGTCTGAGACCAGCCTGATTTCTCTAATCCAGAAAAGCTAATCTATCCTTCTAAACCCTACTTGGAACCCTGATTACTCGTATTACCGTCTTGAGTACAACATACTATCAGTTATGTTGTGAGTGACTTGTGTAACGAGCTCATGGGCAACAGACAAAACGCATATTGGCCATAGTTGTTTATTTCGGGCAGATGTACTTTATTATGCCACAACCTGGGCCTGTAGGCATTTCATAAACTTGGGACATTGAATTTTGTAGACGTATAGAAAACATTTCCAGTGAGTTAATGATGGCCCATGATATAGTGTTCAAGCATTCAAATCTGATTCCCGTGGGCCTTGGTGCTTTGCGATTCTTTGCTAATCAGATATCAGCTTGTCAGACTTCAATGTGGACACGAGAATACGCAGCTGCTCAAGACATTGAAGTAAACTGGATTTGCACTGCAGGGTAGATGTACTCATAGTTGGCTTGTCCTCTTAAACTAGAATTGTGTTCATTTCGTGTGAACTTCGAACAAAAATCTTTGTTCACATGAAAGAACTTCGCATATATTGTCCGAATATCGGCATTTTTTCATTCGCTTCGCTTCCATGCGCCTGTCATCCACGAACGGCTTTGCATTCAATGTGAATTTAACTACTGATTGAGAATATTTGGTTCTTTATGAATGTTGTTGAACGCTGATTAACTGAGTTCTCCTATTCAAAAACTCTGCTCTGGAGTCGTATTAGGGAGTCCGTACATTCTGTGAACTCATCCGGGACAAGCGTGGTATCGATTCCACGGCAGTGAGGAGATGGAAGGGTTGCTTAGCCTAGCACAGTGTATAAAGAATAAACATGACCTTGAGCGCATTCTACGGTATAACCACCAGTAGTTGCTGGTTTTAACGAGATTCCAAATATATACACTCATATGTGCACGAATACAAGTACACAGGAGGCATATCAATCCGTTGTAGCAGAGATATTGGGTCATTCTAAATCCGTCTTTTTGTCAAGTACGAGGTCGCATATGATACGCAAACGACAGTTTGCGTGGCGAATGTGGCCTAATAGTTAGAGGTACCCAGCAATAGACACTAGATCAGCCGTTGGTTCAGTGCCTCATCCAGAGTTCACCAGCCTTTCCACCACAAACGCCAAGCGGATACTAGACATGTCTGGAAGGATAAAAATAGTGACTTGATATATTGGCAGGGCAGTTCTAACCACTGTGTAGACTAAATATGCATCCAACCACTTTTGTAATAAATACTACGAACGGAGTCCAATACGTGGCACACACCTCAGGAATTGACCAACGCTGATGCTTTGTCTTTCATTCTTTATTCACCATATTGCCCATCCATAGCATAGCAACCAATTAGCGTCGATAAAGTATGACAGATGTTAGACTACCACCTCAGATAAAATATCGACCTGGAATTTGGAGCCCAACCAAATGCGGTCGTGGAAAGTCCCATATATGGCACATTGTCGCAATATCTCGAACTAGTCGATGGGTTTCTGTTTGACAGGTAATTCACAGCTGTCAGTACTTCTTCTATAGACGATTTCTCCAGAGCATTCCATGAGATAGCAGAGACGCTTTCTTCAAAACTGAAGAAGAGAAGAGGCGGGATATTACTGAGCCCAAGAGTAAATTTTAGGTGAAGCACTTCGTCCAGTCTCTTTTACATGAAGTACTATTGCTTCTAAGCGCGTGTGGCGCAGTGGTCAGAGGCGCCCTACAATACACATGGGATTGATTGCCGCGCCTCTTGCCCACCAAGTCATTACATCCCTCCGAGGTCGGCAAGTTGGTACTAGACTTGTCTAGGAGGATAGCAGCACTGGTTAGATACATCGGCCGGCCACTGTGAGTCACTGTAAAGGCCAGATGTGTATTCAATTACATCCAATGACGCTTAATGAAATCGAATGTATGGCGCATCCTTCAGGGATTGATCAACGCCGAGAGCTTTATCCTTTATAACCAATGTAACATACCCTTGTGATGTTGTCTTTTAGAATTGCATGCAGCCACCTCTTACTTGTAACTGTTGTGACCAAAAGCTTCGCAAAGAGCGCAGTCACCTTCCGTTTTCTCTTCGCGCAACGTTAGTCCTATCAGCAATGCTAAATGTAACTCACGTGCTACAATTTTGTAGAGTTAAGATGAGGATAATAAATTTCACTGACTCTCATTGCTTCCTGGAGCTTTCCATCACTGTATGCTGCTTTTTGTTTTACATCTTCCAAAACATCGCATTTACTAAGTAGCTTGTGAAGTCCCTAGATGTTTCCTACTTCTTACATTGGTATATGCTTATCATACCATATCACATGTAAATCAGAAGATATTCCCGATTAATTATGTATATTTGACGATGGTACGGTTGTGAACCAAAGCAACCTGCAGTTCTTTTTCAGCCTACAGTTGAACTGTTTGCTGTTCCTTTTCACTCACGTCCATGCCAAAACGTCTTTCCTTGTTGGGGAATGTTTCAAGCCGTCGAATGCCTGTGATGGCGATCCGGAAACACTACAGCACATTCCATTTCCGAAGTGAAGATAGAGGGCTTCTCATACTTATTTAGTCGATGTTTGAACGGCCCGCCCTCACAGGTTGTACGGGCCCCAGCATAATCACCATTTTTCGGAGATTTGCTGGTTAAGTCATTGTAGTTCCCTGGAATCCAAAGGTCAGCATGGCCAAAATCTGCCCCAGGTCTTCACCACCACAGGCAGTCGCAGCCCTTGTGGATCAGAGGGAGATTTACCACTATGCGACTTGATACAAGGACGGTGATGGATCCTGGTATTGGTTCCTGCTATTGCTTTACTCTTAGCTAGGTTTCCTGATGGAAACGCCGGACTCCTTTTCACTTCACTTTGGGAGATTCTCCCTGGGGAAGAACCCAACCCCCCGCCCCGCTGTACCTCGCAACATCCAGGAGTACCTCCCAACCACAACGAGGCGGTAAACCTTTGGGGTGATAGGTGAAGGCATCCAGGCATCCAGTCTTAGGCGTGACGAACATCATTGGTGTTAACTAAAGGACTATCGCCCTGATATAATGATCGTTCCCTGTTCTGCATCGAGAAAACCAGAACAGCTTCGTCGAATTGCGTCAAGTCTTACTTGGTCCCATGAAAAATTGATGTACACGACTGAAATAAGGATGGAAATCGTCTTGATGCGACCCGTTTCTGAATTGAAGCACTGCTCGTATGTTTTCCCTTAGCTCCAAACAGGAAAAAAAGCCCCTATCACCAATCAAGAGGAAATGACGAAAATATTCCGACCAAAATCCTGTTCCCACACAACTGGTGAGTTAAGGGTGACCCGGCTAAAGGCCAAACGTTGCCTGTCATTGAACTCGAAAACTTGATTATTCTTTAATCACAACGGCTAGATCTCTGCTGTTAACAAGGAGTTGAACGAGGAGGAACAAAGTTAGGGTTTAAATAAGCCTGATACCCAACACAATTGGCAAGAATGACGAAGTAGAAATACATGCAGGAGCACACGGAAAAGTTAGCAATTCGAGAGATCGCCGTGCGCGCTCTCAAACTGAGCTAGAAGCAAAGCATCGCAAGGAAGTGTTTTGGCAGAAACTCGTCACGAAGTAGCAAACATCCTTCCTAGCCATGAGTACTGGTGATTACATCTTGTACTATTTTTAGACGCTCCATAAAGGCGGCATTAAAACTCTAAGGAAAAACTTGTGCACTAGCAAGACAAATCCAGTGTAATTGCCCTGGTACACATACGAATCGTAAAGACGATAAGACATGGAGATTCATGTAAGATTTTTACAAAATGAATGTACAATTCTACAAAAAAAATTAAAAAATATATCACAGTTGTATGACTTTTGTTAACATGTCTTTAGGGTGCATCCTTTCAAGAGCAGATTTAAGTTCATGATATTTGATGAAATCCAGCTCCGTGAGGAGGTTCACAAGAATTCGCTGGTCATCCAGAGAAATGTTCTCTGTTTCCAGATTCAGAGGAGAAAGATATCGAGACATGTACACCTAAAATGGAATATTAAAAGAAAGCGCTTTACTTTTATGTTGTAAATAGACATACCAACGAGGAAATATTTGTTAGTGCAGCAGCGATGAACGATATAAGAGTGACATCAGACGGAAAACGCCGCTTTTGCTTGAGATTTGCCAACAAAACCCCTCGGTAGGGATTAGTACGTAATACAGAGGCATTTATGTCAAGTATCGTTACGCCTGGTAAATCCAGCGCAGCAGATTCATTTCGGTTACGGCATAGGCCAATTATTCCTTTCGGTCGACTGGAATTGGACATATTAAGGAAATTCAACAGAAGAACTATAGACAACAACATTTGAAACATACTTTGGACAATATGAGGCATAAATGATTTGTACGTGAGTCAAGAGAACTTGATATTTTAAATTCAACAAGTTGGCAACAATTCGTAACGATTACATTTTGTACACACCCGAAAACCATACAGACTTTAAACCTTAGCTAAACGTACTATAGGTCACAGTGAACTTCTCTTATTTTTACATGGTCCAACATCATATATTGTGCCGATCTCATGACTTCTTTGTTCGGTTCATCTCCTCCATCCACCATTTGCAAACGAATTTCAAGTTGCTGCTTGAGGATTCCTGGTCCTCTTTCAGGAACATCGTTAAATGCTGACCGAATCCTTCGAGAATTTTCCTGGAATTCTGGAACTGCCTCGCTAAAGTTTTTACGTCTTCACCACAGCCAGTCGTCAGCCTTTCTGCGTATAGGAGAGTTCTTCGCAGACGAGCCAAGAACTAATTTTTCAACCAACAAGGGATGAAAGACCTGGTCGTGGGGTCGAACCAAGGCCTCCTACCTATTGAACAACATGTCTACCATTGTGCTACCTGCGCCTCGCATTTAATTAACTAAAACAATAAACCACTACGATCTACATGCTTGCAAACAAGACACAGACTTCTTTATTCTACCAAGCAAAAATTCTAATTTTCCGAAGTCGAGGATTTTTTTCGCCTTCATTCATCAATGTTCATATTTCGGACATGAAACCAATTGAATATGCGGTATAGCGATAGTAAACCAGAATATGATGGTGTTCGCGAAATTAATGTTGGAGTTTCCAGCTATCGTGCTTACTTTGAAAATTTCAAAAATCTGATAAGGATTTAAAGTGAAAATTAATATTTTAGAAAGCTTAGGATACCCTGTGGCAAAAGAAAGGAGTCTTTTTGTAATTCTGTCAAGTTCGCTGTACCCCATCCTGTCTTCCTTAGATATCGAAAAATACACAGAATACACAGAAAATTTATGAAAACTAAGCGTATAACGGTATGTGGTAACATGCACTAATGTCACTGTTCAATCACTTTGAATTGATAAAAGCTTTAAAAAAAGCTCTCGGCGTTGACCAATCCCTGAGGAATGCGCCATGCATTCGATTTCATTAAGCATGGTTGGAGGTGACTGAATGCATATGTGGTCTTTACAATGACTCGCGGTGACCTACCGATGTATAGATCCAATGCAGTTATCCTCACAGACGAGTATGGTGCCAATTTGCCGAACCCGGACGGATGGAAGGCTTGGTGAGCTAGGGACGCAAGGATCGATCCCACGTGTGCATCGCAATGCGCCCCCGATCACTGCGCTACATGCGCTCTTATCTTGAATTGATAGAAGTGAAAACTTGAAATCTGGTTCTATTTCACATAAACGACTTCCGCCCACCGGAACACCGACCACGTTGAAATTTCCCGTAAAGGTCGTTTCGAAGAAATAAACAGATATACGTTAGTCCACTGATCGCACTAACTACAAAGATCTTTTGGGTATGTAAACCAGTTTTTTCGGTTCCATAAAGGTGAGAAGAGCTGACGCCATGGGAAACATTAAACCATTAATTGTTTGCCATATGGATCCTGTTTTGTGATTTTCTTTCCAAATTTCTATTATGGATCACTGGATCACATTGATAGAGATTTGCGAAGAACGGCCTATACTTCAGCTTCATACAAAAAAGTACTCAAATAGGCAGTTCTTCATCACTGACATTGTAAGACTCGTAACGCCTTCGGTAAATACCAGTATGACATTAAACATGAATCATGATCTTTACAGCGATAAACGCCTCTTCCATAAGTACGTTAAGTTCTCAACTCAAAGTACTCTGGTTGTGGAAGAATTATTGGCATATGTCGACAAGTGAATTTGTCAATGCCACTGAACATTCCAGAAGTGAAGCGAAAACTACCTGAAAAGAAGAAAACTAACTCTTTATTTTTTGTCCACAGAACGACATCATGATTTGGATGTGCCTTTGGTTTCAGTAAGTTAATCTTTTCCACAAAATCGACCACGGTTCCCTTCCTTTGTTCGGAACCACAAACAACTATGTCCTCTCCAGTAAGCACAGGACACAGTAACTGAAATTCAAGCAGATAACCAGGCAAGAAACTTCCTTAAAGGCACGATTATAGTTTCTAAAATAAGAATAAAACGCAATATCCTAAACAGTGCCGCAATATTTTGGTTTGCTAATTAATGCGAAAAATAGCTACGAACTTACATTGTCGAGATGTTGTGAGACCATCCGAAGTGTTTCTTCATTGCCGGAAAAAACAAGTTCATCACTGAAATCAAAATCGCATCTGACTTTAACATATTCGTGACAAAAGCTGATTACCCGACAACATATGATAAGTTCTTGATCGATACAGTATTTGAAAAATTTGGAACGAAATCTCTTAGAATTCCTAGATAAGAATTGAGTTCTTCAAATTTCCAACGAAAGATCAACAACTGCAAGCATAAATTATATGATGGGAAGATCTTAGAGCATCTTTTTCTGCTGGACGAAATTCTACTTGTTCATTTGCTTTCGTGTTTGAAATATAACATGAGCTTTGAACTCAACAAGTAGAGGCAGTATTTGCCATGGGCTCTACAAATTCAGAATTTCATGGCGGTAAAAGAATAGAACATCCGCCTTATGGGCAGACTTTTCGATTCTGATAATTTTTTCGCAATGATAAAATTCACTAAGGGTTCCTATATATCGATTCAAAGTTGAAAGTGGTCATTATTTCCGCATCGTACAACTTTTATGGCCACATCGTCGCAAATTTGTCAAATCGTTAACCACAGTTGCAAACAGGTACAACGGAATAATAAATGAAAACCTGTCTGATGCATTTATTTTCGCTAAAGGAGAACTCCTTTTGGGAAGAACAAGAATAGGAGTGTTCGCAGAGTACAACACCCCTTGGCGTAAGTGTTCCTCCATACTGCATTCGCTTAGAAAGCTGTGTAAGCTGGAAGTGAACGATTCGAATACCTGAAAACAAGCGCTTTACGGCTCCAGTGAAATCTATACTGGTTGTTTAAAATAATATGAACCCGCGTAGCGTAGTAGTCGGTAGCGCCTTGCAATACACATGGGTTCGATCTCCACGCTCCAGTCTCACCAAACCTTACGTCCCTCCGGGTTCGGTAAATTAGTACCAGACTTGTCTGGGAGAGTAGCAGCAGTGGTTCGATACATGGGTAGACCAACGAAAATCATTGTAAAGGCCAGATATGCACTCATTCACCTACCTCCAAACGATGCTTAATGAATCGAATGCATGGCGCATCCTTCAGGGATTGATCAACACCGAAAGCTTTATTCTTTTATCATTGCTCTTTGAATAACCTACTCAATGCGTAGAAAAAAATGCATCTTTTTCAGCACACAAAAAAAATATAGGTAGAATGAGATGCAGTCCAGAAAGAAAAAGTTGCACGCACATCCATATTTAAACAAATCCTTTATGAGAAATAATAATGAACTCACACAAGGTGCTAAATCGGAAATGGGAGAAAGCGCCGATGTCTTCACAAAAGCGACGAAAACTTCTTTAACAGCAGCGAGGTCCTCTCCCATATGGCCGTTACATTTGATGCCTTCAACAGTTATTCAAAAAGTGGAAAGGAAGGAACAGCTGGAAACAAGCCTAGCATTATTCAACATATCAAAATATAAATCCTTACAATTGAACGAATCAGTGTGCTTATCATAGATTTCTTGTAGTCTTTGTCGAATTTTTCGAGCCTGAAAATCACTGTCTATGTGTACCGTAATATGCTTACCTTCCAGTTCCACTAGAGCTTAATATTGAAGAAAGGTAACTTACCTGGATTCATAAATTGTCCATCGCCATGATTATTTATACAGAACCTAACATATCGGTGGTATGCGTCCAGTACGATATTTTTTAGAGTAGCAAAGTAAGCTAGTTAAGGTGTCTATTGGTTCATCACTACAAGAAGTCGTCAATTCTGGAGGATTGCTGGAGGCATGCAATCATGAGACTAGCTTTCTTCCAAGTGCGGTGGTGATTTTTTGCACTGGTTTCCACTTTTAACTGGACTTCCGGATAGAAATGTCTAACCTACAGTTGAATGGGTTCCTATGCTGAACAACAAATCCGATAAAGCAGTAAGCTACTTAAGGAACGGAAGATTATCTAAGACCTGTGAAAATGTGGTAGCACTAGTATCATCAAGGGTGCTGTTTCCTGTGTTTTAACGCAGGACTAAACCTTGTGCATAATACCTGGGATATTTTGCACGTCTTTAACGAAGTGTTTGACTCTGTGGTTCTAACAAACACAACTTCACTTATATTCCTTGTAATCAAGGTGGTAACAAATTGAGTTAAATCAGTAAACGTCATACGTCCTTGTCGCAAACCAGAGTTGCTTTTCACGTTTCCCTTGCTTGACGTACACGAAGAACTCTGAGAATATCTAGTCGTGCTCTGTTATGGCATAGATTTACTGTAAGCCAAAGCAAATTTGAAATGTTGAACTCCTTCCCACCTTGAGTGATTCTATTTGGAAAACAAAGCTATCCCTTCTGCTAAGTGTTGAACATTTAGGAGGATGTCGGAATGCCTCAAGCAGCTATGTTCCATTCATGTTTTGATATGACTACTTCGACGTAAAAACGAAGACATGTTTTTGCCTATGTTCTCCATTTTTCATTCATTTCGCAAAGGCAGTACAAAATAAGTTCTAACAAGTTTTCCATAGAGAAGTTCAGGATTTTGGCCACCTCATAACCGTCTGATTGCGAGTAGTTAAAAGAATCGAACTCATTTGAAGGCGAACAAACCATTTTGAGCATTTACAAACTTACAAAGGCGGTCGTTATGAAACGGTGATGTCTAAGGATGATGGTCCAATGTATGCATGGTCTAAGACACCAAATTATCTTCTATGGGTAACTTTCTGAAATATCACGTTCAGGGATACCTGTTCAGCAACATTTATGAATCTCCGGTTTGACGTTGACTGTTTCGCTATATCGTCATCGACAGCGGAGCAACACTCCATAGTTTGGGACTCTACAGATTGTAACAATAATATAAAGTTAGATTAGTCCTACTGAGCCTGCCAAAGACTTACCCACGGCGTCGGAAATCTTCATGAAATCAGCCAGCTGCCTCAAAAATAGTCGACGGTTACACTTGATTAAAGGAGACACCAGCCTTCGCACGCCATTTGAAAAACGTGATAGCTGAGAATGTGTTAGCCGCTTAGAAGTCAGAACAGCGACGCAAATTGGACGCTGAATGGTCGAAAATGAATTAGGAAGAAAAAACAGATTTCGCTGGGAACAATAACAAATGGCCGAGATGAAAACTAGCTGAGAGACGGGCGAAACGAAGGACCCGCATAGTGTGGCGGTGAACGCGTTAGCCCGCGGAAAGGGAAATAGCGCGTTCGTTCCCCACCGCAGACACCTGCTGTCCGGAGTTTTGCAAATATCTCAACGTCATTGTGGTTGTATTTCACATAATACTTTGCTGTGAAAAATTGTAGCAGGCAGTGAATAAAAAATTAACATTGTAGTAACAAATGGATCAGAAACTTTAACATATCACAATGATTGCTACACCTTCGCACACGATAACGACGACTTCATTCAGGTCTCATACTGATCTTGACGATTAAACTGATAAGTCTGGCGAAAACGCATATGATCAAGCACTTTACAAACTTTAAGCGCTACCTTCGCTATTTAGTCCAGAAAAAAAGCTGGAACAGAACATTTTAAACACAGGGCATGTCTTAGAGCGGAAATACATGCGACTCTATATCAAGCTGACCACAACAGACCCATCAACCGACTTTACAGACTACAACTAAGGTTTAAACATTGTTGTAAATATATAAATTGCTGAGCTTACACGAGGTTGATTAGTTCTGTTCGGCTAACGACATATCAACAACAACTGTCCCGTATAAAAGAGCACTGGCGGATGACCATGCCTCATTCGTGCGGTGTTCCACTGACGTGAGGATCCTTCTCCGTACGACAACGAAAACGCCACGTCGAGAAGACGAACAACTGTGGACCACCGACACGGATCATCGGGTCTGATGATGACGAAGACGTCGAAACGCTAGCCGAATAAATATCTTTATCAACCTCGTATTAGCTTAACAATCCAAGAAGATATTGTTACCACCGAGGTTAAATGATGCTCGGTTTGAAAATTGTTCTAAGTGGTACACCATGGAATCATACCTGGAATGCTCTTGCTCTTATATCATAGATGACCGTATAATAAGAGAAGGCATAGATTCCCATCTGCTGATTGTAGATATTTAAAATTGTGCCGCTTGTCACCTCAGAACTCATCAACCACAACGACAAATTGTCAATGTCCACTGAACTAAGCACTTTACCTGAAATTAAACTAGAACATGAGCTAACTATAAAGTGGTTGAAAAGTAATTCCCTACTTTATATGGTTCAGTAATTTTCTTCTTTTCTTTCTTTGCATCTAAACCTTTACTACCAGAATGACGCTGAGATATTTTCAAAACTCCAGACCGCAGGTGTAGCTGAGAAACAGGCTAAACGAAGGACCCGTATGGCGTGGTGAACAGGTTAGCCTCCAGAAAGGAAAATAGCACGTTCGTTCCCCACCGCAACACACCAATGATCCGTAGTTTTGCAAATATCTCAGCATCATTCTGGTTGTATTTCACATAATACCTTGCCGTGAAAAACTGCAATAGGTAGCAAATAAAAAGTTAACATTTAAATCTACATTGCTGCTTTTTCCAGATCCATCATTTATTTCGAAATTAAGAAGCTCTACAAGCATGGTAGCCGTATCACCCAGCAAGAGCATGCCCATCCATCGACACGTTACGGTGTTCGGAGTTCGGAGATCCTTTGCTAGAGCACAAAGACGGTAACTGACCGTTACAGGAAGAGCTCAAGTCGATGCAAAGTCTATCAGTGCCTCTCGTGCAAAACTTATGGCTACATGGTCCATATGTGATGTTCGAAGCCGCCTTCCAATTCCGGTGACCCAGGGTCCGAGGTAGTAGAAGTTGTTTAAGAAATGTTTATTCATAACCGAAAAAAGTCAATTCGACAAGCAGAAAATGAAATTGGGGCCTTAGTTCCACTGTGTTGCGAACTGTGCTCAAGAAGGAGCTTAAACGGCTAGGATGGGCCACCAATGTACGGGGATAGCTTGACGCTCACTTCCCTGGGAGATGCATAGGTCGCTCTGCTCTACTTAAATGGTCATCCAGAAGTACTCACTTAACACACTCAAGGTTTTTCTTGAAATTGGTTTAAGAAGCAAGTCTGCACCGCCGAACTAATGACTTTGGAAGTATTCGAAGGGTGAATACGATAGGCAATGTCTACCATCCCACAAGAGGTTCTGTCAGGTGATGCGACTACCGGTGGACTTAAAAAACCAGTGGTCAGTGCTGGTAGCCAGATCAAATTTTAAATAGAACACCTCGTTGTACGTCTTCATCCCATATTAATCTCTTGTAAGTCTGGTTAGGAATATTGCCATCATTCTGCATCAAATACTGCATTTTCGAAATAAAAAGCGAAATTTTCTTACTAACCCGGTTTCAGCGAAACAGTCGCCAACGCTCGTGGTCCTTGGAACTGGCAGAACTCAATCACAGTAAGGGTTGGCTCGATATTACATCCTATCCGGTTGAATGGATCGATAACCCTTTTCGTTCGCAGCAGCAATTCCTCGGCTCCGATGTATGCAGTCATTAAAGGAGTATTCAAGTAAACACAGTTCCTAAGAGATCTAAAGACGAATCATAAACAAATCATGCGCCCTACTAATATTTCAGTAAGGAAACTGTACTAGTTGTACAGCAGAGGACGCAAACTTCAACTCCAAAATAAAATAAAAAACAAAGTCTTCAGCACTGATCAATCCCAGAGGATGCGTCATGGAGTGCATGAGTTCATCAAGCATCGTTGGACGTGATTGAATGCATATCTGGCCTTTACAACGACTCGCGGTGGCTTGCCGATGTATGGACCCAATGCTGCTATCCTCTCAGACAAGTCTGGTACCAATTTGCCGACCTCGGAAGGAGGGCGGGCCAGCGGGCGCCAGGACCGATCCCATATGTCTAGCGTAGGGCGCCTCCGACCACTGCGCAACACGCATCCTTTAAAGCACCCAATAATCCAATAAATAGTGGAAAAAAAAATTGTTCGAATCAATGATGTAAAACTGCTTTAGAAGAGTCACTGTGTTACGCATAGTGTTCAAGAAAATGCGAAACGATTTATTGCAAAAAAAGCGAGTCAATAGAGGCACAAATTTCAAAACTTCCTTTACTATAGACCACTGTAAAAAAATGGAACACACATGTGAAATATCCACAGACGATGAATTTATTTGCTAAAAAAACACCACCTATCAGTCTCGAACTTGACAAGAACATGAAGTACCCCTGTTAACAGAGTGACTAAAACCTACATGTTACGGAGCAATGACATTCTACAGAATCCGAAGACGTATACGATAGAAATTCGAGAAATAGGGTACATAAGTGCCTTATTATAGCGCAATGCGATTAAGCACACATAGTACCAATATCCAGCTAAAGTCAAATTCTAATCGGACTCCTGACACCTACGACGTTGCGATGATCTGCGCGAAGTGGAACCACCCAAAACATCATTGGTGGCACTCACTTTAAGTGGAATGGAATCTCTTGTGTTTTGTGCACCCCTCTGCCCAATCATTAGCTTCTTAGGGTGGTTTTCTTTCGTAACAGCACCATCTTGACCTTTAAAGGATCTTGTGCGATTTCCTTTGTCAATGACTGTTGCAAGTTGTGATTCAATGTCAACACTAGACTGGCTCGATGAGTGGGAAGTGAGAGTGGTTGTCTTCGCACCTGCACCACCTTGGCTTCCGCAAAACCTCCTGCGATCCGTTGAAGATTGTAGTTTGGCATCAACACTAGATTGGCTCGATGATCGAAGAGTGATCGTACTTGCTTTCGTAAAGGCACCACCTTGGCTTCCGCGAGACCTTATGCGTTTTCCTTTCATGACCGTTGAAGATTGTGATTCACCTTCAACACTAGATTGGCTCGACAAGTGAAAAGTGAGTGTAGTCCTCGTATTGTCATTTTTAAAAATCCGTATTCGTTTTGACATCATTTTTGATGGAGCTTCTTCACTAAGATGCTTTTCTAGTGAACACGACTGTTGCGAAACATCTGCAGCTTCCTTAACGTGTTCGTCGCGTTGCTGTCTACTCAATGGTATTTTTCTACCTTTCGATAATCCTGACTTAGAAACCTGTTCAGGTTTCTTCTCTTTCTTTTTTCCACTAATAGGACTGATATCTAACCGAGGCTTAGATTCCTTATCAATTTTAGATGATTTATGCTGTGCCATACTTTTTTGGACGTCGGTTGTGGAGCCCACAGTGGGTCCTGATGCCCTTCTTAGCCTTTCTCTTTTAGGCATATCCATTTGCCGTGATTTCGGTATATCTGATTCTTGGTTTAATGACGATGGCGTTGAGAATTTAATACTTGTCTTCCTTCTTTTAAGTTGTTCTGGTGAAGACATTTGTAGTTTTTGCTCCTGCGATGAAGTAAGCGTAGATAGCGACGTAGAAGCTTTCTCAGAGCAAAAACCTGCAGTTTTTCCACCTGATTCGGAGGAAAATTCATTACTTGCCTTGCTTCTCCTTGCGAAACCAGTCATTGCTGCTTCCTTTTTTCCTTCTCGTGATGATGAATGAGAACATGCACCTGCCTTCATTACATTTTGTAAGGCGGAACTATTTTCGAAAGACGGAGAAAATGAAGAGTTGTACTTCTGTGCTTTTCTAGCACTTTCCTTACTACAATCTAATGGTGCACCAAGCAACGTGTTTTTGCCCTGCGAAGCAGTTGTGTTGGACGGCGTCTTTCCTAATGCGATAAGCTCCCGATCTTTATTGTCACAATACATAGGTAAAGCGTTGGGTAGAGCCCTAATGCGAGAACCTTTGATGTGCTTTTCGTTTTCGAATCTTACCTGCTCGTCCACATATGTTGGGACAACTTCATACGACGATGACTTCCATGCATCTATTATTGCTTGCGCTCTTTGAACTGCATCTTTATCCGTTGCTCCAGAACTACCGGACTTCGTTCGAAATACAGCATTTTTCCCCAGCTCGAAAGAAGCAGTCTTTAATTCGCAAGACATTGATTCTGTTTGTGTAGGGAAATTTCCTGATTCACTTTTCCCCTTTGACTCCTTCTTTTTACGAATTCTTGGCCAATCTTTCCGTAAATTCTTCGATAGCTCATCCACCTCCAATTCATCATCTAATAACGTATCAACCTTATGTTTCAACTCATCATTTTTAAGTGCGCGTTCTTTTTTTGGTGATGGCCTTTTGAGGGACGGTGGTGAACCTATCAGCTTCGAGTTAGAATGCTGCAACTCTTCGTTTTTTGTACACTTTAAGCTGAGAGAGTCAGTAATATTCGAATAATATTCTCTTGAGGAATGAAGTAATTCACTGGAGGACTCGATTACCTCTAACCTTGCAGATTTGTTGGATGACTGCGACGGAGTGGCGGTAGGGTCGGCTACGTCGCTTACTGTACACTTATCCAAAATATTTTCTCTTCTACGTTTTACAGATCGACCCTTCAATTTTAGCAGGGACTCAGTAACAGAAGATACATTAACACCGAGATGTTCAGTGGATGCTATATAGAATGAACTTGATTCTGTATCAATGTCTGGAAGAGTTAATCCGTGGCGCACTTTAGAGTCGCCTTCCCTACTAGCACTGACCGGTAGTGTAATCTTATTAGGTAAATGAATAGTTTTACATTCTGTTTCATGAAATAAACCAAACAGCTTGGGAGATAAGCAAATAGTCACAGGCAGTGAAATGCAGGTGTGCGCAGCAGCAGTGGCCAAGTTGCAGAAACTCTCATTAAGAACAATTTCCTCTCCTACAACAACACTGGACAAATTCGTCGTCCTACTTGTCGATGGACTACCAGTGTTCTCCTCACAACCACCTTCTGTAGCAAACTTCAATTTTTCATAAAAATTGGAGTGACACTTTAGTCGCAGCAAGTTGCGCGTTTCAGCACCAAGAAAATGATTTTGGACCTAAAAAGAAACGAACATAAAGAAGCTCATTCGACTGTTGAGGTTTCTTCTTATAAGCTTTTACTATGCCATAAAAAACCACGACATCGTTATGAAGATGGAAGATTCGTACTAAAAAGAATTGAGGTATGGGTAAGTCCCAGTTAAAAATCGAAATTTGAGAACTTCTAAAGTAAAGGTAACAGGTTGTTATTCGTACAGAAAACGACTTTCGCTAGAAACGTACCGCAAAGGAATTGAAAAGATCTGTAACAGTTATCTGATGAAATGGATTCCCAAGTTGTACGCTGGAATTTCGATACTTACATTTCTACATCAGAGTCGACGGAGTTCATGAACATACCTGGATGGATTAAAACTGCTACGGAATCCAATCTTATTTGTGTTAGGAGACTTCCGAACATGTATAGCGGCATCGATTCGATCAGCTAACATTGTCTATAAAAAGTAAATAGAAGGATAAAGCTCTCGACGTTGATCAATCCCTGAGGCATGCGCAATGCATTCGACTTCAATTAAGTAGCATTGTCTATATGAAAGAAAAACCTCGTGTTCATGAATAAAGGGTGAATCCACTCAAGTAGTCTTGTTTTTTAAGTAATATTTACTTCCATGAGTTATAACTGTTTCAGCACATTTAAGATTTTAATCCAAAAAAACTTATTTGCCAAAGCTATTTTAAATCCTAGTATGGTAACCCATCACCATTCCGCCTCATGTTGCCTGCGTATACGTTACTAGATATCCATAAAAGTCCTATCCCTAGTGAGATCACCCAAACTGAACATTTCAACGCTTTCATCCGAAAACCTAAATAAGAGTAAACAACTGCCAGGAATCGCTGTGTTCCTGTAACAAGCCCAGTCGTAGGGTAACTATCCCCCATAGGACCTATAAGGGTTGGTGACAATCTGTGCACGCGGGTTCAGAAGTTTCTCGAAACCCACGAAAAAATCTTGCCATATCAAGAAATGCTCGTTAGCTGAGAAATGTGCTGCTGAGCGCACAATTATTAGCCAGTGACCACCCAAGTATTAAACGTAAAATGATGCCTATTGTATTTACCGTGTTTCATATCAGTAGAGTACCTTGAGGGAAGGCAAACAGGAAATAAGTAAACAACAAAAAGGGACTGAAGCAATGATAGACATTATCTTACTCTGACAGCATCGCCAATAAATTGACCAGCAGTTGGATCAGGAGCTCCCCATCCATTCTCGAGGCTACGTAATATAAGCAATGCATTTATTGTAGAGATGTGTGGGATGTAGTCCTTCTAAAAACAAAGGTGTCTCTATACACGTACTATTTCTCGAAGCACTTGTTTCGAAAATCGTAGCTATAACCCTCGTTACCTGAGATTCGCTTTTCACGTTTCCGGCAAGAATATCATTCATCGATCTCGAAATCGTTACCTGAGTACGATTACTTTTTCCATAAACAGTACGAAATAACACGACGAGTGGATAAAGTTGTAAGGAGAAAGTATGAGGGAAACCCACAAGGTGGCATGACTCAGAGAGTACTTGAATGAAAGTATCGTGAATGGACAAGGAATCGCCATTCAACAGCTTCTCGACTCTTTTGTCCAATTCATAAACGCTAAGCGACTGTTTAGCATATTGTTTCACCATTAACAGATACCTAAAAAGAACAGATTGATTATATCAGGCTGAGTGGATACGGTTATCCAACTCATGCAAAGCCATTGTCGGGAAACACAGTCACATTGGATGTCACGGGTCCTCTTATTTTTTTTCGTAAATGTATTTCGTATTTCGTAAATGGACTAGGTACTGGACCAAGGCGTACTAAGGCGTAGTACAAACGTTCTTGTACTATGGATATTATTCGTACTCTACATGAATTGAAATAAGCGCTAAGTCAAAGATAGCGCGAACTACACGGTAAGATAAGGAATGCCAAATTTCCAAACGTGGTCCACACAATCCTTCAGAAAAATAAAACTTCTGGACTCATAAAAAGCTATGGCAACGCAGCATTTTGTGTCCTTTCAAACAAAATTTTAAAAAATGTAAAAAAACAGACGTCTGCCTGCCAAGTTAAAGCGTTGCGAACGATTTATTACATAGACTACGTCTTACATATCGTTTGGATTCCTGCAGTTTTTCCCTTCGGTTCAATATCGCGCATTGTCACGGACAACGGCATTCCGGTTTGCACTTGGGGTCATCTGTCAGCTAAGGACTTTGTTTTCCTTATGAATGTTGTTAAATGCTGGCCAAACTTCCTCAAATCATAGAACAGCTCTACTAGAGCGTTTCCACGTCTTAACTACTGGCCGTCGCCAGGCCTCGTGGATCAGGAGCTTTTTTCTGATACGACCTCTAGTGCCCATTTGAAGACCACGGAGGGATAACGAATTGGCTGATCCATTGCGGAGTCCGACAATGAAACAATGGGTGCATGAGTTCTAACCACCACGCTTTCCGTGCATCTTGCCGAATATAAAAATATAATATTAGCAATTAACTACAATCTTGAATTTTGATCCTACTACAAAGATGAGCACAATGCTTAAAGAAGCATCTATTTTGTGCTACTGAATTGCTATATAATGGAGTATACGAGGGATTTCACTGTGCAATAAAGCACCTGGTGGTTAACCGCCTCGTTTTGGTTAACACTAATTCGTGGGAGTAAAACTACGAGGTACAGAGGAAAGTTCATCACTCAGAAGGATCTCCCGAGTCAGATGAAGTTCACATTTCCATACAACAGCTCACCTAACAGTAAACCAGTGCTGAGATAGATGCAATATCATGATCGTTAGATGCCAAATGATAACAAGAGATTTGAAAGAGACTCAACATAGCTTTCGAGACTTGAACACGAATGGAGAAGGGAATCATCGCTGAACCAGTCACCCACGAGTGTAAAGGAAATTGTGTTGTGGACTGCACGACTGTTCATGACTTGTGAAGATAGCCATTCAAATATGTAAGTAAATAGATCTTACATCAGTATTGTAAATACCATAACCACCATATATTGCTGCAGGAAAAACGCACAGAATCGATGATCTAGGAACTGTAGTTTTTAGGAACGACTCAAGCTAAACAACGATATGTTAAGATTGTAGCTCCTTAGTTAACGCTAAATTTATACTACAAACATGGCACCATTTAACACATAAAACACGGCATTTAACTCCAAGAATTTTGATACATAGATACTTGGATGACCCTTCCTCACTGGCTGTTCGGCGCCCAGCATAATTCGTGCCTTTACGGAGCTTTGTTGGCCTAGCCATTGCGGTTTCCTAGAATGCTGGAGTCAGCCAGGCCAAAGTCGTCACCACCATAGGCAGTCGCCGCCTTTGTGGATCAGAGGGAGATTTGCCTCTATGCGACTAATTTGATACGAGAATGGCGGTGGATCGCGGCACTGGTTTACTCTTAGCTGGGCCTCCCGATGGCAACGCCGGGTTTCCTCTCAACCTGGGAGACCTTGCCGGAGGATGAATCCTCCGCTGTACATCGCAGCCCGACAACCAGTAACACTTCCCAGCCGCGATGAGTGGGTAAACCGTTGGGATGAATACATGGATAACGAAAAGAATAGCCGTTCTTTTCTTTAAATCAATATCCCTCATCTCTTAGCGAACCCAATCATTTTAAATAAAAACCAATAGAATATACAGATATTTGGGTCCATGATCCATGTTTTGTCACAACACAACAACGCAATTCTGTTGGTCTGTAGCTAGTGAGCCTCTTTTTTCGTTTTTCTTCATAGGAACTCGTATTTTTTCAAAGAACGGGTCGATGTGAAGCCCGCCAATGTATCGCAAATGTTCGCAGCTACGGCGCTTACGTTGGAGATTTCGAAACCTATTTTCAACTTTTTCAAAACTTCATCCTTAATTTCAACCCTGCAAAGAAAACAATACTCTATAAAAACCTTTACGAAACATGTAGAGCAGTGGCAGTGATGCCATTCAACATGCGGAATGCCTTAGTTCGATCGATTCCACTCAGGGCCAACCAAGTCCCAATTTCTCCAGGGTCAGTGAACTGGTACCAGACTTACCTGGGAGGATAAAAACACCAGTTCGATCAATCGGTGGACAATAATAACTCATTATACACGTCAGATATGAATTCAGTTATCTCAAAGATTCTTAATGGAGTCGATGAATGAGGTATCTCTTAAGGATTTATCAATGCCGAGCGTTTTGTACTTTTACCCTTCAAGCACATACTTAAGACGCTTTAGCAAAACCTCTTCTATAAATCTACCAAGATCTAACCCTTAAGTGTGCGCGCCTTTGAGAATCCATTAAAACCCAAACTCCTTAACCTCCTTAGCTAACAAAAGCTGTCGCTAGTTACCTAAAAACCACAGTCGCCCGTCATGTTCAAACAGTACTAAAGAAACAAGAAAAATTTTTAACTAATAAAAAATTGGGCAGAAGTACATAAGGGAATAACCACGTCGGTCCTGGACAGCATTCGATGACTGATAAGGGTTGAGGATTTCTCTGATTAAGTTTACTCATAAGACCGTTTCACAGACCAACGTTTACGGAAGTTCAGCTAAGAGAAAACTAGTGTCAGAAACCACTGCCACATTGTCCGGATGGCAGGCCAGATGCAATATGAATATCCTTTTTTTAATTGACAAGACTTACGCTGACGACTTCAGAAAAACTGTAGTACGGTTAATTCTAGATTCCAGGGGAAAGAAAACTTGTATTACCAACAAATCATCATTCATATGGACACTTCCCTGGGGTCCGTACGATAACGAAGACGGCTCTTTCAAGTGTTAAAGTAAGCAAGTTTTAAAAACAACAGTTTGTCATTACAAGTACTAAAACAAATTACTTAAAATAATGATATCGTAGCAACAACAAAAAGAGTTTTACAAGCTTTCAAAACGCCTACTGTCCGAGATGAGGTCCCAGTTGCTTTCGTAGTTTTTCGAACAGCTCCGCAAGCTCGCCATACACTCGAGCCGGATCGTACTTCGCTGGATCCCACCGCGACTCCTGGCATGTGCCTATGAACGGACGCCTTCCTCTTGAATCGCGAACCTCACCAGTTCGTGATCTTCTCATCGATGAAGGTATTCACAATACTGACAGCTCCGGAATTTAAGGCTAAATATGCAGCACTTGCCGTAGTAGAAAATACGGCTAGGAAAAAAATTCAAAGAAAATGTAAACATGGGAAAGTAATAAAAAGAAGTACTGCACTACACCTAGTATGCACTCACAAGAACACAGTAAATCTCATGTGTAGATAACGCGCTCTACTGCGATTCTTTGCGTCCTTGAAGAACGAAACTGATGACGTCATCGATCATCATTCGCTTAACTCAGCGTTTTCCATAACTTCAGTGTTCTTCCGAACTCTTGTTGGGGTTACCTAACAGTAACAGGGTTTATACTGTGTTATGACTCTACTTTTCTGTGTTTAACAGTTTATTTGTGACAGTTTCCTTGAGGACATTCTGCACGGGAAGTTATCAGCAAAATTTGACTTGCCATCTCGACCGTTTCTCCGCTTGTTACTCATCAACTACCCATTTTGAACGCCACCTGCCCTTACCCGTTGTTTCTTCACGCTGGTGTTTGGTGTCTTGTTTAGCGTCGTCATTATTACGGAACTAAAGTGCTCTACCGAAACCAGTCCCAACATCGATCGGGCAGTCTGAAAACTGACCGAGTTCTCTGGAGTGGTCACACTATGCCCGTGAAGCTTTTCGTTTTCACTCTCCTGGGATGCCAGTTCTTATGGACGTCGGCTTGCATTGACGACTCCAGTCTCTCCTGTCCTATCAATCGATAGGCATTTTTTACACGTTCGTCCTTTCACACATTCCACATGAATTTCATACGTAGCTGGTGTTTGCTTCCTCGTTGTTTTTCTTCCTGCATTTTGATAGCTGAGACGTTGACGGCATAAAATCCTTCATTTCAGACCTGTTTTGTTAAAAGACTACTAGATAGTCACTATCACCTGTATCACCTGTGGTCCCGTTGATGGTCGAGTAACTCGAGCGGGCACCAGTAAATCTTCCATTTTTCCCTGTCACGTGCAAGAGTTGCCCAGTGGGTTTTGCTCGCTCTAGGGACTCGTCGAGCATCATATCTTCCTTCAAGTCGCTTTGTGAAGAACTCTGATCATCGGGTCGGTGGTCTTCCTGCAGTACGTTTGACACCCCGAGGAATCCAGTCACTAACGGCCTTTGTCCATCGTTTGTCATTCACACGCATTACATGTCCGGCCCACCTTAGCGTCGACTGTTTGGCGTACAGAACGTCATCTTTGATTTTTGATCGTTGACGCAGATCGAAGTTTCCGATCCCATTCCTTACTTGTGTGATATTCCTATCATCGTCCTTTCGACTGCGCGTTCGATAACGGTGAGTGACTTCCCATCCTGCTTACGCAGCGACCAAGTTTCTGACGCATACGTTAGGGCAGGAAGTACCGTTGAGTCGAAAAGGTGGGCACGTAGTCGGGTGTTCTTTGTTCTCTTCACTACATCTTCGATGCTCTTGAAAGCTCTCCAAGCCGCTCGTTTGCTTCTGTTGAGCTCTGGAGCTAGGCCGTTCATCATATTGATTTCCCGACTTAGATAAACATAACTGGAGCATTCGGAGATATTCGTTCCGTTGAGAGTGAATGGGGCATGCGAAACCAATCGGTTTTTCATGAACATCGTTTTTGTGTGGCTTAGTCGAAGACCAATCTTTCCACAGGCTTCATAAAAGTCGTCAAGCATACGTTCAGCTTGGCTAATGTTTGGTGTCATAAGAACCTTGTCATCAGCAAAGCGAAGATGGTGTAACTGGCAACCATCGATTTTCACTCCCACATTATTCCATTCCAATGTTCGCATGACGTTCTGGAGGGTGGCGGTAAATAATTTTGGCGAGATGGTATCGTCTTACCTAACTCTTCTTTTGACGTCAACGTTAATATCATTGTAGAATGGTGATAACTTAGTTGTGAAATTTTCGTACAGCTCACGAAGAATCTTTATATACTGAGTAGGGGCTCCTTGACTATCAAGAGTTTCCAAGACTGCTTATATCTCAACTGAATCAAAGGCCGTCTGTAGTTCGACGAAAGTGAGTCAGAGCGGTCTTTTGGGCTCTCGCGATACTTCAGTGAGCCGTGTTACCGTGTGAATGTGGCCCATCGGAGTGAATCCTTTTAGGAACTCCGCTTGCTCACATAGCTATCCTTCGTCTAGTGTTCTGTCAATCCTGTTTAGGATGACTCGAGTGAAAAGTTTGTAGACAACAGACAGTAAGCAGGTTGGGCGATAGTTGCCGATATCGTGTAGGTCACTCTTCTTGAACAGTAGTAACACGGTATTGCTGGTCTTCCACTGAGTAGGGACCTTGCATTCAGACAGGTAACGTGTGAAGAGCCGAGCCATTGTATTTACGAGGAATGGCGGAAGGTTCAGGTGTTCTGGTCTTATCCTGTCCGGACCTGCTCCTGTTCGACTTTTCACCGACGAAATGGCACTTCGGATTTCGGAAGGGAGAAACGGTGGTACAACATATCCATCCCCCTTTATTTCATATGACGGAAGGTGGGCGTGGCTATCGAAGAGATCCGAGTAGTATTCGTGAATTATTTTCTCAATTGCCTTTCTGGACGCTGTAACTGTTCCGTCTGGGCGCCGGAGTGCAATCATTTTAGTCTTGTAGTTGGCATAGCTTCGGTGGACTTTGCGAATGTTTTTCCTAGCCTCTGCAGCTGAGACTATTAGTGCTGCTCTTCTCTCTTTAATCTTCTTTTATCGCCTGTCTGCAGTGTTTTGCAAGTTCGGACGTTAGTTCACGGTTTCCTGCAGCTCGTGCGATTCCTCGCTGGCGTATCAGCTCGAGTGTTTCTGGAGACAAACGTCTCTTGGTGTCTTTCGAACTCTCAGCTTTCATAGCGCTAACGTGAAGATGTTGAATGAGCCGATCGTATTCTTTGTTGATGTTATCGACAGAGGCATCTTCCCAACAGCCGACTAATGAATTGAATATGCCCCAGTTTGCGGTGGTTCTAGGACTTCGGTTTTGGAATTTAGCGGCTTTTTCTCCTTTCTGCGAGAAATAGAATCTAGCACGAAGGAGGCGATGGTCTGATCCCCCGTAGAATTTTGGGACAACAGCGACATCGGTTAGGCAAAACCTTCTATTTGCTATGATGTGGTCTATTTCGTTGTGATACTCCCCATTGGGAGACTCCCACGTTTAGCGCTGAGGGTGGGGCTTTGGAATTGCGAGTTACCATGGATAGTCTTAGTCGCCATGATAAACTTGGACACCCACTCACCCTGTTCGTTCCATTCTAGTCCGTGGGTCTCAATGTGACGTTTTTCAGACGGTCTTCTTGGTCTAATCTTGGCGTTGAAATCTCCAATGATAACCTTGAAGAATGTGTGGTCTTCTCTGTAGAACTTCTCCAAGTCCATATAGAACGCTTCGACTTCTTCTTCGTCATAGTTTGATATCGGCGCGTAGACGACGAAGATTGTCAAAGCCGGAATTGATCTACGTACGTATTTTTTTTAATCGTAAGCGTCCGATTCGGGTTGTAAGTTGTTCGAAAGAATCGATGTTCATGGACAAACTCGTGTTGACGAGAACGCCGACACCGCCAACTCCTTTACTGTCGCATGTTCCGAGGAACAGTTCTTCTCTGGAGTCAAAGACGGCGTTGAAAGGCTGGCGTCTTCTCGTCTCGGCCAGGCCGATGACGTCGTACTTTATACTTCGTACTTGCATGAGCAAGTCTTCTATCGAGAACTCCGTTGCAAGTGTACGTGCATTGTATGTACAGATCGTTACCATAATTCTTCGTAATCCAGGCAGCTTCAATTGGCCCTAAGATTTTAGCATCCTCTCCGTACTCATCCTACCCAACGCTGCGAAATTGGGGGCTTTTACGGGGTCAGGGGAATGAGGCCCGTTTTTTTAAACTGTTTAGCATTTTTGATACCCACGTATAGCTTGCTGGGCTCTGAACGTGGGGTCTGGGTATACTCACGGGTAGCTTGCCAGGCTCTCCCAGAGTGGACATGGAGCTTATTTGTTGGAGGCGACTGCTAACTGCCTCCCATATACTTCCCAGTCACTTGATTGCAGGCTTTTGGCCGAATTAACACATAGAATACAATCCGCATGAGCAAGAACGCAACCACACACGGATGCATGAATGCGCCTAGTAAATACAGAAAGTATGTGCCAAATCGATGCAGCAGAAACAGGGAGTCCATCTTTTGGATTCACCTGTGTCTCAGGGAAGCAAAGGTGGCTTTCGGTCTCCGACTGACCCCCTATCCGCCACCCGGAAACGCGCCACATAGCCTCGCGACTAATCCGCTCGAGATTCCTCCAATGAGGATCACTATAGAGCCTTTAATTTTTGAAGGTTAACAGATTATTCGCTAAATCCTTAGGTATGATAATAGTTGTTTCCTGAAGCTAATAATGCGCGAAATTTTGCTGGACACATGTAGCGCTTGTGGTTATCTCATGTGAGTTGGGGAAAGAACGAATTCGTTTGGAATTTAGAAGGAAACCTGGAAGGTATTCAACACTGCTTCATTAATTTCATCAAATAACGTCTCTGTGATTTGAGAGTTGACTCCTTTTTTTCAGTTTAACTTCATCTGCATCAGTCAGTTGACAGTTCTTTCTGTGTTTCTCATAGTTACTCCTTTTAGATCGTTCTGCGTTTTAGGCTTATGCACCCCATACAACAGCGTGTGAATTACTCTGCTAAAACCGTTTTTTTAAAATATATGTATATAATATATATATGATACTTATGTAGGAGCGAGCGTGTGTAGCGCTGTGGTTGGAGGCGCCACTGCGACACACACGTGGAATCGATCCCCGCGCCCATGGCTCACCAAGTCTTCCATTGGCGGGGTCGGCAAATTCGTATCAGACTTATCTAGGAGGGTAGCAGCACTGGCTCGATATATCGGTAGGCCACCGTGAGTCATTGTAAAGGCCAGATATGTATTCAGTCACATCCAACGATGCTTAATGAAATTGAGTGCATGGCGCATCCGACGGAGATTGATCAACGCCGAGATCTTTAGAGCCTTATGCATATCGCTATTTGCATTAGGTCATTTTTGATTGAACAGTTTAACGAAATACTGTTGGTGGATATGCTCTTATCCGTCATCTCCGTGGTTAACGAAGATGACAGCGACTCCTTTCGTAACATCGAAATTACAACGGAGAACGTTTACTCCAATCTTCTAGGTTCTGCAAGCACGTTTCATATCTTGGAGTTTTCTCCGAAGGATTACAATTTCAGATTCTTCCCTTTGAAGTACGTGCTACGGTCAGAAGCATAGATAGCTTAGTTTTAGAATTAGACAATTTAGTAGCTAACTTCCCTCTAGCTAATAGCCGATACTACGTGCACTTCCTGCAATCCGCATGAGAACCGTTCTTGAAGAGAAAGAATTTTTGAGCAGTGGAGGACTTAGCGCACGGTCATCCTGACAGGAAAGGTGACAAACGGTATATTTGCGACCAGCATCCAATTTTCTTGTTGAATTTGCTCTACAAGCACTTCACTACAATCAATATATGTATGTATATTAAGAATCTCGAACTATTTAGTCAAGCAGGACTACCATATTCGTGTCGATTATTGAAGTCCATTGGGAATACTACATGCCATTTGTCCTTACCCTTGTCGACTACCAAGAATCGTGCGGGTGCTTCGAAGCTTACGGTGTTCCGAAACCGCCAAAAAAACACTGTGTTTCCGTTAATTCTTTTGCATCCTCATAATAAAAACAGCTCTACAGAGCTACACCGTCTCGGCAAACGTGATCATCGCTGCACTGTAGCGACTAATGAAGTCACGTGATTGAGTGGTGGATAGTGTATATAGTCGTGGAAAATTCGTATCAAGCGTTCATTTTGCTGATGAAATCGGAAAGCCACCGAAGTCGAAGTGATGATCGAAGAGTGCAATGAAGTGGCAACATCACACGGATGTGCGTAACTCTCAAGAAACCAAACTCATGGAAAACCTACGCTGCGATGGTAAACAAATCGAGATATGCGCTTTTCAAACTAGAAATACAACATCTCAGGGTGCCCATTATGTTCAATGAACCTGGGAAGCAATGTCGAGGAAGAATTAGGCAGAAAGGTGAGACTGGTTCTAGTATCTTAAAGAAGCTACTAACCATATTATCTGGTTCTTGCCAAAACCTAAGCACTGACTTTTTCAACTTAACGTTCCTCTAGGCACTTTACTTTGAAATGAAATTCGTCCGAATTTTAATGACGCCTAGAAGTAGACCGTTAAAGGTCATTCTATCTCCAGGAGCGAAAACGTGTAGTGGATAAACTGTGTGGTGATATGAGAGGAGCTGACGAAAGATGGACGTTAGGAATAGCTAAGTGAACTCCAAGAGGATGCAAGCGTTCTCTACAGCAACTACCTTCAAAAAAGACGAATCTGTGGCTCACGTTACCTTATTACATTACAGTTGGAAATGATTCTTAGATCACGAAATGTTACTCGTGGAAACCAGTGGAAATTATGTCAAGATTCGTGAAGAAGGGTCGTTCCAGAAAGTAATAGGTGTTCCTGTACTTGTATGAAGTTTCGAGTTTGGTTCTTAGCAAATTGAAAGATGGCAGTATTGGTGTTGAAATTAGAACTGTTTCTCGAATTCTTTTGAGTGCACAATTGTTGACATATGTGTACGAGGCAGGTTTTGATTGGGAGTTTCATTCACATCCACGGGATGAAATTGTTTATCCTCCCGTGTACAGCCTCTGGGCAACACGTGTAGCGGTGCTTTACGAACAGTGCCGTGCGCTTCTCGACTCTGCGCCCCGTCTGGGTGCTTGTCTTGCTTGGGAGCTTGACATCTGCCTAATGAAGGTGTTTGTCCGCCTGTGTACAGCCTCGGGCAACACGTTGTGTGGCGGTGCTTTGCGAACAGTGCAGTGCGCTTTCCGATCGTTCGCCCGGTCCGGGTGCTTGTCTCGCTTGGGCGCAGTCGCAGCTGCGTCCTCAGGAAAGGTTGACGCAGCGACATGCCTCCACTGCATTCGTGTGTTGTCCACGCGTGTGCTCAGTTATGACCCCAAAACATCGCGATTCGCTCGTTCTGATCGTTGATTTCGACTTCACTCTCGTTACTACTTGTCCCATCCCTCACTCTGAAAATCAGAGTTCTTTGCTGTCCCGAAACGTTTTCGAAGATTGCTCATCGCCAATTTTTATGAGGCAGGTGTCATTTCTTTCTCGAATGCTTCGCCATGAGTCTCCCATATGTAGGTTTTTTATTTCACGCTTTTGTTGAGTAGTCACAAACACTCCACGAAGTTAATACCATGTAGGATAAATATGGTCCGCGTTCATGTCTGAGAGATTTTTGAGAATAACTCACTTTCCATCGGAGAGTAATTTTTCTCCGGCGAATCCATTAATTCTTGTAGTTTAGCTATGGTTCACCGAATGATTCGCTGATAAGTAGTTTGATGAGGCTGTGGTTTAGGAAAATTAAGTCACTTCAATTCCTTTTCACCGTTTTCGGCTCTTCTGAACTTACTTCGCATGAAATTCTGGAGAGAGGCACTTTTTCACTTGTAACCGTCCATATCCTTTACTGCTGAAACTGTGTGAATGACGATGGTCGAAGAAGCAGGACAGAATAGAGCTTGATCGCCGTCAGCAGCGATTGATGAACGCACGAAGCTGGTCGCGTAGATGACGATCGGGGAGCTCTTTCTTCTCTCGGGCGCAGCCCGGACGTGCAGGACGCTCCGTGTCGCCAGCAGCTGTGCGTGCTGGGACAGCATTGGGTGTCGACGCAGCGTTCTGAGAGGTGCATGCTTTCTTGCGGAAGTCCAGTGCTCCCACGATGGTCCTCCATTTCTGAGAAGCAGCATTTCTTGCGCTCACACATCTCTCCATCAGCAACAATGAAACGCTTCACAAGTATGTTCCTCTAGCGAAGAGCTTACTTCGACAACGTTGTTTCTTGTAGGTTCGTCATTATACAAACAGTAATGTGAATTTACAGTTCATGAAGGCTAGACCTTTGTGAGTATATGCTTCGTATTCAGGAGAAACATCTCTTGATCTTCCTTAGAAACTTTAAAGAGTAAGGAAAGTGAAGGTATTTGCTTCTGCACGTTTAGAAATGCATAAGGAAGGAGCATATCGCAGTGCGTTGTATACAGACATGAACCTTAACCTTGTAGTAATTTCCACGACCGACTTCCTATTGACCTCGGCGTTGATCAGATAGCTCTCGATATTCTTGTTGAGCAAACACGAGGTGTCACTTTATTCTTTATTCCGTTGAATCTGACGTTCCGGCGGATTTCGCCTTCTTCAGATCCTGGAAGGGTATATTGATAGGCAATTTACTAAGTCAAACGTTCCGATAACACATAAAGAAAGATGAAAATCTAAATCGCAATCACACGATCAAGAGCTTCTCGAAAAAACCCACCCTTTATTACGTTCCTTCCACTGAGGAAGAACAGCTGATCAGAGTTCCATGTGGTCGACGAATGCACCACCCAACCTCAAAAGTCGATGCTTTAACGGAAGAGAGAATAAAGTAACACCTCGTGTTTGCTCAGCAAGAATATCGAGACCTTAAGCTTGTCTCTCATATGGTCTTATGCACTAAGTGATCAGCTCTCTTCCATGTTTGCTTTCCGAACGTATTTGCATTTATATTTACCTTCTAAGCAGCAGTAGGCTGCTTAAAACGTCATTCATCCAGCCTTATTCTGAATAAATCGTTTGGTGTACGATTTCCGTGTGTCATGTTGGGGAAGATTCTCCAGTCTCCTTTGAAGATCCTTTGGAATGTCGTGTGAACATTGTTCCTCTGGATGAGAACCAGCGGAGACATCGGCCTTCTTTTCAGATTAATGCCACTTTCACTAGTATTATAAGTCGGAATGTCGAACATTAAATGCCTTTCTGTTATTTACTTTATGTTTTCTGTATTAATTGCTGTGTTGGCTACTTTAGAACATCAGGTACGTCTATCATCACTTATTCCTACTTTGCATTTAGATCTTTCAGATATAAAAATATTATAAAAGAACACGAATATTCGAAGTTCTGGTTCCGTATCTCTTTGAAAGCAATCTGAAAGTAGTGGGAATGGATGATAAGGGTCAAGTTAGCACGCTAATGGAAATTTATAGGGACGTCTTGTTTTGCGTCATATTGCGTTTTCGTTTTACATTTTTGTGCTATTTTGCTGATTTTAAAACTGATACTAGGTTGAACCTATTTGGGCACCTGGCGTATTCGGGTAGCCCCACTTTTGTAATATGAAAATACAGATTTGTGATTTTTTGCCAGACCTTGACTATCAGACTCTGATATCACGTGATCAAATTTTTTTTCCTTCAGTGGGTGTATTATGATGCCACTTCTGGGGAGATTCAATCACCGTTGGATGAGTTGCCGGTGCTGCATACCGCATTCGTCCAAACTGGCGAGGAACTTCACTACTTCAGTGAATCGGGCAAAATGGAAAGCGACATGGTAGTGGGACACAGGGTCCAATCGGAGGTATCAGCTGGAGGAGGAGTAGTAGCTAAGTTAAAGTTGGTTGTGTTTAAATTCAAGTCTGCTCGTTGTAATTTCCGTGACTTGATTGTCTTCTCTGTTTTTTCAGGGAGAAAAATTACAATGTGCGTAAACAGAACGGTGAAAACTCGTTACCGATAGAGTTTGATCCACCGTTCTTAGATTTCGGCGACGGGTGAGTTTTCAATGTCCCACTGCTCTATGCTTCTTTGAGAGCCTTATATCCTTATAGTGCTGTGGGGTCTTCATTGAAAAAACGCGTTTTTCTTCGAAGCCATTTTCATAGATCCATCATTTTGGATTCTATTGGTGGTGCCACTGTCAATTTTCACACATCATTTTTCAACATCGTTGTGAGTGTTTGAATTCATTCTGAAACTTTTTCATGCCGAGCTCAGTTCTCCTGCATTTCTTGTCGGTTTTTTGAAATACCCCTCTTCTATGGGCCATAAATTTCCAGGAAATTCCTCCACTCGGATCAGCATTCTTTGATGTCGCATTTCTTCCTCGTGATGAAGGAAGCGCCAACGTTGCTATAAATATACGAACCTCTGTTGGCACGTTTACATATGAAGTAGGTTTATTCATGTTTTAGGGTTTTCATTGTGTCTTGTATACGTAATAATGTATGCCTCACTGTATTCCTGCTTTCTTTAGTGTTTTGAAAAGGACTTCCTCATGTTGTATTAACATTGGTTGATTGTCTATTTGTCCATTTATTACTTTACTTGGATACTTGGGTGGCCTGTCTTCACTGGTCCGGGCCCCAGCGTAGTTTCCACTCTACGGAGATTTACTAGTTTATCCATTGTGGTTCACTGAAGTTCCGAGGACAGCCCGGGCAAAGTTTGACAGGTCTTCGCCACCTTGTAGATCAGAGGGAGATTTGCCACTATGCGACTTTAATACCAGGACGATGGTGAATCGTGGTATTGGTTTACTGTTAGCTGGGCTTCTTGATGGAAGCACCAGACCTCTTCTCAGCTTGGGAGACCCTGAAGAGGGAATGAATCTTCCCGGTGTACATCGCAGCCCGACACCCAGGAACACCTTCCGCCCACGATGAGGCGGTAAACCGTTCGGAGAATTGTCTATTTATTACATCACTAATCCACATTTATTTTGTACATAGAGTGGTGATGTTGTGTCACATCCGTAATGATTTGTTGCTTCAGTGACCATCACTGTGCTTAATTCAGGACTTGACAGTGCCTCATGTTTACAGAAAATCATTAACCACTGCTTCAAGTCTTTTTTTTTTCATGATTGAACCTTATTTTTACTGTTTTTAAATTATATTTCCATTAGAGCATTACACCTTAGCAATGTTTGCGTTTCTAGCTATCAGGTCGTTCTTCATCAAATCCTTATCGGATCGCTCCATTCGTTGGTACTCGTTTGCCGTTCAACGGCACAATATTTAAAGATGTTACTCTTCATAACCCTTTCGCAAGCACTTTTAGAATAACTGAAGTAAGATAATAAAGTGTTACACTATTAATCTCTTTCAATATTCCAGTGCTATTTGGTAACTTTTAGATAATGTCATCAGGGGGTAATCTCCATATAGAAATGCCATACGATATTGACGGGAAGGTTGCTGGCGAACATTTGGAGTATTGGGTAAGTCTGAAATTTTAGTGATCATCGAAGGGTCATTCGAGTATGGTTTAGTCGTATTTCTGTTTCTTAAATATAAAATATTCCTGTTTATCGACCTATCCATTTATCCAGGATATCCATCCCTTCCAAACGAAGACAATCTGTCGCTCCGTAATTGTTGGACATACTGTGGAGAACAATACAAATTTTATTCGAGTAGAAGGCTCACTTCTTGATGACGATGGGTTTGTGAGATTTTTTTTCATTTGTTGGTATGTGGACTTTCTGTGGTTTCATTTCAGGAAAGATGGTGTTCAACATTCCATTATTCTTCCGATACCCATAGAAGTAAATAGGCGTCGTGGAGTTTTTACCACCAAGGATATTTTGGATTTTGGTATCTTAAGGTGTTTTCTAGTTCATCGTCCTAGAAATATGATTTATAGTTGCGGATTTGTTCCTTTCCGAGAAAAAATAGACCAATAGTGGTAATAGATAGGTTACCAGTAGAGGAATGTAAGAAATCATTAAAAGTTTGAACCCAATTTTAGGCAAGGCGAAAGGTCTCAATATCAGATGCTGTCCGTGTATCAGTATATGCTGAACGGAAGGCTTGAATTTGAGGTTCTTCGTAGTTTTTTTTCCTTTATTTTTGGATCTGTGCAGTATATCCGTCATATCGCTTCCCTTATAGACCTTATATGTCGACAAAGGTGATCCTACTGGAATTTACATGGAATTTGCTTCTACACCGCCTATTGCTGTTTTGCCTGGAAAAAATTCACAGCCAGGTAGCCTTCTTCCATTTACTTTGTCTTGGCTTTGCCACTTAATTTTCCAACATTAAAATTATCTATGTTTAGGCAAACCTTCGGACTTAGTAAAAGTATTCTTCGATGCTTCACGAATTACACTTGATTCAAAACGTCCGAGTGCTCGTAAAATCCATGGGCGAATAATAGCCTTAAGTCGTGGAGGGAACTACAACGTTACCATTCCATTTCGTGTCATCGTTTATCAAGGGTTTGTTGTAGGTTCTTGTGATCATTGTGTGCTTACATTCAGTTCCATAAAATGATTTTGTCTGTTTTAGGGACATAATTTCAGTTGGTAATGATCTTGCTCTGCAAGAAAGTGTAAGGCCACCACATAAGCGCAGTGTTCGACTACATAATGCGTTACCTTTTTCTGTAGCAATTTGGAACATTTCAATTTCATCAGATGCCACGCAGTATTTCACGGTATGTGCTTAAGATTTTTCAATTTAAACAGGATTAGTAAATGAGTGTTAAGTCAAAACTGCCTGTATCATATGCTGCTCTCCTTCGATGAGCTCCTTTTTTCAATGTGCTCTACATGTCACTGTATTTTCTGCTCATTTAGTTTTGATCTTAATTCAATAACACATCTAAGGTGCGCTTATTCAACAAAACAACTGTTATTGGTGTGAACGAAGAGCAACCGGTGTTTCTGTTGAAGTACATTAAGCGTGTTCCGGATACTTTTGGCCAAGCCGTCCTGTATGTACACACGAATGTTTCTATCTTTAGAGTCTACCTGTGGAAGTATTCTGGTAAGGTTCAGGTCAGTTGAAGTGTTTATCATTTTATGTTCTTTTCTGGATTTTGTGCATTATGGGTGAGCGTTGGCTATCACCAGTTGATCTTGAATGATGAAAACAAGTTTGCTTTAAACAAATGAGGTTATTGACACCTCCAATAGTGTTACGTTTAAGAGAAGTGTGATGACGTTTTTATTTGAACTGCATAAGCATGATGAATTTCACTCCACAACGAATATTTTTAAGAGCGGTATTTTTAGGTTGAGTTGTTCTCTGTCGATCAGGAGTCATTTGATTTCGGTCTGTTGGAAAAAAACGACCCCCGAACTATACGAGTAAGCGAAATCTTTTATTCTTATTATCCTTCGAATTTTTTGCGTAGCTACTTAGTTTTTGTGCAACGGAAATTCTTGTAGAAACTTTATACTTGGAAGTAGATTATTGCAAAATTTTCCACTGTTCTTATTTTTAGTTCGTTATACGTAACAAAAATCACGCTGTAATAACAATCCGAGCTCTGTCAGTACCTCGGCCTTCCCTACATAGACTGTACTTGGTCTCAATTGTTGGCAAGAACACGGCAGGAACGTGGGTTTCACCCGAAAATCGCGAAGAATGGCCCCAGGTGCGAATTGGTTTCAGGAACATCTAGCTTGTCTCTCCAAATGCTTTGGTGATTCTTTAACACATCGAGTACATTGTGAATTGATTTCGATTCACATATGGCTGAAAATGACGGTTTTCTGGACAATTATATTGTAGTTCATAGCAGACTTTATTAGTTGAGATAGAAACCTTTAAGACGTTTGTTAGAAGATTCATATTTTTTTCCAAAATGAAAATCTAATTTTCTGAAGCCCACAAAGTCTCCTTTTTTATCAACGCCGTCATTTCGAACAGTGATTGAACACGGTTCGATGTAGTAACGTAATGTATCGCTTGTGTACATGGCAGTCATACTGTCATCAAAAATTTCAAGAATTTTCTGAACTGAAATTTCGTATTCAGCTTTTTAGGTTTTGGATTTTGCTCAAATTCGCAATTATAATAATAGTATAAAAGTACATGTCCTCAAAGCGTTAAGACAAAGTCTCTTCTGCAGTCGTGTTAAATTTTCATCACGTCAGGTGCTTTAGTTGTCGGAAAACCAACATCATCATTTACGTTAATATAGAACGTGTTTTTTAGGGTGCGGATTTAGAGATTCCACCACATAGTGCTGCATTCTTGGACTTCGAACTGAGGTTGCTTGTGAATGCATCATTTCTTCCTTCACAAATGATTATTGCTACTGAGTTCGAGCACAGGGTTTTTCCTGTAAAGTTTGAGGTCAGGAAGACATATGCCATATTTTTGGCAGCTTACCGGTATTGTTGTTGTTCTCCATCGATTTTTTAGATTGCGCCGGGAAGTTTGACATCGATTCCAGACCGCATTTCATTTGGGAAAACACACCCCGGAAAAGTCGTCTATATGAATTTACAGGTATCTGCAACATAGTGAGATGTTATACAATTTCAAGGCGTTTATTCTTATTTCATTTTGTATTATATAGTATCGCTTATCACTAAGATGCTTTTTTTTTCCTACCGGGAGTTTTTAGCAATCACTCGTATCCCCAGTTTTCCCGTTTACCATCGAGCAACTCGAGTGGGCGCCAGTATGTCTTCCATTTTTACTTGTCGCAAGGAAGGGTAGCCCTGTTGGTTTTACTTGCTCTATGGAGTCGTTGAGCATTATATCTTCTAGGCTCCTCATGGAGAACTCTGACCGTCGGGTCGGTGGTTTTCCTGCAGTACTTTTGACATCCCGAGGAATCCAGTCACTAACGGCTCTTGTCCATCGGTTGCCATTCACACCCATTTTGTGTCAGGCCTACCTAATCTTCCACAGTTTGGTTTATAGAACGGCATCTTTGACTTTTGACAGTTCACGTAAATCAGAGCTTCGGATCCCCTCACTCACTTACGTGGTACGGAGTACTTCTAGCATCGTCCTTTCGACTGTACGTTTAATAACGTTGACTTATCTTTCGTCCTGCTTACGGAGCGCTTGAAAGCTGCCTAATCCATCGTGTTCATTTACCGACCTAGCTAGACATAGATGGAGCATTCGAAGAAGGTATAATATGCTCTATCCAGTGTGAATAAGGCATATGAATACGAAACTAATCCATTCCTCATGAACATCGTTTTTGTGAGATTTAGTCGAAGATCAACCTTTCCACACAGGCTTTGTCAAAATCTGCAAGCATTCGTTCCACTTTGCTAATGTTTGATGTTATAAGAACGATGTCATCAGCAAGGCAAAAGCGGTGTAATTTCCGACCCTCGACTTGCACTCCTATATTTTCCTATTCCAGTGTTCTCATGACGTTCTCTGGAGCGGCGGTTTGGAATTTTGGCAAGGTGGTATCGCGTTTCCTAACCCCACTTTTGATGTCGATCTCAGCTTTGCTATAAGTGGTGTTATTTTGCTTGCAAAATTTTTATACGGCTGAAAAAGAATCTTTATGGACTATGTAGGGACGCCATGGCTCCCCGAGGCTTTCATGACTGCTTCTACCTCAGCTAAGTCAAAAGCTGTCTTGAAATAGATGAAAGTAACACAGAGCGGTCTCATGTTTTCTCGGGAAACTTCAGTAAGTCTTGTTGTTGTGTGGATGTGGTCCACCTAGTGAATCCTTTTGGAAACCCTGATTGCTTACATGGGTGTCCTTCGTCCAGTGTGCTGTCAGTCCTGTTTAGGATGACTTGAGTGAGAAGTTTGTTCTACACGTCTGAGAGCAAGCAGGTTGGGCGGTAGCTGCCGATTATCGTGGACGTCACCCTTCTTGAACAATAACACTGTTTTGCTGGTCTTCCATTGAGTAGAAATATCACATTCTGACAGGTAACGTGTGAAGAGCTGGGCAAGTGTGTTCACGAGACTGGCGGAAGGTTCTCGGGTGTTGAGGTCTTATCCTGACGTGGCTGCAGGTGAAATCCGAGTAGTAATCCTGAATAAATTTCTCCATTGCATTTCTGGAAACTGAAGCTTCGGGTGCTTTGTGAATGTTTTTCCCACCCTTTGTAGCTTCGACCATAGCTTCTGTTCTTCTCTCTTTAAGATGTTCTTTTATAGCTTATGTGCATTATTTTGCAAGTTCGCATGTGAGTTGACAGTTGCTTGTAGGTCATGCGATTTCGCACAGGCATATCAGCTCGAGTTTTTCTGGAGACAGAATTTCGTGGAGATTTCGGAACTCAGATTTCATAGCTCTAACGTGAAGGTGTTCAATGAGCCGATCGCACTCCTCGTTGATGTTATCAACGGGACCTTCCCAAGAACCGACTAATGAGCTGAGTAAATCACCGTTTATGGTAGTTTTAAAACCTCGCGTTTTGAATTTAGCGGCTTTTTCTTCTTTCTGCGACGTGTGAAATCTTGCATTAATGAGATGATGGTCTGATCTTGTGTAGAATTTTGGAACAGCAGTAACATCAGCTAGACAAAACCTTCGATTTACTATGATGTGGTCTATTTCTTTGTGGTCCTGTCCATTCGTAAACTCCCACGTACAGAATTTATGGTGTGGTTTCTGGAATTGTAAGTTACCATGAGTGGTCTTGGTCGTCTTGATAAACTAAGACAGCCGCTCGGTTCCATTACAATCCGTAGGTCCCAATGTGGTGTTCTTCAGACGTTCTTCTTGGTCGAATGTTTGCGTTAAAATCTTCATTGATGACCTTGAAGAATGTATGGTCTTCTCTGCAGAGCTTCTGCAGACCCATACCGAACGTTTCGACTTCGTCTTCGTCATAGCTTGATGTCGGTGCGTAAACGATTAAGATTGTGCAAGCCGGTATTGATCCATATCGCTTCAATCGTAAATGTCTCATTCGGGTTGTTATTTGTTCCAGTGAATCGATGTCTTAGGGCAAACTCATGCTGAGAAACGCCGACGCCGCCGAAGATGGCGTCAAATGGGTGACGTCTTTTCGACTCAGCCGGTCCAGTGGCATCGTTTCTTATCCTTCTTGCCTGCATGATCGTGTCTTCTATCGAGGACTGCGATGTAAGTGCGCGTCCGTTGTAGATACAGGTCGTCACTTCAGTCCTTTGCGATTTAGACAGACTAGAGTGATCCTGAGTTTTTGCACCCACTGCGTACTCGTCCCTCCCAACGCTGCCGTATCGGGTGCTTTTGTCCAGTTAAACGAGGTTCATTTAATTTACTGTGTTTGCCGTTTGATACCTACATATAGCTTGCTGAGCTATGATATTGGAGAGTGGCTACACTCAAGTATAGCTTTACATTCTCTTCCACAATAAATGGTGAAGCTTATTTTTGGGGGCAACTCCTAGCCGCATGCCGCATACTTCGCTGTCGCGTAGTCGCAGGCTTTTCGCCGATGGACTCGTGAAATACAGTCCGCATTAAAAAGAACACGCACACATGCGTGCATGATTACGTTTCCGTAAACACAGAAGGTATGTGTCAAATCGGCGTACCAGAAGCAGGAATTCCATGCTTTGGATTCATTTTCGTCTCAGGGAAGCTAAGGTCGCTTTTGGTCCATGACTTAACTCCTCTCCGCTACTTGAGGACACGCGACGTTGCCTCTCGACTAATCTGATCAAGATCCCTCATATGAGGGAGGTTTTTTTAGCAACATTACTATATTTACACTGATACTTTACCTCTTGTATTGTCGATATAACATCATTTGTTTTCCAGATATTCAACTCCTTTACGGAAGACATGAAGGTAACCCGTTTGTCAACAACATCAAGGGATCCACGTTTCTTTTTTGAAGGGTTTGATCCTGCTAATCCACCGGTACTGAGATCTGGACGCCTAACTAACCTGGGTTGGTAGTACGGTTAGATTTGTGTTTTACCAATTTAACCTGCATTTTTTTTTTTGTGTGCGTGCATAGCTGTCTTACAATGCCCTCTTTAGGACGCATAATGTTTCTTCCTGAGACACCATGTTCGCATGAGTACTGCTATCTTGGTCTTCCTCTCCACACGACTGGTTTGTTGCATCTTGGAGGCCTTGTGTGTATAAAATTTAACCATTCATCATCACTTTAAGATGGGCAGTGGTTCGTCCATGGTCTAACATTGCCGCCAAATTTGGCGGAAGTTGATAGCTACCTTTACAAGAGACAACGAGCTCGTTTTGAGAACCTTGTTAAGAGTGGTAAATATCGAGTCAATACAACTGTTGTAATCGACACTGATCGTGCGAAAAACATCCAGGTTAGCTTACAACTGCAAATTTTCTTGACATTAAGAGCAGGTGCTTATATTACTGATATGAATATTCATTTTCTTGTTGCAAAAGTAACATGCTTAAAATTTTTCGCAAAAGAGGTGTTTGCGTATACAAATTGCGCGGTAATTCTTAATTTTTGAGTTGAAATCAGCGTTTGTAGATTGAATCCACTGCTGAGATGGTCTGGCCACGTCTTCTCACTCGAAATTCGGTGCATTTTCCACTCACTGCACTTGGAAATTTTACGGTAGGATCCAATTACCGTAAAAGTTTGTTTTTTGGCAACAAACTTTACCTCAGTTTGTTTACAAGCATGCTTTATTCTATAACTTTCAGATAGTCAACCTCACACTGGCAAATCCCACTTCAGTGCCAATAGTGGTCCAGGTTATTCCATTAGTGATTTATCCGGATGCGGATGCAGCAGTAGAGTTCTTTCGTGAGCACCTCATGACACCTCTAACATCTGAGGTGGAGATGAACGAAACATTGATGTTCTCACTCCGTGACACCGAATTGTTCACATTGAAACCAGATAGTCCAGTTCCTCGACTCCGTGAAGAACTTGAGGCTGCTATACCTCAAACGGTGCCGAGGTAAGGACATAAACTTCTTTTCTCAGTTTCTATCTTCTCACCCATACGAGTGAAAGCTATACATTTCATTTGTAAATCTCTTTCCAAAAATTTAATACGTGGCTGGTGTTTGTGTCTTATACAATGATATACGCATAAAATAAACAATGACACTTAACGATAGCAATAAAATAATACAGTAATATAGCACCGTGCGCGGTGGATGATACTTTTAAAGTTTGTTATTTGAAAGTGCACGTGTAGCGCAGTAGTTAGTGATGTCCTGCAATACACAGTGGTTCGATCACTGGTTTGGTCCCACGCCTTGGATTTAGCAAACTTTCTATCTCTCTGGGGTCGATAAATTTGTACCAGATTTGTATGAGAAGGTAGCAAGCACTACTGACCTCAGACGCCAGTAGGCCACCGAAAATCGCTGGTTAGGCCAGACATACATTCAGTTACCTCCACAATGCTTGATGAACGCGACTGCATTTGGCATCCCACGAAGACTGATTAACGCCAAAGCTTTATTCTTTTGTTTATCCTTTTTGCCGTTTTAAAAAAGTCATCTGGTACCAACAGCTGGCAAACAAAGCAACTGTATCAGAGTGAATGGGACTTTGTGTTCTAACCTAAACTTTATAGGTTCACTTTATCATTGCTTTTGAAACCTCACATGAAAGTACGTCTACGACTTGGTTTCCTACCGTCGGATTACACTTTACGCTCATCGTTGTTACTCATTAGGTAATTATCAAGTGTCGACTTAATTGTCTTTGGTTTACTTATTGTTTGCTTAATTTGTTAAGAAAAGTTTTAAATCGTTGTCTTCATGTAGTGAAACAAGGGATTTATACTGACGTTGACGACAGTTTGCATAAAATGGGTTATAGGAATGTATATTCACCAGTTGCCTTATATATCACATTCCGTAGTATCCATTTACTTCACGATGTTGAATTCATTTGGTGTTCAAGGAACAACCTAACAGCAATTGAACCAGTTGTTGTGTACGGCAGAGGTGCGCGTATAGGGATGCGTGTGGAACACATGGAGGCCCGTTCTAAACAACCGCTACTATTTGAAATTCGTCATGATCACCTCAGCGATTGCAACAATCCCAAACGTAGGTTGAGTTTTAAAATCCCAACCACTGCAAGTGTCAACTGTGTTACGATCCTTGTTATTCTCGATAATTCTTCTAATTGCAGCTCTTTTTTTTAAAATACAAATGAAAGATGTGGAAATGATCTGTTTAGATTCTGCTGATTTGTGTTGGTTTCACTTCTGTGCACTAAGCTTTCTTGTTTCCAGGGCTAATGCATAAGCTGAGCTCCACTCTTACTGTGCGACGACCTTTTTTGGTACTGAATTCTGGAGAGGTGCCGTTTACTGTTGTGAATATGAGTATAAGTGGTGTACCATGCGAAAATCGTGGCTTTCGTATTCTCAACTGTTATCCGTTTCGTCTCCAACCCAATGAGACATATTCTCTTGATGTTGCGTACGTTTTCATTGGTCTTGTTGGATGAGTTATGTTTACTGTATTAAAGCCGATCTATAGGTACACACCCGATTTCCTCACGACAACGAATGAGGCAGACCTTCAGCTATATATGCACATGAATGGCAGTTCATGGTTATTTCCACTAGCGGCCACGGTTCCAGAAGATATGATGGCAAGATGTCATCGTGCGCTTCCAAGACCACCGTTCGAAAATCTTATGTACTATAGTTGTGTGACAGCGCTTATGTAAGTTGAATACTTCTAAATTCCTTGTTATACAGGAAATGCATACCATCACCAGATAACGACTAAAGCTTTATATTGCTCGGGATAGTTTTACGACCTGCTAGCTTTTCCTAACAAAACGTAGTGTTTTGCAGCTTCTGTCTGGTTTGTGTGTTGGCATGTGCGTATCTCGAAGGTGACAGGGCCATAGCGTGCGCTATCCGACAACATCATACCGTACCGCGACCTGTTTTCGATTTAAATAACATCGATGCGAGAAAAAGTGACGGCACATCAGTAAGCCGCGACAGCAGAGTGAAAATTTCAGGTTTTGCTTCACTCCTTTTTTCTCCGAGCTCTTATTTTAATAATGAAATTATTAGGTGGATAAAAAGCAAAATAAGAGTAAAATGTGACATAATAGTGAAATAATGTAGATTAAACCAAAATTTAAGAAATAAAGAAGAAATTGCAAAGTAAAAATATGAAGTAAATGCTTAAATTGCAGTTATTGTGTTACTAACTCTTGTAATTAACAATAGGATTACAACAATCAAAAGGACGCTGAGATACGAGCAACAAAACTCGAAACTTCAACTGAGCTTCGAACTCGTGATTACTCTTGCCGGTGGCTCGCGTTGTGTCCATCATACCAATGGAAAGCCTTGCTTCACCTTTCCTCCAGCCGTGTTTTTACTCTTGATACTTGATACTTGAACGGCTCGTCCTCACTAGTTGTGCAGGCCCCAGCATAATCACCATTTTTCGGAGATTTGCTGGTTAAGCTACTGTGGTTCCCTGGCATCCCGAGGTCAGCCTAGTCAAAGTCTGCCCCGGGTTGTCACCACGAGAGGCAATCGCGGCCCAGATGGAGATTTGCCACCATGCGACTTTGATACCAGGACGGTGGTGGATCCTGGTATTGGTTTACTCTTAGCTAAGTTTCCTGATGGAAACGCCGGACTCCTTTTCAGCTTGGTAGACTCTGTCGGGGTGACGAATCTCCCTGCCGTACATCGCAGCCCGATACCCAGGAACACCTGCCAGCTACGATGAGACTTATTTTTACTACATGTTGACTATTTTGCTGTCGAAGTTAAATGACGATCGGTTTGAAAAAAAAAATAAAGGTGAACATTAGGATTTCGACTATCACCTCAATTTAACTAGGTTCCAAGGGGGTAAGCAGTTGGGAGGGTTTTTACTCTATCGGTGCTATTAATTTAACTAATATAAATTTCTTTGGATTGTTCAAGTTACACGTGGTTGTTGCACAACTTTTATTTGGCTGACGTTTCGACGTCTTTGACACCCGAGGCAACCTCATCCGGCAGCGCTGTTTTATATAAGACGGTAGTTGACTGATTGTGGATTGATATTGGTTTTTTCATGTAGACAATCTATCTGTAGCAATGGGTATTACAATAGCTAGCACAGAAGCGTGATAATACTGCACTAAACCGAGTTTCACTCCACTAAACAAGATCCGACTCGATACGACGAGGAAGAAACCACATCAAGAAGTCGAACAACTGTCGACCATCATCGGCTCTGATGGAGATGTAGACATCGAAACGTTAGCAGAATGAAAGTTGAATAATAACCTCATTTAAGCTTAGCAATACAATAAAATTTGTTGATTGTTCACGGCGAGGTTAAGTGAAAGTCGATTTAGTACAGTGTTATTATGTTATCGATATTATAGGGTAATTGTGATGGTATTTGATGAAAATAACTATTAATTATAATTAGTTGTTGATTATAATTGACAATTAACTAACTATTAGTTATAGTTAATATTATTGCTATACTATTTGTGGATGATTTAATTTTTTATTTTATTTCTTGTTAGTTCAATTATTGTTGTTGTTTAATTTTTTCAAAATCTGTATTATTTCAGCCTTATTACTGTAAAATTATTTGTGTTATTGTTAACTATGAAAAATTAAACACGTGTTTAGATTGATGAGCTCACACGAAGTTGATTTGATTTTTACGTTTTACTACTACGTTTTTGAGATATTCGCAAAACTTGGACTCCGGGCCAGATTGAATCACGATTAGCCTTTCCGGAGACTCGCGTTTTACACACTGCATCACGGAGGCCTCTGTTCTACGTTTCTCTCAGCTAGTTTTGTATACTTAACTCTGCCATCACCTGCCATTACTACGTTTTTTTTTTTACTACATGTTGACTATTTTGCTGTCGAAGTTAAATGACGATCGGTTTGAAAAAAAAAATAAAGGTGAACATTAGGATTTCGACTATCACCTCAATTTAACTAGGTTCCAAGGGAAATTTTTGCTCCATACATTATTCCACTTGACAGGCGATTGATGATAGCACCGTTAAAACTGGCTAAGGGAAAGGCAAAGTAAGGACCTCAGTGGTGCAGTGAGCAACACGTTATCCCCCGGAAAGGGTAATCACGGGTTCTAATGTGGCCTGGCGTCTGAGTTTTGTAAATAGCTGAGCATCATTGTGGTCCTTTTTATTATTTTTATTGTCACATCGACTGTGCGGTTCCCAGCACTTGTACTGGACTCGTTTTCCTCGCATGCGTCGTTCACAAAGGTCTTCGAACATTTTGCCTGTTGTTTCAGCTGATACTTGGGGATTTCATTTTCTTTATGGAAGTCGTTCTTTACAATCTAGGAGAAAATCGGGTTTAAGCGTTCCCAGGTGGATTGGAGGAGATGGGGGGGGGGGGGGGGGGGGNGGGGGGGGGGGGGGGGGGGGGGGGGGGGGGGGGGGGGGGGTCGAATCTGCACGTCGTGCACCTCTCTCCTTCCAATATTATGATTGTATCATTATTGATTATTTTTTCATTTTTTTAAATGAAAAACTTTAAAAAGATAGAAAATAGGTATGAAAGATAAGAATTATTGTGAACTACATTAGGTTAAAATAGTTAATAACTGTAAATCAGACATGATATAACGTACTTGGATATTGGGGTGGCCTGTCCTCACTGCCAGAAAAACTCCGAAATATAATGCACTACAAAAAATAAATAAAATAGATAGTAAAAGCTATACATATCAGGTCCTTGGACGGAAGCTTCTCCATCTGGACTGCACCCTGATGCTGACGCTTCGATGGTGCTTAGAGTGTTTTATCATGCGGCGAATTCTGTGCTTAGAGCTGTTTATTTTGTTTGGAAGATTTCGTTACGCTATAGGGACGATAAGCAGAATCAACCAAAAAAGGAGAACAAGGTTCGATAAATTAGCACTAGCAAATATATTCGCAAGTTAGTAATAGTGAAATCGAGAAAACTTAGGTAAGAAATGAGATAAAAATTTATTGAGAAGATGAGCAGATAATTCTGCACGTGCTTTCTTGAGTGCTTAGAAAGCGCAGCTGTATAACACTTCGGTTAGAAACGAGAATAAATCGAAAACGCGATAAAGAGTGAGTGGTTTAGAGTGTGATATTTGCAATTAGTGAATCCCTTACTCTACGAAGGTCCAACAAGTTCAAATGACTGTTAGTAGTATTTTATTTATTTTTTACTATGTGACGCCACATCAAGTGCATCACACTTCGCGGATTTTAGTACTTCATACATTCGAATCATTCTTGCCCCAGCTATCTCAGAAGGTCAGGAGGTCTTCGAGCTCTTTTCTGTTTGTTCGGCTGCTAATTGAGGATTTTTTGGCCTTCGTCACGAATCTCGCCAAATGCAAGCCATGCAATCCTCTGTAAAATCCTGGGATAGCCGTGCTATGGCGCCCTCAGTAGTGATTAGCTCTTAAGCAAGTTTGGTACTAATTTCGCTACTCTGGATTGGTGATAGGCTTGGTGAGCAGAAGTGGGGTTGTAGCAGCGCCTAGTTAGGTCGAACCGTCCGCCCACGCAATTAACGGCATCATTACCACTGCGCTACCCACACTCTGAATAGTAATGAAAGACTAAAAAGCACTGTAAAATTGATAGACATTAAATTTTATGAGGTAATATTAGTTCTAAGGTCGGAAGATGAATTAGTTTTTTTTAGAGAAAGAAAAAGGCGCAGGTGTCTGTAATCCATGCAAAGGATAAGGATGTTAGAGAAAAAGACAAGGACAATGCAAAGGAGAAGCCAGAATTAGCGGGGCCACTAATGGCTAGCATGAAAAGTTGGATCGTTGTATCGTCACTCTTTCCATGTTCTTTGTAGTATTTTCTCCGTTTATCATTTTTACACACTTTAGTTACCAAACCGAAAAATTCTACGCAACAACAACAGCAAGCTCTTGCCACAGGTAAAAAAATCCAACCAGTTGCTCCGATGCATAAGTTGAGGTGAGAAGATTCTTACGTAGCTGACAATTGGGATGTTCTCATTTTTTCCTGTTGTATACCTTGAAAATTTTCAAAAGTTTGTCTGTTTAAAGTTTAAAAAAGTGAATTGTAGCGCGAAATTATCAACATCTCCAAAGGCGCCAACTAATCAGCGGAAAAAGAGCAATGGTTTCACGGAAGCCGAACGGCGATTGGTTCGTGCTCAGCAACTAATAGATGGCGACTTTGAAAGATCGGTAGCTCCATCATCACAAGACACCAGGGGAACTAACTCTTGTACAACTACTGCACACGCAGCAGTTCAGTCTGAAGGTGGCATGGGTGAAGATAAAGTTTATGGCGACGGAGAACGTTTTGAAATTGGTAAGGCATTACTGTGTGGTTTAACATATTGAGTAAAGAGGTGGATTTTACACAGTCTGTTGTGACTGAGTACAAACTTCAAATGGGCACCACGCCACCATCATTATCCTAGAAAAATTGCTTTTTGCGCTACTATTTTGCCAAGTATCATTATAGACAATTTCTATTTTGTTTTATATATTTTAGTGAACCATTAAAAGTTAATATGTTTGGAAAATACTACCAATAGTATTTTCTCGAGTTCACTTCTCCCTACACCTCACATCAGCAATTCTAAAATAACCATTTTGAGTATTTTCTGGCACCGTAAATGTTGAACTGTGATGTACAGCTGGAGTGCATCTTATGCCAAGTTACTCAGCCTGAGCATTGTACATTTTTATGCAGAAATAAACATATTTCATGGCAAATTCCGGTTAGCTATGCTTTTTTCATGTTTGTAGAAACAAAGAGCCTGCTGAGCACATATTCTTCGTGTCCTTCGAGTCAGAAAAGTTCACTGCGTGGTCTTTTTGTGCAGTGGGAATGAATGGAGATTTTTTTTGTGTTAGGTCTATTTTTCTGACAGTCATCAGGGTTAGATGTGATGGAGGTGAAATTACTTTATGAACGAGCTCATTCTTAGGTAGATTATTGTATTGTCAACCATTTTAGAGTGTACCGAGAACAGTTTTGTGGCGCAGAACAATTTCTATTAAGTTAACCATTTGCACATCATTTTATGACTTCAGTGACAGCTGGAGCTGTTCACATTTTCAGGTTACAAATCGTTTGTTATCGATCCCAATTTTCAGAGTCTTCTTGTCGAACATCTCGCCCAGTCGTCGTTGCTCTTACTCAGCAAAACAGGGCAAAGTCACCAAATTCCGGAACAGCGGCCACAAGTCGTCCGTCACCATCCATTCTAATGGCCAAAATTCCTGCTACTACAACGTCGAATCAGCTGCTCAATATGCCTACTCACACGAATTCTGTTCCTGCTTCTCGTGGATCCTTTATTCCTGTTTCGACAGTCCATCCAACTGTATATACAGGAACGTCCGTAACAAATGAACCAATTCCGATTCCAGTCGTGCTGCCTGTGATTCCCACACTTATTCCTGGGCTCTCTCTTCCGATAAGTGGAATGGACATTGCCGGTGTCTCATTGGAGGCTTTGGCCGAATATTACGGTCAAATTGCGGCCTATGATGGTTTGAATATGCCTACCACTTCTACACCGCTGGCATCCAATGTTGGAACACAGCGCATAGTAAGTTGTTAACGCCACACGATACTGTTGCAGACATTCTCACTTTCAATGATTTAGAATGAGATGCAAGGAATGCCATTAAATTCCGGAGTTGCGCGATCGAGGGAACAAAGCGAAAGTGAACAAAGTATAACCAGTGAGCTTAGCGCAGCGCCAGACTGGCTCAACGAAGTTGTTAGCCCAGGTAGTCGCTTTCGTTTATGGGCGAAAAACATATTTAGGTTCATCGCTGGTGAAATAGCTTTAATATTTACAACTTAGAAAAGCAGAAAAGTATTACTGGCCTGTAATAATAGTAATAAGTTTTTTGGTTTTTTATCAACTTCAAAGCAGCAGTGTGAAAAAGTTTTTAGTAAACCTACTGGTGGTGATCCCATATTTTTGGGATGGGATTTTTATTTCTTATCATACTACAAAAAGGGAGTGTTAATTTGACTTCCAAAATTTCCATTAAAACTAACCCAGTTTCATGTGTTTTCCGCTAATTTGCTGATGAGGTTGACTGTTTATAACTATTCTTGTTGTAATCAGTGATTACCGTAAATGAAGAAAACGCCTGTTTAGACGATGTGGATGACGATTTTTCTGCAATGGCAGCAGTAACTGAATTTATGATGAGTGAATCAGCAGAACATGAGAATGCGAACAGCAATCGTGTAGAAACACCTAAACTAAGCACTCCTGCAGCACCAACTAAACAGACAGCTCATAGAAGGCGGACACGTCGCGAAAAGCGACGACGTGGTGGGAGAACTGGCTGCAACGAAAGCACAAACGCTGCTGAGAAGGTGAGGTTCTTTTCAAAATTTCGTAGTGCGTTCGTTTAATGAGGCGATTATAATGCCAATGTCTTCTGGCAGTTTATGGAACTTTTTATAGCATTAACATTCCATTTGTGCTATATCTAGAACCTGCGAATTACATAGAGGGATCTCGTGCCTCTGCCTCTACATAGAGGGAATCGCGAGGCAAAATGGCTGGTTCCCGTATAGGCGATATGGGGTTAGTTGAGCACCAGAAGAGACCTTATGCTTCCCTGGGACGCAAGTGGGTCCAAGGCATGGACTCCTTGGTTCTCCTGCGCCGATTTGTCACATACTTTCTGTTTTTAGGAGGGCGTACTCACACCATGCGTGCGTGGATGCGTCCTCGTTTATGTGGGTTCTATTCTACGAGTCCGTTCGGCCAGAAACCTGCAGTCAAATGGCTGGGAAGCATATAGAAAGCTGTTAGGAGTCAACTCCAGCAAATAATCTCCTCTTGTGAGATGGACGCTAGCAACCTACCCTTGAGCATACCCAGCCTCCACGTCCAGAACCCACCAAGCTGTAAGCGGGCATAAAGTGCTGAACGAGGAGTGGGCGGCGTTGGCATTTTCGTCAACACGAGTTTCGCCACGATTGATTCATTCGAACAGCTAACAACCCAAATCAGACATTTACGGTTGCAGAGATGTGGATCAATACCAGCTTTGACAGTTTTCGCCGTCTATGCACCAGCGTCAAGCTACGACGAAGACGATGTCAAAGCGTTCTATGTGTACTTGGAGTAGTTTTGCATAGAAGAACAGACATTATGCAAGATCATCAATGGAGACTTTAACGCTAAGATTTGATCCAGAAAAACGTCTGAAGAACTTCACATTGGCAATCACGAATTAAATGGAACGAGCAAGGTGAGCGAGCCGCTGTGTGAATTTATCATGACGACCAAGACCATCCATGGCAACTCGCAATTCCAGAAGCCCCACTCTCAACAGTGGATGTTGGAGTTTCCTAATGTGGGGAGGGGAGGGGGGTACCGTAATGAAGTAGAGCACATCATAGTAAGTCGAATCTTTTGCCTAACCGATGTCGCTGTTGTTCCAAGACTGTACGCGTGATCTGCCCATCACCTCCTTCGTGCAAGAGTTCGTGTTTCGAGGAAAGAAGAGAAAACCGGTAAATTCAAAAAGCGAAGCATTAATGCCGCCCTGAACATGGATTCATGCAGTTCGTTAGTCGGCTGTTAGAAAGATGCCATTCTGCATTCTACAAAGTATCGACGAGGAATGCAGTCCGCTCTTTCAACATTTTCAATTAGCGCTGTGAAAGCTGGTAGTTTGAAAGTCACCAAGAGACGTCTGTCTCCAGAATAACTCAAGCTGAACACCAGCATGGAATCGTGCGAGCTATAGGCAACCTCCAACTCACGTCTTATTTTTCACGAACTTTCAAAACAATGCAATCAGTCAATAAAAAAAGATATTAAAGAGATAAGAGCAGCAGTCATGGTCGAAGCTGCAGAGGCTGGAAAAAGCATTCGCAAAGCCCACCGAAGCTTCGCCAGTTACAAGACTAAGGTGATTGCCCAGACGGAACAGTCACAACTTCCAGAAGCATAATGGAGAAAATTATTCACGATTACTACTTGGATCTCATCAGTAAGCACGTTTTCCTACCCGCATACAAACTAAAGGAGTATGGGTTTGTCGTCCCACTGGTTCTGTCCCTTCCCTGTCCCTATGACATGCTATTTCGTTGATGAAAAATCGAACAATGCCAGATTCAGACGGAGTAAGGTTTGAACACCTGAAGAACCTTCCACCAATCGACGTAAACACCGCCTTGGCTAGTCACACATTTCCTGTCAGAATGTTAGGTTCCTATTAAATGGAACACGAACAATATTATGTTATTGTTGAAAAAGTGTGACCTCCACTATATCGGCAAATTGTACCCAATCTATTTAGCGACTGTTGATTACAAACTTTTTACTCGAGTCATCCTAAACCTTGGTAACAAAACACTGGACGAAGGACATATGTGAGCAAGCAGGGTCTCGAAAAGGATTCAGTGCGATTGACCACATCCACACGATAGAAAACTCATTGAAACATTGGTAGAGCACAGGAGACTGCTCTGTTCATTTATCGACCTAAAGAGAGCATTTGACTCAGTTGAGATAAAGGCAGTTCCTGGACCGCCAGCGTATCCTTGCTCAAGATATAAAGATCTTTTATGAGCTATGTAAAAACTTCATAGCCAAATATCTCCATTCTATAACGGTACCAACATCAACATCAAAAGAGGACCTTGGCAAGGCGATACCACCTCTTCAAAATTGTTTAATTCCATTCTCCAGAATGCCTTGCGAGTATTAGAGTGAAACATGGGAGTGAAAATCGACGATCGATAATTACACCATCTTCGCTTTATTGATGACGTCGTTCTTATAACAGCTACCATTAGCCATGCGGAAATGCTTGCCGACTTTGATAACGCCTGTGGATAGATTGGTCTTTGATTAATTCTCACAAAAACGATGTTCACGTGGAACGGATTGGTTAAATGTGCCCCATTCACACTCAGCGGAACGAATATCTGCAAATCTGCAAATGCTTCGGCTACGTCTGTCTAGTTCAGGAAATCAACGTGGTGGACTACTTAGCTACCGAGTTGATCAGGAAGAAGTGAAGGGCTTGAAAAGCTTTCAAGAGCGTTGAGACTTTAGTGAGGATAACAAAAAATACACGACTCAGTGCCCACTTTTTCGACTTCTTGCCTTACCGTATGCGTCAGAAACCTGGTCGCTACGTAAGCAGGATGAAAGATCACTGAGCGTTATTGAACGCGCAGTCGAAAGGACGATACAAGTACTCCATGTCACGCAAGTAAGGTAAGGGATCCAAAGCTCTGACCCACGTCTTCGGTCAAAAATCAAAATCGCCGTTCAATATCTCTTATTGGGAAAGATAAAGGGAGACGTAATGCCTATGAACGACAGCCGATGGATAAAAGGGTTAGTGACTGGATTCCTTTGGATGTCAAACGCACTGCGGGGAGTCCGTGACCCGATAATCAGAGTTCTTCACGAAAATCGTAAAAAAAAAAGATGCTCAGCGAGTCCTTAGAGCGAGTAGAATCCACTGGTAATTTGTAATTATTTTTCTTAGCTCATGTTACTGACTTTATTCCTTATACGTTGAATTTGTTCTAGTCGTGTTATCACCCAGTTGGTGCTGAACGGATCCCGAAAAGAACATTGGCTGCTGAGCTGAACAAGGAGCGTCGACGTCGGGAGAACGAATACTTACGCAATAACAGTGCAGGTTCCCACAAACCTATAATTTCAACCTTGCCGTGGAAGATATACTTATAATTCAGGTGGTCTTGAAGACTGGCCGATGCCGGATCTTCGATTCGGTACGCTGATTGAGTCAGACGGAAGAAACAATGTGGGTTTGTGCCTGTTCTTGGTGTGTTGTGACTTTTCCATATGTATTGGATCGCATTCCAATACCCATGGAAAGGTCATAATTTTGATCAATTCATCAATCCAATAATCCATTTGTTCTTCAGGAAAGTTCAAGACTGTGGCCTCCCACACCTGTAGGATCACGCACATCTTTGTCTACTCATTGGAATGATCAGCATGACATAGTCTGTTCGTCATCGGAAGCACCTACGACATCGTACGATCCAATGTCGATGGGGTTATCGTTAGGAACCACTGTAGCTCCGGTGGATCACGCTGCGCCATTCAGAATATTTGCGGGCGCCGACTTTAGTTTATGGTCCGCTGCTCCTACTACAGTCGACTCCTTGAATTCGTGGTCTAATGCTGGCGAAAAGTCATCAAACAACGAGGAGAAGCGTTAACTATCTCATGCATCTTTCTTTTTTCAACTGTAAATTCATCTCGTTCACCCTTAAAATGCCTGTCATGCAAAATGACGTTTTGTGCTTTCCCAATTCCGTACTCAAAATATTGAGGTTCCATCCCGGGCACTATTGTTGATTACACTCCTTGCCTGTGTTGATACTCGTTCGCGAACTTGACTTCTCTATTTAGCTGGACCATCATGATGTCAGCTTATCTAAGGCGTTGTTTTCGCATAGCAAACGAACCTGCTCATCGATGGCGCCAATAAATATCTGAGCTCTGTTGCTTTCAACACACGAGTTCCTGTCCGGTGTCTGCTCTGTGCATGTTCCTTTTGTGCTTTCAGTTATATTTAACAGAATGACCACAGAGTTTGATAGAAGATAGTGAGAATGAAAAATGTGAATGAAGTGAGAGATGACTGTTTCTGTTGTAATTGAGGATGAAAGACATTAGAATTAGACCGATTCTACAAGTAAGGACTAGCAGTTAGAAACGATTTTTGGGGAATCTATATCGTTGCAAACGGCTCGTTTAGCACAATGGGCGTAGAAGTGATTTGAAATGCATACAGGACCGTTGGTTCTACTTAGCACCTGGCAAACAAAGCTGTCTATTCCCTGACATGGCATGCCGTTCATCCGTTTGGGGTTGGAAAATTGCTACGTTTACTCTGGAAAGGATTATCCTGTCTAGGATAGAGAACAGCGCATACCTAAGATACTGATTAACACCGATCACTTTGTTCTTCATTCCCTGTGTATGTTATGCCGCAGAATTTTCTTTTCCTGGAAATTTCGTTTAAACTCCTACCATTTTTGAAGCGGACGTTCACCAAGGATAGAGCTGAATGCTTCTTTTGTCGAATATTAGAATTTCCATTAGATGGTAATAAGAAGTGTGAGATTTCCCAACTTATTTTGGACGCATGGCGAAAATACGTTTACATATTGCCGAAGATAAAGAATTCTCTATTTTATAGAGAAATTCTATGTAGTCCCTCACCACCATCGAAGGAGTTGGCTTTGGGGCAGAAGCTTTCCAGTGGGATTCTACTGGTGCTTTTACGTCCGTATGTATGTTGTCTAGTCACTGTCGGCGGTTAACGGGATTCTCTCTGAGCATTTTGTTCCAGTTAGTGGGTACATTGATTTGGTGTTAGCGAGAGTTTTGGTTTATTTCCTGTTTTTTGTTCGACAGCACTGATTGGAATGGTTGGACTGTCGCTGCTGTTGTACCTTGAGTGGGTGGTCGTGGTGGAAGGTTATAGTGGTGACTCGAAGATTCGTATCCTGGACGTTCACTTCGGGTCATTTTGCTAGTTTGTGCACTTTATCAACTTGTGACAAATGAATTCTTCGAGAGATGGTTGGTACGTTGTTACGTGATCGAAGTCGAAGATTAGAATTCTGTTTTGCAGTTTCGACTGCGCTTTGCGGGCCCCGAATCGGAAATTCCGTGTTTCCGTTTGTGTCTAACTGCTTCTGAGTCTGGCTGTCTTCTAGGTCGAGTAGAATTAGTAGATAAATAGGCCTTCTTGTGATACGTCTACTTGGTAATTTGAGTTGTGCTTCTCTGATTGCATCACTTCCTGACTGTTTTAAGTCATTGATGTGGGCCATTTTCCACGTGTTTTATGGCAAGATTGGATCGTAAATTGGTACCACCATGCCTATGGTTAGAATCGTTAGAGTGCCTCTTTTGTTACTTATGTTGAGTTTATGAGTTACTAGGAGGCTTTACAAGGATTCTTGGTTCCAGATATTCCAATATTGTTCTGTCAGTTTTTGACTTGATACGAGGACATCCTTCACTTCCTTTCGTGTGCTTAGTAATAATGCTTCTTTTGGGGTGGAAGATGGGTTTTATCGTCTTTTTCTTCTCTGCTGAATTCAAATGGGTATGTTATTATCATGTCGCGCTGAATAAAATCTGCTGCTCGTAACGTGGGAAAGCTATCTGGGTCTTCTTCTCGATATGTGAGAGGTCGAGTGCTAAGGCTTTGTTCTACGTGTACTAAGAGGGTTTCCAACTGTTGGAATCGTTTTTTTCAATACTTTATAGAAAGAGTACTTGACCAATTTTACAAGGCGCTCGGAAAATGCCCCCTCCCACGGAGCATACGGCGTAATTGTCCTCTGTGCAACTCCTCTTGTTGACGTTGTATTTGCTAGTGACGTGTCGTTAGTAATTGGAAGAATTTCTTCTTATAGAATTTGTTCGCTCAGTAGGAAATTGGATGCATTATCAGAGGTGATAGTTTTCGGCACTCCTCGTCTGGCAAAAAATCGAAGCTAGCAGGAAATCATTCGTCGTCATGTTGCGGGTGAGCTCAAAATGAAGTAGTCTGGTTATCGCTCACGTGATGATGATGCCGTAAACTTTTGTTGTTTGTCCATTATTTTTCACTGTTAATGGTCTTAAATAGTCTCCATCTACATGGTCGAACGGTCGTGATGTTTTTACTCGCCTTTCTGGAAGGTCGTCCACAAGGGAGACTGTTGATTTTTTGATAGTGTACGCATTGTCTTATAACCTTAGCCAACCATCTTAAGCTTGTCATCCAGAATTTTTCATGTGCCTTAGCTACTGTTTGGCTTATAGCATCATGGGACGGAAGATGTTCTTCGACGACCAATAATTCTTCTCGTGGTTTTAGAGCTGATTAGAGTTGGTTGTTGAGCTTCACGTGGTAGGTCCGCTTTGTATCATCTGCTTTTGCAGTGAACGGTTCCCCATTCTTCGTGAAATAATTTCAAATTGGTGTATTCCTTTAGTGATTGTGAACAAAAGTGTACTGTTTGGTGGTTTCGTATCAAAACTCTTAAGACTGCTTCATGCTCTATGTCTGTGAAATATGTTTCTGTGGAGTCCCGGGAGTCGTGCAGTCCCGCACGTAACATCACGGCTCTGAGGAAGGCGAGGTCGTCGAAACGTCAGCCATCGTTCAATGACATCAAAAACAACGACAACGACGACGACAACGAAGATCTATACCAATCTCGCGTCAGCTTAAGATGATCAGTTTATAAGATCACATAAATAAATATATGTTAGAATACTTTTTATTATTCGGTGGAAAAGAAGGTTAAAGTGTTAATGAAGATCAAACTTTCAAATAGACGCCATATTGAACAGAAAGGCCACTCACCGTGATGTTACGTGCGGGACTGGCCCACACGTAGTTCACGTGGGGTCTCGAGCAAGACACGCCCCGGGGTCAAAAAAAACGTTTTGAAATAGGGCGCCAGGTCTTGCGTGATAGTGAAGCATTCGTCCTTCCGGTTCATCTTTGGATTTTTGAAACTTATCCAAAACGCCTCAAGAGTTTTGCGCGTTGATGTTTTTGAATTCCTCGCTAGGATCCGCACAGTCACTTCAAAATCATCGCCGTTGTGTTTTTGTGCCCTATGCGTACCTAGAGGGGTGTTTAAACGAATTTTAGCTCTTCCATCTAGATGCTCTTTCATGCGGACACAAAGTGGTCTACCCGTTTCCCCGATATATTCCTCGCCGCATGCATTACATGAGATCAAGTATATTATACCTGGACTCATGCAATCCCCGTCTCTCCCGTTAGGACAGATCATACAGTTTTCTGAGCTGCACAAACGATCATAGAGACGGTTTCGAACTAACTGGCGGCGTAGGGTATTGGGTGGGATGTCAATAATCGCTACCTAATTTTCAAGACCACTTTTTCTTAAGCACTTTTTAATGGCGTGACTTAGTTCATTTGATGAGAAGGGTAGCTTAAAGGGGATCTTACTTACGTCCCAAATATTATTTTGGGGAACTACCCAACGTTTTCCTCTAACCCGAGTGGCTTCTACTTCGTAGCCATTGGAAATGGCAATTTTTCGTGCCGGGCTTCGCGATTCCTTCCCTTCCTGTTCTCCTGTACACACATTTTTAGCCGTACGATAGATATTTTTGATAAGTGCTTTTTTCATGTGTGAAGGATGAGAGGAGAGGCAGTGAACTAGAATGTTTTTACTATTTGGCTTGCGATACCATTTTGTTACATAGCCACTTACTGAGAGCTTTATTTTAACATTTTTTTTAAACAACGACAACGACAACGAAGATCTGTACCAACCTCGCGTCAGCTTAAGAAGATCAGTTTATAAGATCACATAAATAAATATAACTGTGGATAATTATGCCGTTTGTAAGCTTCCTTGCTGTGAAGTGAAAGGTATTGATCAGTTTGTGAGTGTCATTCTTTAATGAATGCAGGTCCTTTCCACCAGAAGAGGTCTTTTAATTCGAACTTGTTCGATCCTCTTGTAGCACAATCAGCAGTATTCTATTCAGTGGCTATTTAGCCAGATTGTGCAGGCTTGGTAGGTTTTCCACTATTCGGCATATTTCCGTTATGCGGTTGTTCACCAACATTCCTGCTGTTTTGTGCACCTCGTTGGACCGTATCCAGCAGAGAGCGATCTCTGAGTCCGAGAGGATAGTTACATTTGTGATAGAAGTGTGCTTGTTTAATGCTGTATATGTGGAGTGGGCTAATCGTGCTGCCATTGTTTGTGGATTTTGTTCAAGCTTTGGAATTATGGGTGATTGATTGATTGTGACGACTGATTGGTTCATGGTAACTTAGACTTCCCTGCGAGTAGTTGTGACTCTTTATTGGAGGAAATGTGAGCGGAAGTGGACATACAATGTTTGCTAGCATCCGCGAAGACAATTAACTTGGATAAAACTCCAATCTAGGTGGTTTTTTGAGCGATAACAGTTTCAAACCCATTAAAGTCTTTAGCTATCTTCTCCCATTGATCTTTGTGTTCCTTTGGAAGGAAACTGTCCCATGCATAGCCGAAGTTTCACAGGTTTTGAAGACATTGCTTTCCTCTTAATGTGAGTGACGTGAGCCGTCGTATAGGATCGTAGATGGCAGCTACCTACTTGGCGATTGTGTGTTTAGCATTTTTCGGTTTTCTTGATAATTGTATGAGGTAAGGAATCTGTCTCTTGCGAAACACCATGGTATTCCTAGGGCCTTTTATAGAGCGTTTGATGATCGATCCTTTTGAAGAGTTTGCTGTAGGAAATGATCGTCGTTTGAGAGAAATTCACGTAAATTCATGTTCAAATCATTAAATATCTGCTCCTCTGTATGTCATCAACGCTTCTTGTATAGATGTGACTGTTAGGATTACATTATCCACATATTTGTTGTTGGTGAAGCGTTCAACGAGTTTTAGGCTTTTTTTAGAGAGCTCTTTAAGTGACATTTGATTGTTGCTGCCAGAAGGAATGGTGAACAATTGAGTCCAAATGTAACACGTGTAAATCTGTTACACGGTTACGTTTTTTGGTTTCACAGGTTGTGAGATATCTCGAATTCATAGAAATCGTGTAGCATCTCTGTCTATTACACGTAGACGTATTTGAAGGAAAGCTATTTCGACGTCGCTGATCATTCCGATATTTCCGATGCGAAAGCGAAGCAAATGTATATTTGTGGTGGCCACAGTGGCCACTTGATGAAGAAGGTCTTTTAATGAGGGTGCCTTTTGAGGTGAGCAGATGCATAGTAAACAGTTCTCAACTTAGTAGTTTCTTTGTTTGGAGTGAGAACTGCTTAGTGTGGAAGGTAATGTACTATCGTTCTTTTCTTTGGTATTGATTCGTCTATTTCTTCAATGTTGTTTTAGTCCAGCTGTTGTTTGAGGGTTTCACCACGATTCTGGAACATAATTGGGTCGTGCTTTAGCTTCGTTATTGTCGCCTACAATCGTTTTACTGGGATGCTTTTGTTGTCTTGTTGTCTGGTAATGTGCCTCCTTCATTTTTCCAAAGGAAGAGGACATAATAGCCGTCTTCTCGCTCTTCTACTGTTCTCTGGAACTCTTCCCATTTAATTTCGTCGTGTTGTTGTCGTTCGTGTACGTTTGTCCCTGTGTATTCATCTATTCCTGATGATTCTAGTGTCCTAAATTTTTCTCATGACTTCTGCAGCAGTAGTGTCGTTAAGTGTCGTGATGTACTGAGCGCTTGCGGAGTGCTCCTAGCACGAGATGTCTAAGTTTGGATGTGACTAATTTCAATGTTGATGGTAACGTTCTTGTTGGAGTTAATCCACTATCAAGCAAGGTAAATGGGTGAGCATTTGAGAGGGATTTGTCGATAGATGGTGCTAAAATTTGGGTTGATTGAGGACTTAATTTTGTGATTATTGAGGACTCTCCATCCTCTCGGTTTATACAGAAACGCTGTAGAGGTTGTGTAATTGAATCAATTCTAGTTGCCGTAATTTCGCGCTTTGATCCGAAGGCATCCCGCAGTTTCGGCGTAGTGATTCTGCATGTTCTTGTGATTGGCTTAGGATCTCCGAATGTGTGGATGGTTAACTCGATGGAACCACTATCTTGTAGTTGAAGGCGATTAGCCATCGCATTAGTAATGAACGACCGGTAAGATACTATATATCCTATATGAAAGATCACCTCTGTTAATTCTTGTCTCGTCTTGTTGAGGACTTTCGCTTGTTATGCTAAAATTTGACCGTTGGATGCGTGTTCCTTCATAGCATGAAGAACGACGATATCCGCATACTGCTTCTTATCGGAAATTACTGTATTGATTTTCAAAGAACTGGTTTTCTTCTCCTTTGAAGTGGTGTTTGGTATTTTTGTAGATGTTTTTCTCCTGTCGCTTGTAATATTTTCTCATTTTCGGGACTTGTATTCGGTTCGTAGGTACTGATGCCTACAAATGGAAGTGTGGGGTCTCTGCTTATTACAATTTCGGCACTATCCTCCTTTGCAATCAGGTAGCTCGTGGAATGGAGAAGCGCAATTATAGCATAGGTTGCGCGTTTTAATGTACCCTTTCTTGTTGTGTTTTTATCATAGCACAATCGTTTGGTAGGTGTCCTACCTTGTGAAGTATGTATGTGATATGCTTGTGAATATTTTTTTCTTGCTGATTGCTAAGTTCCATTTTTAAAGCAGTGGTTCCTCTCTGATGTATTCTTTGATATCCTTAAGCAGTTCGCATGTTTTCGTATGCTCTGGTCTCTGTCGTGTTTTTTACCTGGCATAACTTTGGATCTCCTTTGTAAATTTTCCTAAAAGTAGTTGTTGTTAGAGCAGAGTATCGATGAATTTCGTTTTTTGGTGCAGTTGAGTAACTATCGACTAAAGGGTTTCGCACAACTTTTCCTGATCTTCGAGGCGTTTCGTCTTTGTTTCTGTTGTACATAGTCTATGTAACAAATGGCAGACGAGGGCTTGTTTATTGTAATATTTTTCTTTTAGATGCTATATCACGATTGGATAAGTGTCTTGCGATATTCGACACTGTTTGGCTTATTCTTTTGCTTTCCTCTGAAGGACGTCCAGTAGATAGGTTATTTTTGGAGGTCATCCATCCGGCGCGAGTGCACGTTATAATTGAATGGTACCCAAAATGCTTACCACCCCCTTACATCTCGAGCTTTGGAATATGGATGGATGGTAAATTCGTCGCAGGTGGATGAGCGCTTATACCATTTTGGATGTTAGTCCTCGGCTTTCAAATGGACGAGCTTAGAGGAGCAGCGTTCCGCTTCGTCATGGCTCTCCACTGCTTTCTCTACGTTCATTTTGGCACTTCCTTGCAGCTCCTCTTTTGCTGGAATATTGGGGTCTTACTGGAATTGGTCTGCTATTATAGCATAGACGTCTAGTGCCATCTGGACGCCGTTTCTGCCGTGCTCGATAGCCGACTTTGCTTGTCCTATTTTCTTCTGCCTTCCGGTAATATAGTCGATTTTACTAGTTTCTTCGGCTGGAACGTTCATTGGGGTTTTGCTTTAATAATTATTTAAAGAGGATGAGAGGCAGTTTAATCTTCTTTGTTAATGGCCTCTGGCCAGCGGACAAGATGGTTATCGTTGTTTTTTGTAGAATTAAGGCACCTTACTTGAAGGTAGCTTTCTCACTATAAGGTTTTCCGTGTTGCTGCTTGTTTCGTTGATCATTTCTTGCGTCTTTCAGTTTGAATCAGCTTGGCTGCATCAAATGCATAGGTTAGTGCAGTAGAATGGTTGAGTAGTAGCGTTGATCGACTTGATGCGTTAAGCACTGAGTGCGACTCGGATTGGCCAATGGACCAAATGTATCGGTTGACGCAGTAGAATAGTAGAACAATAGCGCCGATCAACTTGCTGAGTTGAGCGCTGCTCGTTTGAATTCGAGTAAACTGCCAATGAATTGAATATATCGGTTGGTCAATGACGCATAAAATAGTGATTGATCGGATATGTCCTCTGTTTGCCTGCTGTGGATGGAATGCTCTACTTCCTTAGTTAGCCACGCGGGACTTTTACCCGTGTAATCATCCGCATCGCTTCAAACGTGGGTAATTAAACCGTTTATATGCATATGTACAGCATTAATACAACGGCATTAATTTTCCGGAATCAGTCCAGAAGTAAACAGCAGCACTCAATATATTCCTAAGGTAATCTCATATGTGTTGCGAGCAGTCGCCAGTTGTCCCTAAGAAATCGGCCTCGCTGCTACTCGTTTCCAAGACTGTGTTGGAGTTTAAGCTCTTGATTTCAGCTCAAAATTTTGCAGATGAGAACATCCTGCTCCACCCTTCGGCAGAGAATACGATTTTCTTCCAACTTTAGTGGTTTCTCTGATAAGACGTAACTCCACTGTTCATCGATACACCAATTGTTGCTAGGATGAGAAGTACTCGATCAACTCATTGGCGCTGACCCCTTAATTACATGTAGATGGCACATGGAACGATACCTAATTTTTGACTAGTAAATATTATAAGATTTCCTTTTTAAATACTTTAGCACCACATTACGTGGAGTTCATCACTTGCATTCGATTCGTGTCCGTCATCCACGACAGTGATGGAGCACTTTGCGTGTAGGTTATGCTGCCGCTTGATGATTTTCATCTAATTTCGAATGTGTTGAATACTGATCGAGTTGGTTCTTCGTGGAAACCAAGGCTTGGATTACAGAGGCTTAGGTGGTTCCAGAGCAATCTAGTACTTTTTTTTCTTTTTTTAATTTTACGTTTGTGAATGGATGAGAAGCTTAGTGGACCCGAGATGGGATCCGATTACTGCTTTGATCGTAATGAACGCCGTCACTACTACCACTCTACCGTCCTTCTCCATTATGTTATATTATACCGTATTTGCATTCTATTATATTTATATTGTATCATATTACACTGCATTATGTTATATCATATGCACTATATTATGTCATATTACATTATTTTGTGTGATATTGTACAACATTATGGTATATCATATTACTTTATGCCATATTCCACTATAATATAGTTAAAATTGCGTTATCACGATAGAGTGAAGTTGAAGTGATAGCAACAAGCCTGAATTACGATTAATCAAATGTTTTTCCTATATTTACAGCTCTTCCTTTACCGGGGTATTGTACGGCTCGCACGTTCATGCCGTCAATCCCTCGGGTATGCTGCCATAGCGCGTGATTAGACTGCAATCCAACTCCGATTGGTAGTGTGGATAAAAAAGAGATGAGGGCGCGGTGGTGCTGTTGGAGGCCAGTAGAACGCTACCGTCCACCGTTAGACGTGTTCCGTCTCCGCACCATCCCGAAAGCTCATGGTTGCAAGCGACCGCCCATGCATGAGCATTCCAACGAGGAACTTTGAAGTATGGACCTGCTGGAAACAGTAAAAATAGAAGTACCATCGATACGATATTAGCCATACTTCTTGTTGATTTTTTTAGCATATTTGCCGGCAGAACTAGGTTGCTGTCGTTTTGACAAAGTTCGATTTCAAACCTTGCAGTCTCACTAATATAACTTTGACGAGGGCGAGTTCTTCGTGAAAAAAGAACAGGATGAGCAAATGATAGTGTCTCTTTCTGCCTCTAATGAGGTCTCCGTTTTCAATTTTGAACTCATTTCTCAGTTTTTGTAGCGTAATGGGATTTTCGTGGTTGTTCTACTGCGTACATGAATTCAACACTGTATCTCCTGTCCCCTTATTGGTAGTGAAGTGATTCGGGAGCGTACCAGATAAATCCACATCTCTCCTTGTTGCGTATAGGAATAACTCAGCGTGCTCTCATCTTTGGAGGTGCTAGAAGGTCATCACGATTTTTCTTTTACTACGATCTCTGTAAAGAATGTCTAAGAATCGGGTTGATTGTCTCCTTTCTGTGCAATTCACATCCCATGGGGCTTTCTAATGGCTTTCGTCAACCGGCCGATTTTTGTTGTTTCGGCGTACAGCACAGCACCTCCGAGCGTAAAACGTTGACTGTTATCGCAAGTCTCCCGTTTACCTAGCGCCCACTTTTCCAAGACGTCAAGGATGTTTCCCAAGATATCATCAGAATAATGGAGATCGTTTAGGTTCGGGCTATGAACTTTCAATCACACTTGCTTCATCTCACTTTTCTGATGTCGTTTTCTAAAGTGGTTGTAAATAACACCCATATGCTTCCATGGAATTGCCGAAACACTTTCTTTAAGTTAGTAATAACCTATATCGGACGAAGCGCATTGTATGTGAGTGCTAAGTGGGCGTACGTAATGTATAATGCGTTCATATTCATTTAATAGTTTTTCAGACATAGATCAGTGTTCCAGTGGTCGCAACAGGAAAGCTGTTCCCACTACCCAACGATTTGCAAAAATTCTCTTTTGGATTAGTTTGTTCATCAGGCCTACTGTGTTTTACATACTGAAACACGATATTTAGCGATACTTCGCTTAACTATAGATGATGACTGAGGAACCCTGTATAGATATAATTCTGGCATGGATATCTAGTATTCACAAAATCTTGGAAGAACTCGGAGTCCACAAATTGTGCGTTAATCGATGTCCTTTCACACAATGTTTCTTTGAAAATAATCCTCATTTCTCATTCTACTAAGGTTTCGTTGACCTTTTAAAAATTGTCGTGAGAAACCTTTGTTTTATGAAACAAGCTTTTACAATTTACTAGCTTACGCTTCTACAACTATAACCTACACCACAATCTTTATAGTGTTCATTTTTTACACATGGATTTCGTCTACTTTGTTTCAAACGACCAGTCTTCACATCTACTGTGCGGATCGCAGCATTTCTAGGATTCGATTCGTTCCTTGCTTGTAATGTTCACAGAGATCATCGATCTCACAATGCTTTAACGTTTATTCAGTCCCTAGTCGTTTTTTTCCATGTCGCTGCATTATTTGAAATACAACCACGAGGATGCTGAGATATGAGGACGGTAAAGAGCATCATGATTTCGACTGCAGTTTGACCTTAATTGCGTTGAATGCTGATTTGTACAAACCAGATGATTTGAGCGGTAGATGCTGATAGCACTGATGGAGTAAAAACTGCTTGTGAGGAAGGCAAAGCAAGGGCATCAGTTGATGTAGTGAATAACACAAGGACCATCGGAAAGGGTAATTTGTGATTCGAAGCGCACCCGAGGTTCCGCGTTTTGCTTTTGTCCCAGTATTCATGTGATCTTCGAACTATTAACAGGTGGGTTCGGTTGGTGCTTGAAGATTCTCTTCCTTTTTAAGAATGTCTAAGTGCTGGTCGGGTCGGCAGTCCCTGGATAGCTGAACTAGGGCGTTCTCAAAGACCTATTGGTCATGAGGTGCCACACCGTTTGACTACTCATTTTGCCACTGGCTCCATCATCATGGCTTTATCCTGCTCTCCGATTCACCTTCTTCGGACTCCTCAACCAGAATCGAGTTTCTTGTTGTGCTCAGCATCTTAAACGTCTTCTTGCTCGATGTTGGTGAGCAAACGTTCGAAGAATGGAATCCGATTTAAAAATATGAAATTTATTTTTTGACCAATAACTGGACGTCCTCTCCTATACAATCCATGACGAGTCGAACTTGTATTATAAAATGGGTGAATATTAGAGACCTATGCATGTTTGTATGCATATATATATATATATAATATGGAATTAAAAAAGGCACTTGCCTACTAAGGACTACCAGCTCTGTAGTTGAATGATGGACCAGTTTTCTTATTGTTATTACACATGAGAGTTATAAATGTTCTAAAAACATGGAGGAATTAATAGATGAATATATGAAACAAAGCACAATGGAATACTAATAAAACACGTACAACAACCCAATTACACAAATGCAACAAGAAGGACCAAGGCCGTATTGTATGAACTTGGATGACCGTCATGAGTCACATATATTGAGTGGTGCGCTGCGAAAAGCACCCGATATTATGTCCTAAGATCTTTCCATGAAGTGGTCGGTCCCGTAAATGTCAGTGACATCTTTGAGCCCAAATATTTAGGGCTGAGAATTTACTAATGCTGGACGGATTTACTAATTTTTCTGCCTTTTAAATTGTTGCATTCATTCATTTTGTGTGATTTCATTTAACATGGTTGTTCCATTCTTAGAGATCGCTCCGCGAAAGCAGGTAAGTCACTCATCATTCCTAATCGCGAGCAATTTCTAAAGGTGTTTGTTCCGCTTCTAGAAACCGTACTGTTCACTGCGTGTTTGGTATTTCTGCTAAATGACGAAGACCACTTCACCAAAAAGTGAGATATTTTCGTATCTCTTCGGCGGATTACTAAGATTTTAGTAAAATTGTGACTGTTTGGATGCACTGCCCCAATCCTGCTATTCTCTATTGATGCTATGCCCTACACTATTGACGCAACGACCATGAGTCTTTAAGCTACAGTTTTCTAAGAATTTTAAAAGGTAACTGTAACCCGACTATTTTCACTCAATATTGAACCACTTTTGTGAAAAATTTTGCTACGTCCAAATTTCTCAGAAACTCAATCACAAGGTTGACTGAACTACTGCGGTACTTATGTTGTTTAACATTTATGCTGTTCTTGTTGCCTATTCTTTTTTCATGGTAGGGTATAACGTGTTATACAACCACAACGGTGCTGGGATATGAGGATAACTCAGAACGTCCGATGCTGGGATATGAGGATAACTCGGAACGTCAGGTGGGGTTCCAACGCGGGATTATCTTAGCCGGGTGCTCACTTGCTGTCTATGACAGCGGCCGACACCAGTCTTTCTCTCGGCAATGTCTTTACTTTGTCAGTGCTGTCAGCAATCACTCGTCAACAGAAGTGTTATGGCAGAAGCATATAAGCCCTCGATAAGGGTGACCACCTCATTTTCCGACTGTGTTCATATCATAAAATTCTTGTGATTATACTACGATGCCATTTTGTCAAAATTGTTTGGGACCGGTTCTGAGAATGTGCTCTGAAAACTGGAGTTGAAAAATCTAAGGAAAAGTCGAGAGATCATCACAAAGAAGCTTAACACATTCTCCAAGAGCTATACGCTTGAAGAATTGAAATCTTTACGCACTAGTAGAACATGCTTTTCTCCATAGCTCTAATAGCATCTCGGTTTTAAATATGTTTTAGATCCAGGTTAGTGTAGGAACAACTCAAGACCAAATCTAAATTCCTCATATTTTCAATGTCAGTATGGCAGCTTTAAATATGAACGATGAATTTGGAGACACCACCTTTTCCATCGAAATCATATTCTTCTATCACTTTCCAGATGAAAGCCCATATGAAAGGCAGATGAAACAGAAATTTTTTATTGGTTTAGAACAGGAAAGCTTCTGACTCATTGGCGAAGACCCGTAGATAGTAATGGTTTCTAAACTGACAAGCTTTTTCGAATGCAGGCATATACGAACTCCTTACGTTTAAAGTTGAAAAATGTCTCATTGCACATGTTAGCGAGATGCGTTTGGAAAGACAGCGTCCGTTTATTCATTGTTGGCTGCCGCGAACACCAAAACAGAAGTTGACGTGATGTAGGATTTACTTCAAGGTGTCGAAAACTTGGTAGATTTCGTACAATGTGAAGCTCCTAACAGAAAAGTGCCGAGGTGATGCCCAGACCTTTTCAAGAAAACCCTAAAAATATCGCATTCCTGGTTTGTTTAAGGGGCAGATTTAACGAATAAACCCTTCTCTTTTTTTCATTTAAGAAACCGTCTGTTGTAGAACTGACCCTTTCCCAAACTCTGCAAGCTACAAGGTTTCTGTTCAACAGCGTCAAAGCGAATACTGCTCTATAAGCATTTGTTAGCCAAGAACAATAGCAATCTTTCGTACAAATCAAAGCTAGTTCGTATCGCAAGGTTACAGACAACAAACGGCGTATACAAAATGTTGGTAGTATTTGATAATCGCAATTTTGAATTATTACTTACTGCCCACTCTTTTTAATCACAAGGTATATTGCAAAATAATGATGCTGAGATATTTGCAAAACTCAGATCAATCCCGCCGACGTGTGATTGCTGATGGCAGTGATCGATAGAAATAGCTGAGAGGCAGGGGAAACGGAAGACCCACTTAGCCCCCGGAAAGGGTAATAGTGCGTTCGCTCCCCACCGCAAGCACCTTTGGTCCGGAGTATGAATAGATATAAATAGAAATATCTCAGCATTATTAAAGTTATATTTGATAATCGTTTGATTGACCACACAAAGGAAATATCGGTCTGTACAGTCTTAACCCACGAATTTCTCTCACACAGGAATCTCATGCCGATTAATACCCGGGCAACGTGGCGCGTCCAGGTGACGGACAAGGGGTTAATTGCATACCAAAAGTGGCCTTATGCTCCCTTGCGACAGAAGTAGCTCTAAGGAATGAACTTCCTTCTTTTCCTGCACCGATTTAGCATATACAGTGTTTGATCGCAAAGACATATTCTATTAGTCAAACACTCAAACATATGCATGTGGGCGTGGATGCGTCCTCACCTACGCGGGTTGTATTCTACGAGTCAATTTCGCCAAAATCCCGCAATCAAGTGGCAGGGAAGTGCATAGGAAGCGATTAGCTGTACCAAATGAGCTCCTGTCTACTCCGAGAAAGACATGCAAGCTACCCTTGAGTATAGCCACTGCTAGCGCTCAAACCTCAGCTAACTATGGTATCAAACATTAAACACAGTAAGATTAATGGGTCTCGTTCTCCTGACCCCGAAAGAGCACCTAGTATGGCAGCGTTAAGCAGGACGAGTATGGAGATGCTGCTAAAATCTCAGGGCCATTATAGTGAAGAAAGAAAGCTGGCAGACATAGTGAATAACATCTGTACAACTGCTAACTAACGAACTGTATTTGTTTGAATTATCCTTTACAGGGCTTCGCTCGAGAACTCGTGATGTGGCTATCCCAGAGATGGCGGTTGGGCCAAACATTTGGGATTTATGGAATCGCGTATCATATCAGGTTTTCGAGTGAGACTACAACCAGAGCTTCACATAGTAGTAAAATAACTTTTAGTATGGCCAAAAATTTTGCTAGCAAACTAACGATCTACCAAAATAACTCAGTTCTCCGTTGCGTATGAGGATACGAGGGCATATAGCTCAGTGGCTAGTGGGTACCTGCACGAGCCTACAATACACACGTGGTCCTTGGTTCAATCCTGCATCCCACGTCCGCTATCGTTTCGGTGTCGCCAAATTGGTGGAGATTTGTTCCGGATTATAAGGAAAGTGGCCACCCCAAGTAGTTGTGAAAGACAGATGTGTATTCAGCCACCTCCAGCAATATTCGACGAAGTCGAAATCTTGGAGCATCCACGGGGATTGATCAACGCTGAATTCTTTATCTCTTATGTTAAGAGGAAAAGATAGACTATTAGTGACCACGGAATAAAAAGGCAAATTGGACCAAGTTGATTATTATTTAAGAGATAGCACAGTGGATCATGGCCACAAAGCTTTTAAATTGTGAAAAAATTCCTGCCTTACTTGTGAAATTTGAAATCTTAGCTTCACAAATGAATGACAAGAAAACTGGTCTGAAACAGAAAGCGGTGATGATGGCACATTTCAGGGCAATTGCTCTCGACGAACTGCGGCTTTCACAGCGTGATCCAGCTCATCAATTGGAGAACACCTGGTTATGCGTACCACAACTCATTTCTAATCTCGCATGCCTCACGAGCGCCTCTCCTCCTGGAGTGAGTATTAAATTGTGCCCTGTGATAATGATCTTGGTATTCTAAGAAGTCCAATAAGAGCGTGAGAGAAGTTTATACTATAAATACACTCAAATAGAAGCTACAAGCGGAAAAGTTAAAGAAATCACGATATTCACCGATCTCCATCTTAATAGTCGGAACGTCAATCCACCAGCTGTTTATTTAGGTTATCATTGGCGTCGCGGTGCTGACATACACATGATTTCTAAATTATGCAAAAAGCTTTAAAAAGCAGTTGAGCCATCCATAATCCGCGGATAACTTACGTGTGATGGAAGAGAGATAGCCTCGGCAAAATCAAGGAAAAAAATCATCTGATGGCCTTGTCAACGTAAACTGCGAATATATAAACCTTTCAAAAACATGGGCATCGACCAGCCTCTTGTCTATTAGAGGAAAAGTGGCTTCGTGAATTAATCCCACATGAGAGATACAAGTGTGGCACCAGAGACTGCAACAACCTAAAGTAAGTGAAAATGCATGAGTCTGAGGCTTAGGTTCACTGGAGTTTTATTCACATGGAAAGAATTAAAGTATCTCAAATAGCCATTTGTTCTAAGATGTCATTTAACAGTTAAAGAAAAGAAGGCCTCGTTGTTTTGTTATGTGAAATCTAAATGGCAAGCAGGTGAAAACTGTGTCGTGCAGAGCAAATGCAGTGAAAGTCTTTCTTTAGATTATTTCAACACTTACCCCATGAAAAATCAATTGTAAAACGCAACGGTGGTAAAAACCTGTGCATTATGAATGCTGCAGAGTTGTAACAGTTCTAATTTTATATAAATTGTGTGTAAGAAGAATGCGTTGGAAATGCGGGGGTTGTGAAGGCCGTGTTAGTAGTAGGAATTGCAGGTGCAAAGTAAACGTTTCAGAGCATAGCGTTGACAGGGCCAGTGAAATGTAAAGATAAAGGATAATAATCTGTAGTATTTCCAAACATGCCCTCTTCCCACTGATAGCTGTCCGCTACTCACTACGTAAATCCATAGTCCTTCCACACATTTTCTCCGTGATTTACCGTACTATCAGAGCGACAAAGTGTCTTAAGTTGAAATTACGGCATGCTAGTGCGGTGAATGTGCCACTAACCTCAGCGGATTCGTCGGAAGAAGGCTTTTTGTATACTTCTACGTGCAGAAGTGACCTTTTCCTGAGCTGCGCCTGTAGTGGAATCTGTACTGGTCTGATCTGACAATGATAGTCTGACAAAGTACCTAGTGGTTGTAGGAATGTGGCGAAAAAAACTCTGCATAGTAAAATAAGCTGCGAGAAAAAAACCGAGTGATGGGAGGCGAGTGAGTCGTATGTGACTCATTTAGTCATCAATGTGTTAACATTATGCAAAAGGTGTTTAAATCTGTGCGGCAAAGGAAACTGTTAGAAAGCAAGTTTAGCGCTTCCGCTTGTTTCTATGTGCTTTAATTCCGAACCTTTATAAATCTTAACATACTGCCTCCAGGCTAACACCTTTTGTTTTTCATATGAAAAGTAGTGCATGAAATACTTAAATCACATTCAGTCAAGCGATGCTCTTCGGCGTGAACTAACGAATGAGAGCGCGAATGCTGGAGGAGCTTTGAATATGGTAACGATAATAGAATTTTTACATTGTTATATGGTACATTGATTGGAGTCCATTTTCCAATGATGTCGACCTATTTCGGACCCTATTTCCCACATTCCTGCCCAACTTTTCCATCATTTCTATTTCGAAAACTAGTACTAACTTTTGCTTAGAATATATGCAAAAATAAAAGGAAAAGTCGAATGGAATGTCAATAGGAACATTTCCTTCACTCGACTCGCCAGCGCTACATCTCCTTAATGACGTTGATTGCACAATTTACTGCATAGTTTTGATTAACTGTTAATTCCAGAGCAGAAGTGGGAAGAATTGTTAATTCCAGAATTCGCCAGAAAACTTTCCATGTGTCTTTGTCATGAGTGGAAGTAGCGCAATAGGTATTGAGTGTTCTAGATACTTAAGAGCACCATCTTCTTCTTTTTGGATCTCCAGTAACAGTAAACACCTATTATCTTGAATGCTTATAGCATGTCTGGCAAACCTGATTTTCGGCATCTTGATGGCGTATATGGCAGCGTTTCTAGTCGTCAGTGCACGAACGAGTTTCGTATTCTCTTTCTCACCTGAGCGTAGAAGAGACTCGTAGTACCATGTTCTCACGTGTTCGATAACGTGGACCAATTTTTCATCCGGCTTGCAAAGATGACGTTAGTGTCCTGAGCTTCCATGATCGGTCTTCCCACTGGTTCGAAGTTGCTTTTTATATAAAAGAAAATGAAATAAAGCGACGCGTTATCGTGACAAAACGATCACTCGTATTTTACTCTTCTAGAAGCACTGCTTATTCGCGCGCTTGCTCGTCCAACGTTCTGTCAGGTACTGCGATATTTTCCGATATAGTACATCATGATTTTTTGCAACAAGGTGTTCTACTCAATTTTCATATATGTTGAGTCTTGTTTCTGATAAGAAACTTGTAAAAGACCGATCTAGTATATTGGTGAGGTCCGGTGATAGGTTTTCTAGGTATTCGATTCTGTTCTTTCCTGGATCAGATGCTCTAAGGTTCTTCATCTAGAAGACAGCATGTAGAACCTCGAAAAAGCGAACAGTCAAGAAGATAAATTGCGTGACTAGACATGAAGGCAGGTTGTCGTCGCTGCAAAACAAATCAAGGTAGAAATTGTGAATAATCTCCTTCATTGAAGTGCTTATTGCACCGACTTTTGCCTCATAACGTCGGGCAGACGGTCATCTCTGGGGGATCTCACAGTTACTCATGCTAACCTCATGCTGACCTCTCATCTTGTTCACTTAATCCCACAGTGTCTCTCTTTTTTTAAGGTCTCCTTTTACCACCTTCTTGTAAGGCTTTGCTAACTCGGAAGTAAGCTCGTAGTTACTTGTAGGTATCGGCACAGGTAGTGATTTCCGAACAGTCGAGAGAACTGTCGTGTTCAGTGGTATTCGGTCCATTTTATTCGTCTGTGTGGACGATAATAGTAGGTTCTCGAAGGCAGTCAAACACTCAAGCTAATCTTATCTTACTATGCTTCTTCCATATTTTTTGCGGTTTTAATCGTGCGAAGTAAAGGAATTTCGCAGAAAAATCCGCTTTAATGAGAACACCAACTCTCCCGCCTTCTCTGAAATCACACTATCTCAGGAACAACTTGTCTTCGCCATCATAAATAGCGTTTAATATACAGCGTCTTCTAATCTGGATCAGTCCGATGACTTCAAGATTAATTTTTTAGCAAACATAATTCGTTAGTCGGATGAGTGTGTCGTAACCACAAATCGTTAACATAGTCCCTTCAGATTCATGAAGTAGGTGTTCATAGGCAAGCTCGTTTTGGTGAGGGAACAAACACCTCTGACTCCCCTATTGTTGGCACATTCCGAGGAACCTTTCTCCGACTCCATGAGTACTCTTATTTCTGGTACTGTTGGCGATTAACCCTTACGGGTGACTGTCGTGCCCTTCCGGAGTCGATCAGATGGCAAGCGAATACCATTGAAAATTAGCAGGAACGAAGCAGCCACTAACACTAAGAACATAATTAAAGTGAGCGAATGAAGGGCTTTGCAGACGATGCACTTTTTCCTTCCAAGTGTTACACGGAGTTTCGATACTTACCACTTTAGTAACTGATCTTTTTAATACACTTATAAGCCACCGTCGTCAGTTTTTTTCCACAAGCCCTAGACAGCGTCCAGTGACCAAATAGTAATACATTTTTGCTAGAGGAGCGGAATTTCCAAACATTCTTTGTTTCTGAGCTTCCGAATTCGAATATTGCACATACAAGACAGTGAGAGTTCCCGTACTTATTGCTATGCTGTAGAAGACGAACGTTCCAGCCGAAAGTAGTAATGAACTTAATCGGGGACGATCTTCGCCAGTGGGAGAACGCACTTCACTTGGCGGCAAAGCCAGGTAAGTGTAAGCAATCGTTAGTTATTTTAAATTGTTTCAAAAAATACGAAACTAACAATCCTGTTCTATTTTACCAGGATTATTTATGTCGAATTCAGAATTGTCCACAGCTATTTTAGAAAACTCTAGTCTTGTCTTTTCCGAGGAGTAACGCGCTCACCACAGCACCATGCAGGTTTTTTTTTGAGAGACAGGCGAAACGAAGGGTTCGCATGGTGTGGTGATGAACGCGTTACTCCCCGGAAAGAATAATAGTGCGTTCGTTCCACCGTAGACACCTGCAGTCCGGAGTTTTCCAAATATCTCAGCATCATTGTGGTTGTTTCACAAATAATACCCTGCCGTGAAAGCTAGTAAAAGGCAGTAAATAAAAAGTCAAGATTCTAGCTTGTCGTTGGCATATTCAGAAACACAGGGTGGTTGGTCCATCTGTACATAAATCTCGGTCTGACATTTACCCGTTCGCTAACATTGTCCATTGAGGTTAGTGGATTTGTGTCCAGACACAGCCATGAGAATCGAATCTATAGCGGGAAACTGTTTGATGAGATAGTTAGCTAACGTTATCACTTGACAAACACATCAAATAACATTTTAAAAACCAATTTTCATTCAACCTTAACATTATAGTCAATATCTCTTTAGATTACTAGGCTTATAGAGGATGATAGGGGCGCGTGTGGAGCAGTGCTAGGAGGCGTCCTGCAACACACACGTGGAATCGATGCCCGCTCCCATGGCCTAGCAAGCTTCCATCCCTCCGGGGTGGGCAAATTGGTGCTAGATTTGTCTGGGAGGATAGTAGCACTGGCTTGATACATCGATAGACCGCCACGAGTCATTGTAAAGGCTAGATATGCATCCAATCACCTCCTAACAATGCTTGATGAAGTCGCATGCACAGCGCATCCCTCAGGGGCATTACCTGATCAACGCCGAGAGCTTTATCATTTTTAATCCCTTATTTTTCGAGAACTATTCCTTATGTGCGAAAAAAAGACCTTGACTAGTCAGTTGTTGAAACTTGAAATGATATTTCAAAAGTAGGTCAAAAAATTCAGGTGGGACATATATTGCAGCAATTTATAGTCGATCTCTAAACAATCGTCTCTATTTATAATTGAGCAAAAACGTCACGAATCGGAGATACGATGACACAAATCAGAATTCCTAGTTGAATTTCAGGAATTTTTACGGTAGCTCGCCGAATAATGGTGCATCCAAAGTTCACAAAATCATACGCATACGACACATTCGTCACTCTGAACAGTATCGGTGTTGAGATGAAAATATTCGACGGCCCAGCTGAAATCGTGCAGTGGATACAAAAAAACTTGAAGGTTTTTGTCCACGAAAACCGAAAGTGTTGTGCTCTTGTGTGCTTGGCACTGGAGAAAATTTCTATTTCCTTTAAGAGCTTGGCACCAGCGTTCATTGAGAACTACATTTTCAGATAAACACTGTCCAACATTGTCCATTCGAAATGTGGAGGGGTGGTGAAACTTATCTGAAAAAAGAGGTAACGATGTTTTTAGTTATAATAACCAATGCAACGAATTAATTAAAGGAGCTAGTAAATACAATCTTAACTCTTTTATTTACTGCCTTTTTCTTCTTAATGGCAGGGTATGTTGTGAAATATAACTCGTATGAAGTGCTGAGATATTTGCAAAACTCCGGACCGCAGGTGTATGCAGTGGGGAACGAACACGCGCTGTTGTCCTTACCGGGGAGCAGCGCACTTCACCACTACACCATCCGGGTCGCTAGTAAATAGCTAGTAAATATATTGGAAAAAATTATGACCGTGGTTAAATCGAACATACTTGGGCTATTAAACCTCTTATTTGAAGAGTAGAAATGCTCCTCATCTTGGCATCTTAATTGTTTCATTTTTATTCTATTTTAATTAACCCATTTGTGCCGATAGATACTTGAATTTTCTCGCAACTGTCCTCGACTATCAGGTATCTGACTGTTCCAAGCATGCATGAGGCATAGAAACTAAAGGACGGAGTTTATATGAAATTTATTCCCATTTTACCGACACACACACACACACACACACACACACACACACGCACACACACACACACACGCACACACACACACACACACACACACACACACACACACACACACACGCACACACACACACACACACACACACACACACACACCGACAGACACATGCACACCGACACGCACCGATGGACACATACACACACACCGATACACCGACAAACCGACATACACACACGTCGACACACCGACACGCACTCACACCCACACCTGAAAACACACACACACACATTCTAAAATCGGCCAGTATCCGTTCCTTACAGATAACTATGTGAGATAATTATGTGAGAGTGTATGTGAATGATGTCAACATTAAAGTGAAAATGATGTAGCTGTCAGGTCATTCTAATTCTGCTCTCGCATCAAATGGCACAGAACATTATTAGCCAGAATTTATCGCTCACGTATACTTCATACTTTACGTCCACGATTAAAGGATAAAGGACAAAGCTCTCGGCGTTGACCAATCCCTGGGGAACGCGCCATGAACTAGAGTTCGTTAAGTATTGTTATAGGTTCCTGACTGCATATTTGCCCTACAGTGATTCAGCGTGGCCAGCCGATGTATCGAGTCAGTGCAGTCGTCCCCCTAGACAGGGCCGGTGCCAATTTGCCGAGGGATGGAATGATTGGTGAACCTGGGGCGCGCTATCGAACTTTTTTGTGTTGCACGGCGCCTCTAGCCGCTACCCTACGCGCACTGTTTTGTCGATGATAACATCATCAAATTACGGTGAACTTTATGACTTATGATTATGCTTTACATGAGGTTGGTAAAGATGTGTTTATTCGGCTAACGTTTCAACCTCGTGTAAGCTCAACAACTTAAACACTTGTAGAAGGTATTTTTTTTTCCTATTGAAGAAAGTCCGTAAGTCCATGTATGATACTTCGATCTCGTTTTCCTCATACCTTGATGTTAAAGTGTAAATGAAGGGGCTGTTCAAATCGGTATTTCTCCACATTTCTCCAAGCGGGTTCACGTCCTTACCTGTGCAAAGGAAACAAGTAAGAACATATTGAGGAGCAGACGGAGACATGAACACTGTATAAACGCAACGGGAAAGAACAAGTACTTCATTTACGACATAGGTCCAGTAAAGTATTTCACTTAAAATATGGATTTTCATTCTTACGAAATTTATGTATCAGGTTGTTTTTTATTATCATTACAAAGAATGGAATTTATGAAACACACCGAAGTTACTAACAGTCTTGGGTTGCAAAAAGCGCGACATTTAGATTACGACAGGCTTCCAGATTGGGAAGGAATCCGCTAATCGTGAGCTGATAATAGCAAAGTCTAACCAAAGATGTCCAATATTCGCCTGGTCCAGCCATTATCAGGTTTATTCGTGTTAGATTACGATATAAAACTACCCAGCAAGAACTCTGTTTTTAGATCGCCTTCAAGTCTGGCATATTCGAATCTGAAGTTGTTTTTACTGCTAGTGGTCATCCCGATGTGAGTGGAGCTGTGAAAAAGCTTTTCTATCTGATTCAATACTATGTTGAGTCTACATAATGTCTTATATTGCGTGCTATTCCAATAGTGCACATATTTAGAGTAAAGGAGAGGAAATGTACGCACGCTTTCACAATGAAAAGCCAAAAATGAGGTACTGCAGTGCTGGTACGTTCCACAGCAATCACCTGTATTACCTGTAGCAATAACAGTCTTAATTAACACTTAGCATTTGGATAGACTGAGTTCACAAGAAGTCCTACGAGTTCTTATACCACTTACATTTAACTGATTGATTGCTAATCTCAGGACTGACTTTTATCTAACATCGGCATTCATCAATAATTCACTGCTTCACCAGGTTGTTATTGCATCTATATTTATTCACAATAGCTTACTTTCGGTGGTTTCGTCTTCTTAAGAGCCTGGAAAGCTCAAGTTGATAGGCAATCTGCCCAGTCAGACGTTTTCATAACCTCAGCAGAGAGAACTTTATTTTACATACATAAATTTTCACACTTGGACACCGGCATGGTCCGTCCTCACTGGTTATACGAACCACAGCACAATCTCCACTTCTTCGGAATTTTGATGGTTTAGCCAATGTGGCTCTCTGGAGTCCTCAGGTCAGCCAAGCCAAAGTCTGCTCCCGGGCGTCGCCACCTCAGGCAGTTACCGCCCTTGTGGTTCAGAGCGATGTTTGCACCATGCGACCATGCGACTAGTTTTATGCTAGAGCGGTGGTGGATCCTGGGATTGTTTTACTCATAACTGAGCTTCCTAATGGCAACTCCGGGCTCCTTTTCAGCCCCCGTTGTACTTCGCAGTTCGACACCCAGAAACACTTCCCAGCCACGATGAGGCGGTAAACCGTCGGGAAGGAATGGAAGTATCATAATGAAATTCATTTTATTATCGTCAAATGAAGCAGGGATCTCCATCATGGAGAGGTCTCAAGCCGGTTAGTCATGACGTGACGCGTCCCGAAGTGGCGTATAGGAAGTTAATCGCAGACCAAAAGCAACCTCTGCTTCCCTGAAGCGTAGGAGGATCCAGGGGATGAACCTCCGTATACCAGGCTATGAAAAAGGCCAAACTACCGGACGTCAGTTATTCTGAATGAATAAATGTTGTAATAGAAACCTCTTGTTTGCTCGTCTAGAAGGCATTAAATGATTGTTGCCATTAGTGTAAGATATTCTTGGCTGAAATACTGAGAAAACCCCGCTACGCTGTTCTTAGGTCTCACTAGTTCGATGGCCTTTGTGAGAACAGCCACTTTGTTACTTGGCTCCCTACAACATGGTAATTTATGGCATTGTTTTAGTCCTAGCTAGGGTTCCAGATAGGCTGACACGAAATTCTTAAAACTTATTTTAGTTTACAATGGTAAGCCTCTCAGCAATTTCGTCTTTTACAAATTCTAGATGGAAACGTATTGCCAAATACCTTATTTTGTGAAAATTCTAGCCTTAATGAGAACTCAACCAAAAGCGGGAGGGAGATCAAAAGCACTTCTTCTCTGTCACAGCAGTTTTTTTTACATCGTTCAACATCGCATGTTGTACAAATCAAAGAGCTTCTTTTATTCGACTCGTTTCCTCGCATCTGTCTTTCACGACGGTCTTCGGATTTGTTGTGCTAGTTGGCCAGTGGATTAGGGAGTTGGTCGGGTTTGTCTTTTGTCCGCCAACTGTACGTGGAATGCTCGACTTTATATGAATTCGCTATGCGGGACTATTTTCCGTAACTTCCGTGAACAACCTCGAGTTTGGGTTACAACAGTTTATAGCAATAACAACGATATAACAATAATATGTGATATTTGGCGATATGTAAGTTAGGTGGGTACGAGCGAGATTTAAATGAGAACAAGTCATACACTTGAATGAAACTAGGCGGACACTGGAGCTGGAGCACTAGAACATTGGAAGACAGACACTGGTGGATTGGAGGGCAGGCACTGGTGGATTGGAGGACAGGCACTGGTGGATTGGAGGACACGCACTGGTGGATTGGACGACAGGCACTAGTCTTGATGACTAATAGTGCTCCTTATATTATGTCTGTAATGGGTGGGGTTTTACAGAGAGGGATCAGAGATAGCGCTCAAAGAGAGGTTATGTACTTTTTCAGCTAGTACAATTTCTTGTACAAAGAGCTCATGAAGGTTATGCTAAGGCTTAGACGGAAAGTGCATGGGAATGGCTGATTCTTGAAAGTACATGCGCATGGCGGAGGCCTATTCAGCGTCCGAATTATCGGACAAAGAAGAGCGGAGATACAAAGAAGTTACAGTATCCCTTACCAGCTCAGCTGCGAGGCAAATGTTTGAAACGGTCGTTCAGAGACAATTTACAGAATATAGGAGAATAGATGTATAATGATTACAAGTAGAACATTTATTTCAGAAGACATAAGGTAACATAGAAATAGGAGCTCTTTAAGGAATAGTTACTATATTTGTGGATTCAACTCCTGCTTGAGGATTTTCTGTCTTTCTGAACGTCGTTTGGGGCGCATGTAGAGCAGCGGTTAGAGGAACCCTGCATTACATATGGGCCGATCCCACGCTCCAGTCTCACTAAGTTTTCCATCCTTCCGGGGACATCAAATTAGTTCTAGACAAGTATGAGAGGATAGCAGCACTGACTCAGTACATCGCTGAGCCACCACGAGTCATTGTATAGGCCAGATATGAAATCAGTCACCTTCAAACGATGCTTAATGGAGCCCAATGCGCGGCACTTTCCTCAGTTCAACGCCGAGAGAGAGCTTTGTGAAAGTGGTTTAGTCCTTGTCGTGCCGACTGTCCCTGGAATCGTGAACTAATCACGCTAGGACATTCCCAGATGTTCGCCACCTGCAGTCTTAGCCTTTGTGAGTTGGTGGGTGCTTTTTCCCGACAAGTCTGCTACATACAGGATGATGATGTAATGCATAGGTAGGTACCATTAATCACTGTAAAGGCCAAATATACATCCAACTTTCTCTACGATGCCAATAAGGTCATATTTATGGCACATTTTTAAACGACTTACCACCGAATACCGAATTGTTCCATGTTTTCATGCCACAATTTTTTCCCACATATAAAAATAAGATGTGCAATATCGGATCAGTACCACTTTAAGGCCGTTCGGGAATACTAGAAGTGCCGACTAACTCCTCCAGTATTTTTCTTTATTTCATCACGGATATGGAACGATCCATAACTGGACCGCAACTACTGGACATGATCAAAGACGTGCAGAAGGTATAAAGCCGACGCGATTTCCATAATTTAAAGTGCTAACAAAGAACGATTTACCAATCTCTCCTCATTGGTTTCTGGCAGAAAACGTTAAGTCGGTGAATTAGTGAACCGGATGATATGAGCAGGCGACAAAGTCGTGAATGCATGATATCAATTGGCCATTATGTCGTAACAGTCATCTGAATTCGGTGAACCTCCTATCTCGACGAATATTATCACAAAAAAACCAGAAATCACAATGTTCACTTTTCTATTTGCTGCCTACCGCAATTTTTCACGGCAGGTTAATATGCGAAATACAACCACAACGATTCTGAGATATTTGCAAAACTCTGGACTGCAGGTGTCTGCGGTGGGGAACAAACGTCATATTACCCCTTCCAGGGCAAATGTGCGTTCACCACCACACCATGCGGGCCTTTCGTTTCACCTGTCTTTCAGCTAGTTTTCAATCGATCTGTGCCATTAACAATCACCCGTCAACGCGATTGATCCGGAACCCACATCGGCATTCAGTCAGTTAATCAGTTAATAATAGAAATAAGTCGCTCTAACTTCCCGCATAGTCATAGTCACTATATAGTAGTGCTAGCTTGGCAGCAGATGCGACTTCACCACGCCACGCAACCAAGTAGTTTGACCAACTCTTTTGCTTTTTCTGAGACTGTCCACATCAGTAAAAATATTATTTCTTATACTATTTCGCAAACTCCAGCGGAAATAGTTAATCGAGATGATCCTTCAGGTTACACCTGAAGTTCACACCGCATACGTTCCTATATGGTGGCCCCAAAATAAAGTATCAAATGTTGCGAAAGGAATCAAAGTAAGTATAGTGAATAAATAACTGGACAGAAAAATGTTGTAATAATAGAGAAAAAATCTCCTTAGTAGAGACATCAAGCTATTCAAATCACGAGATAGGTTCGCCTTTTGTTAAAATTTAATACCATTTCCAGAGCTCTCTTGATGCAGAACCTCTCTTTACTCATGGTGGTTTCGGTGACCTCGCCATGGAAGATGCAGAAGTATTATTCGATCTCCTTGGAATGAAAAACAGCCATTGGTTCACTTTCTGTCCAGTCTTTCAGACATGTAACACAATCACAAATTCTTAATGAGCACAAATGAAAACGGGTAAACATCTGAGCGAAACGTTTGTGCCACGTTCTGGTTTGCGAACAATTTCGTGTATAGATGTTACAGCTACTACTACGGTCGAAGTTTTGGTTGCCTTTAAAGTTAAAACCTATGCCCGTTCATGGTGTTACCTGGCCTTAATCGCCAATAGTTAATCACGAGATATGACGTTGAAAAAAACTACGAAGAAATCTCAGCCACAAACTAAATGACTTTCGCTACATGTATAAAATTCGCAGGCAAGTGCTGAGTACAGTAAGAAGTTTACGTCAAACATTCAGCATTTCGACATGGTCACTGTATTTCACACACCAGATACATCAAATATGTATGTACACCTTCACTTCATCTTCCCCATAAATTTATTCTAGAATGTTGAGTCACTGTCAAAACGTACCGCTTTATTAACACTGAAATCGAACCGTCAAAACGATAGCACCAATTAATACTTACGACTCGACACCTCACTTCGTGCAGCTGTCGCATTTCATCGACGCCCAATTCTCCACTGAACATGCCACGAATCGAAATCAACTCATGTGAGCCAAACTGCTCCGCCCCACACCCGCGTGTCAGCCCTTTATTAGCAACAAACTTCTAGCGAAATATAACTTCAATGATGCTGAGATACTTACAAAACTCCGGACCGCAGGTGTCTGCAGTGGGGAACGAACGAGCTACTCTTTCCTTTCCTTTCCGAGGAGTAACGCGTTCACTACCACACCATGCGGGTCTTTCGTTTCGCCTGTCTCTCAACTAGTTCTATTGATCGGCGCCATCAGCAAGCACCCGTCAGCGGGATTGATCCGGTGAGCCCACATCGGCATTGAACCCAATTAAGCTGAGGCTGTAGTTGAATTCACAATGTTCTACTTTCTATTTTCTGCCCTCTACAATTTTATACAGACCCAAATAGTGTGGTGGTGAACGCGTTACTCCCCGGAAAGGACAATAGCTCGTTCGCTTCCCACCGCAGACACCTAGGGTCCGGAGTTTTGCAAGTATCTCAGCATCATTGAAGTTATATTTCGCAATATACTCTGCCATTAAAAAGAATAGGCAGTAAATAATAAATCTTCTTGCTATTTTATCCGTACAAAAAGGAGCAAGTCACAAAGGGACTTACGTGGGAGAGAGATATCTTAGTAATTCTCAGGAACAACTGTGGCTTGAAAAAACTCGTCCGGAAAACGTCTTTTTGTATATTATCACTAATTGGAAGGAATAACTTTTATCGACAGACTTTTGGTACATTAATTATCGACTGAATGTAAACAGTACAACAGAAGACTTTTGTCGCCAAAACAAAAACCCGGAAAAATAGGTTGATATCAATTTACGCCGGTCAATCTACATCCCACTTCTGAGCCTCACATATAAGTGCAAATCAAGTCATCTCGGAATTTAGGTGCTAAAAAATAGTCCGAAAGTTTTTTCTTCAGACAGATTTATATGGTGTAATTAGTTCCAAACATAACAGAGGTCACTTCAGACAGCATATGGTATTAGAAGCGCCTCCCTTCAATATAGTTAACATCAAATGTCCGTTCACTCTGATCATCTACGACGACAAGAAGAAGATGCCGGTATATTATGGAAGGTCCGTTTTCCAGTGAACTATCAGTATTTATAATGAACCAACCATGAGTAACTAACTATTCATACATTTAAAAAGTTACACGAAACAAGCTCGCTACTTTTGTTTAGATACTTGATTCATACGAAAAGGTTTGGCCCTATAATCGTACTTAAATCCAACTTTATGAATTAAATCTTCATTGCTACAAAAAACGTATGCGACACGCCTTCACATCTATCAAGCGGATCAAAACATTTCTTGCATTCAGCTCGTTTCCTTGCATCAGTCATCCACAAAGGTCTTCCAACTTCTTCCGCGTGGGTTCGGCTACTGCTTGAGGATTTTCCTTTCGTTATGAATGCCTTTAAATCTAGACCAATTAGATTCTCCTTGGACTCCTAAGATAGCCGGACTAAAGCGTTCCCACGAGAAAAACTGAGAATGAGGATTTCCCAATCTAGTCTGGTACCGATTTCCTGACCCCGGAGGGATAAAAGGCCTGCTGGGCGGATCCGACCAGTACCGCACTCATGATGATCGACATCACTACCAGTGCACTCACTAACCGTCCGCTCAAGATGTTGACTTCTACGTCCATCAATGACACAGCACTCGTTTTCGAAGCAAATAACTGTAAACTTCGTGAGAAAGTGAGCGCAGTCAATGTTTTCCCCAATTATGCTGACTTACAAGTTACTACGGACTTTTTCAAAAAGAAAAAGATGGGTGGTGGGGATATTGGAAATGCATATGATAGACCTGGTGGTCCTCCGTTTCCAATGTTCAGAACCAGCGTGTTCGGTTGTCGTTTAACCAAACGACCGCGTTTCCGAATAACTATTTGAAGAAAATGTCGTTTGCCAGTGATCCTGATGCTGACAATAATTCTGTAGCTATCCAGTATTCAAAATCGTGTGCAAACAGTACTATTCTCCTTGGTGGCGGGACTGGTGCTTCATGCACTAAGGCGATTACGACACAAACTACTAGTGAAACCAGCTATTCTGTCAATGAATCGCATGAGGCCAATGCTATTTCAACTTCGAAAAATGGCATTCTTGTGCAATTGTGCTTTGCAAGCGAATGTTACAACAAAAGTTTTTCAGGATTGTACGTCCGAAAGTTGTTGACCCGAAAACTTCTAATGTTGGAGAGAACGATGAGCACAAACGTCAGCCCAAGAAGTGGTGCAAACTAATGTGAACGTACAGCCTTGCGTTTACATCGGGTAGCAAATGTAATAAAGTGCCCCATTTAATTAATTGAAGAATAAAAGTTAGAGCATTTAAGACTGCCTTAAGTCTATAAACTACACGATTTCTATTCACAGCAATAATACGGATTCCTCTCATGGAAGATACTGGATTCCCTGAGAGTCAACAAACTGATGCGTAGACTGAACAAGAAAAATAAACCGTCATCTGATACAAATTCGTAAGACCAAGAAACTAAAATCAATTTGAATGAAAAAACCTTATGCCTACAAATAGCTAGAAAAAAGCAAAGAAAAAAAAGAAGAAAGGAATAATGACTAAGGAAAAAATAAAGAAAAAGAAAAAGAAAGGGAATTGAGAACAGAAAGAAAAAAGGAGAGACTAATAATTAAGATGTAAAGCGATAGAGTGATAGGACAAACCGAAACAATTTCCCTAAATAAAGATATTTTGCAATCTTCAACACTTATAGTCTCTCCGTGTTTTTACGAAATAACTAACACAAGTCTAACAGGAATACGAAACCTATCGTTTTCGGAGAAGATACCGAAAAAAAAGAGCGAGAATGACACCTGTCATTGAAAGTGCAAAGCTATGTCTTAAAATTCTTGGGGAAGAATACATTGAACTCAGTTGAGTCCTCTGAGGAAAACATCTGAAACGTCTTCTTAAAAAATCTTTAAAAAACGCTGTACAACAATGAAGATTGCAATGTGAAATATACAGAAGCAGTGCATACCTTAAACAACTGGAAGCATCTTGAACAAGAACCTCTCTTCCAAGATTTTCACAACATGAAAGTATTGAAAGAGCCTAAAGATCGTACTAATGCAGTTTAAATAGAAACAAGCAGTTATCCAATAAACTAACTTTATTTATTTCTTGAATTTCCTTTACCTCGTTTCGACAGACATAGAAGATACGACAAGGCGATAACTGGTACAACTAGAAAACATCTACATTTCTACTACAAAGTCCTCGTCATAAACCTAAATTTACTGAATGCCGCTATTGCGAGCATAGTTTAAAACAGAAAACGTCCCTGTGTGTTAATTCTGTAAATATATAAGCTGTAAGCTATCAATAATAAGGAATAAAGCTCTCGGCGCTGATCACACCCTTAGTGGTGCGCCATGTATTCGACTTCATTATGTATCGTTTGGAGGTGAATAAATGCATATCTGGCCTTTCCAATGAATCGCCGTGACCTACCGATGTATCGAGGCAGTACCGCTATCCTCCCAGACAAGTCTGGTACCCATTTCCGACCCCAGAGAGATGGAGAGCTTGGTGGGTCAGCGAAGCGGAAATCGATCCCATGTGTAATGCAGAACGCTTCCGACCCCTGCGCTATACGACCCCACTGTAAGCTAATGATCCCATAATATCTAAATAACACGGTTTGTTGATATCACAGCAAATGATGGTGTTGACGAAATTCCCTAAGATAAATATTCCACTCCTAATTTGAAACACTGGATCTATAAAAAAGGGTTTGAATAACAAAGTACAGTAAAACGATGCTACATCTAAGTTCACACACAGTAAAAGTAACGAACAAAAAAACTTTCTCAAGACTAACCGTGCAAACTTTGTCTTTGATGAAGATTTCAACCAGATAGCGGTCTCTGTCTTCATTTGAGTCGCTACCTACGACGTGAAAATTCAGTTCAACAATATCTGGCGCTAAGGCTGGTAAGAAACCAGATCCTATACTAAAATCGAATGCTTGACGTATTGTATCACGTTCGTCATCTGACAAAAGACATCCAACAACCTGAACAGGACTCAATTTGGATGATAAAATTTCTTTGGTTCAATAGAAATGTTTAAAACCTTGCGGTCTGCTCCGACACCAAAAACCCACTGCAGTGGGTATCGTGAATTCAATGCTGCACAAACAGTGGATTGAATAGCCAACGTTGTGAGCTCCTGTAGTCGCTCAGGACCCCAAAGAATGGTCCAACTGTTCACAGATGACTAAATTGACAAACAGGAAGCATACATAAAAAGAAAAGTAAAAATGAAAGAAATTCTTGTTGCTTACCGTGTATACACTTCCATACGTGAACTTTTTGCAAGGAGCGGTCATCAATTTCTCAATCAGTTCCTGGCATTCTACGGAACCAATATTATACTGAATTTAAAAGCCGGTCTTATAAACCATCACCTATTCAAAACCTACATGAGAATCATCTAACACATAAGCGACTAGACCTCGTTCTCTGTGGCCTAGACTTACAACTGCTTCTAAAAATTTCTGTGTTAGTTAGGTTTTCTTATTATCGATATATCCTCCATTTTCTCCTATAATATATCTTCCTACGTCTTTGAAACAGAGGCAAACCTTTTCTTGGCTGATAAGAAAACTGACAAGGGTTTGTAAGATATGACAACTATAACTCAGTGTTTTTTTAAACACCCATCGATGCTACAAAGAATAACGGATAAAGCTCTCAGCGCTGATCATTCCCTGAGGGATGTGCCATCCATTCGACTTCATTAAGCGTCGTTGGAGATGATCGAATACAATATCTGGCCTCTACAATGACTCGCGGTGGTCAATCGATGTATCGAGCCAGTGCTGCTATCCTCCTAGACAAGTCTGGTACCAATTTGCCGGAGGGATACAGTGCTTAGTTGGCCACGGTTGGGGGATCGATTCCGCGTGTCTGTTGCAAGGCGCCACCGACCACTGCGCCACACGTACTCTGTCAATGCTATGCGAAAGTTATTATGCATCAGAATAACAACTGGAAAAAATCCGATTACAACTGGTCGACCGGACAAGAACTGAATTGTTTAACTTCCTATTTACTGCCTATTGTTTTCCATAGTAGGCTATTTATTATGTGAAATGCAACCAGAACGATGCTGAGATATTTGCAAAACTCGGACCATAGGCCAGATTCGAGCACGCGATAACCCCTGCGGAGGCTCGCTACTTATCCATTGTACCACCGAAGTCTTTACTTTGCCTTTCTCATGAGGAATTGAAATGTATAAGATTTAATCATGGTGGCAGCGGACCAATTGAACTTCATTTTCGATTGACTGCTCATCCAGAATGGACAAGAAGGAGGCACTAAATCCACTGATTAGTGGGATCAGGCAATTTCAGCATGTGCTCTCATTAGTTTGCTCACAAATTAGAAGTATCAAAATCACCTAGATAGTGATTTTCTGTTGCTGTGCAAATAATCGTACCTATTATTGTGGAAGTTGTGAGGCAAGTGTCATCGCCACAAAATTGTATACCCGAATTCTATAGAATTTGCAAATGCTCTGCTATCAAACATTCAGTGGCCCTAGATTCATATTCAGACATCTGGATCTTAAATTAAAAGCTCCATGTATGGTTTTTTTACTACTAAATTAGACAACGCCCCAACGCTTTACCGTCTCATCGCAGCTGGGAGGTGTTCCTGGGTGTCGGGCTATGATGTGCAGCAGTGGATTAATCCTCCAACAGAGTTTTCCAAGCTGACAAGGAGTCCGGCGTTCCTATCTGGAAGCCTAGCTAAGAGTAAACCAATACCAGGAGCCACCACTGTCCTGATATCGAACTACATGTGTGGTGGTGACGACCTGGGGCAGACTTTGGTCAGGCTGACCTCGGAAATCCAGGAAATCATTGTGCCTAAGCCAACAAAACCCCGAAAAAGTGGAGATTATGCTGAGGCCCGCACAATCAGTGAGGACGGAAAATTCAAGTATCAAAAGAATGAGGAGGCGAGTAGAGCAGTGATAGTGATATGCTCATCACTACCACGGTTCCGATTCAATAATACACTGCGTGGGGTGAAATTCTTATCAGACATATCTGGGAGACAGAAGATTCCTTGCAATCCAGGTGGGAACGCTGTAGCCCGACTATCTCAGTGCTCCGGGTAGATAGATTCGAAAAGCATTCATCGACATCCATAGAGAAGACGACAATTGTTAAGCAGCAACCGAACTCTCCCCAAACATTACGAAGACCGTCGTAATTGACAGATGCGAAGGAACGAATCGAATGCGGAACTGCTCGGACCCACACAGTAGATGTCAAAACAACCCGTGTAAGATAAAAATTTAAGAAAAAAACGTAAACAATGTGGAAGAAAACCACTAAGACTTGCCATCTCACGGAAAACAGGAACGTGACTTGTGCAAATCTTGCGAACTCCATGCTACAATACATATAAGTGATAAGTATATTTCAAGAAGACCGATAACATTATGCTAAACAAACCCTTGGAAGATGATTGAAGTGACCATGCTTTTCGCTATCCGTGATGATACGGTTGTTCCCACCATGTTTTGGCAGACGCGTTCTACTGAAAATGCTGATACTTCTAATAGTATAGTGATAACTAGCTGACAGACAAGCTAAATGAAGGACCCGCATGGTGTTGTGGTGAACACGTTAGCCCCCGCAAAGGTAGTAACGGGTTCGATCCCCACCGCAGACATCTGCGGTCTGGAGCTTTGCAAATATCTCGGCAACACTGTGGTATAGTGGTAACTGAAACTGCATTTCCAAACAACATTTTTTTAAAAAAGACTTTCGAGGGAATGCGGTTAAGCGCCAAAAAATATCTATTGCCGAGCGCAACGTGCAAACATATCACTTCAGGCTTGCTCAAAAATGAATAAAGAAAGAATCGGTAGAAACAATATCTGACCATCGAAGAGGGACTGACGAGACAAACCTTTCTTCATCAGAAATATCGATATCGTTCAGAATGTCACTCAGGCTCCGTCCAGTTCTATCAGATTTTGTAGAAACAGAAAGTGAATTCACATCTACAAACCAAAAAGAATGATAGAAAACCATGCTGTAGCACTAAAACGGAAAGTTATGAAAAGAAAAACTGTGAATTGGCATTGCTCCACCTGGACAAATCCCCGGAGGAGCGAATGCAGAGTGAGCGCTACTTTCTGCGCTAACAGCAGCTCCTGATTCAGCGATAACACTGTGATGTGAGCCGAGCGGAGGAAGCTCATCCTTATCCTGTATGAAAAACAATCACGACACTAAGACTCAACGTAATGCTTGACGTTGAGCAGCTCAAGAAACACGTATCGAAGGCACACAGTTCAATTATAAATGAAGCAAAAAATGCTACGATTGAATTTAGCTGAATGAAAACCACTGAGAGAATGCTGATGAAACCTGAACGGAACGCACAGCAAAGGATTAACTCTATTTACAGCAGACTCAAGTCGAAGAAGGAATACTTACGGATGTCTGGCGCACGTTGTCGGGCAGGACGTCATCGAAGAAATGCGCTGAAAAGAAGTCGTTGAATCAAAAATTCACATTCTGGAAAGATATAATAGTGCAAAGCACAAACCGACAGTATTGGAGGCGACCTTCTCCATAGAGTACGTGAGAATCGGGATGTTGTCGGACACAATACCTGTGAGCAGAATTCTTAACAAATGCCCTTAACAACCGCTTATACCTGATGATTAACACTAAATGTAAATCCCACGACCGACTTTCTATTAACCCTGGCATTGATCGAACCACTCTTAATATTCTTGTTGAGTAAACATGAGGTATTATTTTATTTATTTACGAACAAGCTGACGTTTCGGCGAATTTCGCCTTCTTCAGAGCCTGGAAAGGTCAACTTGACGGCAGTCTACCTACCCAAACACCTCCATAACCACACAGAAAAAATGATAAACCAAGATTTCAATCAGTTTCTAAGTGTAAACCCATTCCAAGTTGCAGAAACCTTGCACTGAGAGAAAAATACGGGTATTTAAACGAAATTTCTGATAAAATACCATAATGGTCGACATAAGAAAAATCAAAATAAAGGATAAAGGTCTCGGCGTTGATCAACTCCTTTAGGGACGCACCATGCATTCGACTTCATAATGAACGCTTGGAGGCGAATGAATGCATATCTGCCTTTCCAGTGACTCACAGTGGTCTACCGATGTATCAAGCTAATGCTGCTATCCTCCTAGACAAGTCTGGTACCAATTTACCAAACCTGGAGGGATGGAAGGCTTGGTGGGCCATGGACGCGGGGATCAATTACACGTGTGTTGCAGGGCTCCGACCACTGCGCGATACGCGCCCGTAATGGTCGACATAGTCCATGAAATTGAAAACAATCAAAGCAGAGTTTGTGCACAAAGTGGGTAAACACTGGACTAAACGACGAGATTTCAGAAGGGGCAGAAGCATACACCCATGCACTACTTTACAGCTACTGCAATTCGCAGCGGTGTGTAATACCAGTACTAACGGCAATTAGGTTGTGCTGTAGCACTTCTGACCACGCCCACTGCTCTGGATTCATTCCCTTCATGACTAGTTCTTTTGCAGAAACGAATCCTTTTGCAATAGCTTTTGCCTTAAATCATTGTCTCCCTCACCATAAACGCTTTAGACGATATACTCTAGGAAAACTCGTCTTCTGCGCATTTCGTATTAAGACAGCCTTCTTTTTCTTCAACATTCTCGTGGCGATTGTTTACTCGTTCAACTAACAGACTAACACAAACCCTGCGGTCGAATAAAGACGTGTTGAGATATTGCGACAGCATAACTGCAAAACGTTGGTCCTGCAACGATTTCCTACCTATTGTATAAATGGAGCGGTACGTAGGTTTGTAGTATATGCGAACGTGGTCTCTCCACACGTAGTTCTCAAATTAACCAGCATTCTTTTCATTTGGATGATTGCTGGTGTTTCGATATCTAATACACTTACTCATTTAAGAAATCAATGTACGCTATAACCCTCGGAGTTATCTATTACAAGTCCTAAACCATTGAAAAGCTTTTGGACACCCACCGTACACCACTTGTGTGGCGAGGAAAAGAACGATTCCTTACCTCATTTTCGACTTCAGATTCGCATGTAAAAATGCTGAGTTCTTAGAAAATGGGCTGGTAAGCGTAAACGTGCTTGAGTGAACATCTTGCGGCTCCGACATTTCGTTGTAAGTGGCTGGCCATCTGAAATTGGAAAAGTGAATGAATGTAGTTACTCTGGTACTTTTCAAGAAGCTCATAGGGAAAGCGTTCCTTAAGAGACCCACCAACAAGACAGCAAGCCGTCCTTCGTTCGTCATGTTTTGGCTTCAGAGCTAGCAGTTTTCCAAAAGGTGCGACCTAAGTGCGTGATTCACATAAAGGACTCAGTTTTGATATGATTTCGTTTGAAAGTTGTCTTTATGAGGTTGGAAAAAATGAGCATTTACTCACTTACAATGGCCTATTGGTGTCTTTTTAATTATCGTGTGTACAAATGCAGGAAATTTTTCGTTAGCCGATTTTGCCTATGTGGCAAATTATTGTTGAAGGTTGAGTTGGAGTAAAAAAGGATAGTTGTCAGTTGGGCTTAAAGTAACACTAGGCTGCATTTTTCGACAGCCATGCAGGGTGAATGAGCGCGTGTGGCGCAGTTGTCGGAGGTGTCCTGCAATATACCTGGGATCGATTCCTACGCCCCCTCGCCCACCAAGCTTTGCATCTCTCAGGGGTCGGCATATTGGTGCCCGACTTGTCTGGAAGGATAGCAGCACTGACTCGATACATCGGTAGGCCACCGCGAGTTATCGTAGAGGCCAGATATGTATTAAATCACCTCCAAACGATGCTTAATGAAGTCGAATGTATGGCGCATCCCTAAAAGATTGATCAACGCCGAGAGCTTTCTTTTAGCTTTTATGCAGTGTGTAGTCGTCGATGTTCTCTTCACGTCCTGATCATAGCTCATCATCGAGTGCGGTATCCTCTGGTCGAAAGCAACCGAGCCATGTGAGTCCAACTAGGTGGTGAACGATTTGGCATCGATTCAAGTAGATCGCCTTCTTCAAGCAGGACGAAGGACAAAGCGTCCGGCGCAAATCGATCCTTGATCGATCCGCCATGCATTTCAATCCATTCACTATTACAGAGGTTACTGATTGTATATATGACCTATACAGTGATTTGCAGGGCCTACCAATGTTCCAAGTCAATAGTGCTTCGAAGCAACTGTGGTATCAATTTGTCGATGTTGGAACTATGGAGGGCTTGATTTGTCGGCAGAATGAGCTTGAGCCAAGCACCACGTGTTACTACACTGCACTTCTAACCACTGTGCTGCACGCCCCGCCTAGTGAAGAGTCATTAGGAAATGCCAACTACATAGCAATAACCCATTCTGAAAGCAGCAAATCTTTTGCTGATCTACAAGAGTCGATGAGTGTCTGTATCGTTGACCTGATAACATGCTGACATGGTTGTTTCAAGACTTCGAAGATGAACGTCCTGAATCAGCAGGAAAGAAGCCACAGACAAGCTGAATGGTTGCGATACAGCTCCTCCATTAGTCCATCATTATGAAGCAGTTCCTGAATGTTACAGCACTGATTTCGGGGAGAATCTCTGTAGCTTCGGAGAACGAGTCGAGGTAGGAATCCCCACGAAATAGGACAATCGTATCGCTTATTTTGGAAGCGACGTTGCCTCTCTATATCTATCGTTCAGCGAATTTCAATAACAACAACTTGGAGAAGAAACTGCAGAAGATTGGCAACATCATGAGCCGTGGCTACATTCGGGCTCCACAAAGATGCCATCGAACAAGTTACAAACCGGGAAGTCCATGGTCACTTTTTCGCTTCAACGGTTTCTCTTTTGTTTTTCTGTGCAACTAGGATTAATTTCAACACCTCAGTTATGGCCGTGATTCTCTACAAAGTCGCAAAACGCCAGCGATTTCCTGAAACACATTTGGGTCACCCAACATCGAATAGAACTTCGTACTCCAGTCTTTCTACAGATATCCTCTTCGAGATTTAGATGAATGTGTAAATCTAAAGAAAGGCGTGGCCGGATCGCTCTCTGGATCTGTTCAGAAACCATGTCCTGCGTGTTTAGGATCTTAGCGCCGTTGATGACAGTACGATTCGTAGCGGTGGTCGATCAAACGGCTGACCTACGACCGGGCGGGAATCGGTACCGTCTGGGGCAAGGGTCGCCGTGCAATTCCGTCTTCCTACCCCGCGTACTCACTTCGATGCCGTTTTCGACTTTTTTCTTGCTAACCACCCTATCCGTTATACAGGTACGACACCTTTGGTTCTCATACGTCCGTTTGCCACCTTGTGTTCCACGAACTTAGGTGTTAAGCACCGCTGCTTTTCCGTGGCCGAGTCAGTATTCGATTTTAGTGTTTAGAATGATAACAGATGCAGTAGCTGTATGCATTGTAATGCTCAGTACTAATATGTACGGAGAACGTCTCTTCTGTTCAGATATGTTTGAGTTCTATAACGAACGCGAATTGATTTTCATTCTCCGTGCCATCGTTTAGTTAGCTGGCTCAAAAGTTTCTTCCTGTAATTTTTCTATCCAATGTATTGCTTAAGGGCGTGTGTGGGGTAGTGGTCGGAGGCCTCCTGCAATGCACATGGGATCGATTCCCCACCCCTGACCCACCATGTCTTCCATCCCTCCGGGGTCGGCAAATTGGGACCAAACTTGTCTGGGAGGACAGCAGCACTGACTCGATACATCGGTAGTCCAACACGAGTCATTATAAAGGGCAGATATGAATTTAATCTCCTCCAACGATGCTTAATGAAGTCGAATGGCATGGCGCATCCCTCAGGGATTGATCAGCGCCGAGAGCTTTTATCTGATTTTTAATGTATTACTTTTCAAACGCGGACCAGTGTACTAGGTGCTGGTTTGTGAGAGTCAATCTCTACACTTAATAGTTTGGGACGAAATGTTCACGCGACGGAAGTACCGCAAAATGCTGTTGAGAGGAAAGCAGTGAGAATGGGTAGCGGCGTCTTGCAGCAGCTAGTTGCACTTTGTACCCGGACCACCACAAGGTCTCTTACGGTAATGTGTGGTCCTCACGGGGCAAATCCGGCTAGCACGGGTTGATTTCAATTCACAATGTGCTCAGTGAATAACTAGGTATCGGACGGACGCGACGGGCACATGAAATTAAGTGTGGTGGTGTTTATAACAGAATCTAATACGTAAATGAGTAATTGCAATGGTGCAATAATTCCTGTAACACTAATTGCCACAAATTATATGGATATTCGCCGAATAAGTGTGTGATATACTGGCTGCCCATATGCAGGTCATGAGCGCGGGAAACGCAGTGGTTAATGACCCGCAGCGTACACGTGAACCTTTGTACCTCGCGTCCAGGGGTCGCTGGGCCTTCCGTCTTCCCTGAGTCGGCAAATTGGTAGCAAACTAGTCCAGGAGTGTAACAGCATTGACTCGATACATCGTGCAGTAATTCCTAGATCCGACTTTTTATTTTGTATAGGCACTGTGCCGTCAACAATAAGATTTATTGAATAATGGCTGAGCTTTCAACGATTTCACCTTTTTCGGAACCTGGGAAGGTCAAATTGACATGCAGTCCACTCAGGCAAGCACTTTCATAGCCTCAGCGGAAAAAACTTCATAAATAAGTTTCCATTCGCAGTGCAAGCAGCTTCTTTTGAAAGCTCACGTTTTTCTCTATAAGTCTTCCAATTATTGATGAGGACAAGCCACAGTGTTTTACATAGGTGAAGAATGTGGCTAGGTCAGGTCGAAAATTAGCTTGAGTTATGGGAAGAGGTCATGGCTGGCTAATGGAACCCATCGCTTCGGTTCATATTTCGATTTTCACTATTTATCCAATATGCCCCAAGAGTCATGGGGGAAGAAGATTTTGATTCCTGTGTGAAGGTAGCGACTTTTACTTCAAGATCTTGTCCATCCTTGCGTTGTGTGCTTACCTAATGGAGTGTTTTATCTAACCTTATTTTTCCCATGTAAATGCTGTTTTCTGTAGATGCATAGTGGTCTACTTGTTACGCCAACGTATTCGTCCCCACATGTTTTACATTTTATCAGGTACACCGCACCCGAATTCATTGCCTGTCATTGCCTCTCCCTTTAGGGAAAATTATGGAATTTAGTTTTGAGCATGGGCAGTCATACAAGCGATTACGAACTATCGCGTGTCTTAGAGTGCTCGGTGGTATTTCAATCGATGCTACCGTGCTGTATAATTCGACCATTTTTGAGTAATGTTTTATAGTTGTACTTATTTTGTCAGAAACTAAGGGCAGAGTAAAAAGGGCTTTATTCTTGCTAGGCTTATCGTTTAAGGGCGTAAAGCGTGTGGGGCGAAATACATTGGCTAAACGGGTAGACCATTCTGCATGTGTATAATTGAGCATTTAACAAGGTTAAATTCGAACATAACACTTCACCGGGTGCGCATAAGGTCAAAAGACATAATGAACGAAATTTCGAAAAAAAAAAATGCCTATCCTCGCAATGAAATCAGAAACTTCAACGTGCAAAACTTTTGTAGCTTTTTGGATCACTTCCAACCGAACGTCCAAAGGTGAACTGGTGTGAGGGGTGCCTTCTCATTTGGCATGACCTGTCCCCATGACAGGCAAATTTGACTTAAGCTAATCACACTCCTTACCCCCTTACCCACGTAAGCCTCTGTGCGGCTCGTCTTTATCAATAATTGGAAGACTTCTAATGAACAAAACGGTCAATTTAACGTGTTATTTACTGCCTATTCTTTTTAACGGCAGGGTATACATTGTGAAATATAACTTCAATGATGCTGAGATATTTGCAAAACTCCGGACCGCAGGTGTATGCGGTGGGGAACAAACGCGCTATTGTCGTTACCGGGGAGTAGGTAAAAAGAAAACGGTCAATGTTTGAAGAAGCTGTTTACTTTGCGGATGATATTTATTGTTTTTTTTCGTTGAGGTTATAAACGGGTTTGGCTGAGTAGATTGCGACTCCTTTGACCCCTGCAGGATTCTGTAGGGGATTAAATCTTCTTACTGACAGCCTCATGTCTGCTCAAGAAAAAGCAACAATAGCAGGTCAACCCAAGTCATTGTATAGATGATATGTATCCTCTCATCTTTAAAGATGTGCTTAAACTAGTAGAGAATAGTGCGCTTTGTCATACCTTCTTTAGGATATTACTGCACAGTTCTGTACCTACATAGAGTTCTTACAGGCTCTTCCATTAACGTGCAATAATTCTATACAGTTTGATTGTCGAACACTCGCTGATCCACAAGGTTGTATTCCTCTCGAATGGCTCTGTGACGGTCTTAAGGACTGCAAGAATGGACTGGTGATTTCATTCTAGATTTTTTCTTCGTTTATTCATGAGGTTAACTATCCGCTTTAATCATATTTTGCACTTCATTACTTAAAGCAGTGCTTACTTTAGTGAGTACTCAGACGGAGTCTAGTAACATTAGAGGTTACTCTGGGTGGTAGGCCGACGAGTCTTCTATAAATTATTTACACAATTGCCATAAAAGTTGATATAGAGCGTTGTACTGTGCAGCTACCACTAAGGATACGTGCGCAGAACAAAAAACTTGCTACTTTTGTTCGGAAAAGTTTTATATCCAGGATGAGTCTCGTTGTTCGTATCTCCACTCATGTCCTGAAGGAAACTTCATATGTCGATCAGGTGACTGCGTGTCAGGCCGCTATAAATGTGATGGTGAGGCCGACTGCCCAGGAGGAGAAGACGAGAGTGGATGTAAGAACCACGAGACGTTTTTGCCAGGGGCAAGGTAAGATATCCTAACACGTTTTGAGTACCGTGAGGTACACTACCTCATGGGCAGCTGATGTACTGACGTTTTGTCTGGCTCGATAACGGGCAATGTTCGTCTCATAATCGAGTAGAAAACAGCTGTTTTGAAGTGCTGTTGACTGTTTTTGTTTTTGGAAATTTTTTTGGGAATTTTTGGAAAATTGTGCAGTTAATATGTTTTATTCTCAAAGACTTCCATTCCACCTTACGCGTAGGTTGTCTCCGAGAAATATCTCGAAACTGAAAGTTGCAGTGCTGTTTCCGATTGCCCTGAGCATATGTTCCGCTGCCAACATGGGCCATGCATCGCTCGGGCTTACGTTTGCGATGGAGAAGTGGTACGCATTTATACACTTTTTGGAACATAAGTCAGGTTAATCGTGAGCTTATACGCTCTGTCAAAAAGTGAAAAACTTTTGAAGTTGTGTGCAAATAATAATGCTGAAAACGGTTGCTTTTGCACTTTGCACTTTGGACGATCGTTAGCATGTGATTAAGCTTTCCTTCATTTTTGGGAATGGTGGCTACTCCATTGGTGGTAGTCACATTTTTTGTCATAAAAATCCATAATACAATAAGTATTTTTGGCCTTAATTCCAAAATCATAACTGATTTCTAAATGTCAAGTAGGTTCTCTCTGTAATTGTAGTTCCATTCGGAAAACTTTCAAAGGTTTTCAGGACTGCCCACTGAGGGAGGATGAGCACAACTGCACAGGATCTTCCACTAACATTTCTGTGAAAGTAACATCTTGCGATGTAGGGATGGTCCTGTGTGCTGATAATACTGCCTGTTTCCCAAAGCATTGGGTATGTGACGGAGAAGCTGATTGTCTGGATGGCAGTGATGAGGTAAGCGTATACCCCAATAAAAGGGAATACAGTGGCACAGACATAAATTGAAAATAGAGAGTAGTTTGTTAAGCATTTGGTGTTAATCTATCCCTTAGAGGTGAGTCATGCAGTCCATACTGTTAAGCATTCTGAATTTGAATGCGTAGTTGTCCTAGAGAATGACTTGTAGGCACCTTAGTTTAGTGTTTTTATTTCCTCAGACGTGTGTGGCACCAAATTTTCGACATCTAGAGGGATAGAGTGTTTAACATGAGGCGCAGGATCGAACTGGTGGTTGTGTGCATCGCAGAGCACTTCTGTCTACTGGGTTGTATGCGCTCTGGAGCAAATTGAGATCTGTTTGAACAATGTGGCGGTACCAATTTTCGCCTATTTCCCGGTTCATTGTCGAATGGCTGAAGCGTATGCGGTAATGTGTACATCCATATCTGTTTCATAACAATTCAATGTTTTTCATCAATAAGCAGACACGAGGTTGTTAATATAGAATTTATTAGAACACAATTGCTGGCGTTTCGGCGGTTTCGCCTTCTTCAGAGCCCCTGTTTCATGACAGTTGATTCCTCTTCCCCGAAGGACTCATAGAGCATTGTTCTTCTGTAGACGTTAAAAAGCCTGATCATTGTAGGGTCAGTGTTCCTACTCGTTTGAAACTATGGGAATTAGTAGCTAACGGACCATTTCCGACGGGTGTTAAAACGCGTCACATTTCTGCTCTATGTGGTTTTCAACTTCTTGGTATACTGGCCAAAATGCTTTATTGACGAAATACGTCAGGTAAATAGTGACTACTGCTGGAAAATGGAAGGCAATAATATCTCTAGTTGGGAAAATGGAGGAGGAAGGTGCTGTCTCTCTAGCACGTGGAGCTTTAGGCACTAGTGCTGCTGATGTCTCGTTTAATTCTTTTATCACTTCTCTGCGGAGCTCGGACCTAACTTGATGCTTTCCACTATGAAAGAGACACGTCAATTAAGAAAGTTTCTCGATGTTACCACGATTTTCCGCCTCATATTTTTTTATTGTTCTTGTCATCCTTCTCTGGCGCACGAACTAAGGATTAGATCAAAAATCTGGCTATCGTAGAAAATTTTACATAGTTGAAGATTATCTGAGGTCCTGAACTCCTGAAGAGTCAAATTGATTTATGAATTTATCTGAACGTTCTTCAATTTCAGTCTGATTGCGAGATGTCGATGGGTAACTTTCTCACCAAATCTGTCACCGAACTTTGTCAGCCGGGCGAACACCAATGCGACGAAGGTTAGGGAAGGAAACCGTTAATCCACTTTATTGAAGAATTGATTTTATGCAGCAAGGAAGTGTATTCCGTTGAACCATACTTGTAACGGAGTTCGTGATTGTCCAAATGGCGATGATGAGGGTGCACGCTGCAACGAATGCCAATCCAGAAGAACTCCGTGCGAATTCGAATGCATTAACACACCGCAAGGTCAGTGTAACACTTCTCCCATGGACCGAGAACGTTGTTTGAAGCAGAAATTAGTCACTAAACATTTTCGAACAATTTTATCGGTCATTAGAAAGCCGCGTACATAAGAAACATGGCCGTTATAACACCACAATGCAATTGTTCGCTATCTTGTTTTACCTTGGTTTCTGTTGCTGGTACTTCAAGTATTAATAGTGATAGAACATGGAAATGTTATGAGAAGACTAGAAGTGGATCATCCTTTTTTTCTAAAAGAAATGTGCTGACTTTAACCAGGACTCGAGAGCAACTTTCAGGTTCACGATGTATCTGTCCACATGGATCTGTGCTTAATGCAGATGAGTTCTCATGCACTCCAAAGGATGAGTGTTTGACAACCGAAGGAAAACAGTGTGAGCAGTACTGCGAGGATCTGCACAACTCGTTCGTGTTTCCACTGTTTAAAATAGATAGGAAAGCTTCCTACCCACCAGATTTCGTTGAAGTTTAGCTAATGCTGGAATTAGTAATAATTGATTTTCAAGCTAGTACCTGAATATATTATATAATATAATGGAGCCTGAATGCCTTTCTTGCTGTGATAGCTTCCATCGCAATCCCATCACAACATTTTGACGGTTATCCATATACGTGATTTCATGTTGCCTCAGATTTTTTTTAGATACCAATGTACATGTGCGCTCGGTTACCGGCTTGGAGATGATAGACATAGCTGTCGACTGGAACGTGATTATGAGGGCAAGCTGTTTATCGCTCTGGGACACGAGGTGTCTTCAAGGCTTTTAAGTTTTATATTTCGATGTCTTACGAAGTATGTAAAAGTCCAGTCGTTATCCTTAACTGAGATATCTTAAATTCGTCGTTTTCTTTCTCATCAATGGCAAACAGCATACGTTTACTTCCATACAATAAAACACATACAACACAACCGTAGCTGACGTTTCGGCAGAATCGCCTTCTTCAGGGCCGCTTTTTCTACCTGTCTTCCACCGAGGAAGAACAGCCGCTCAGGGTCGCATATGGTTGACGACTCATAGAATAGAATTGACAATAGAAAGTCGATCCTGGGAACTATTATGAGATATTCCATTGTCATAACCTAACATATGGAAAGGAAATCCACACAAGTATCTGCATAGGTCCGCGCAATGCCGCTGTTCGAGTCACGTTCATCTCGAGACGGCTATGAGACAACTCAGTCACTCGGCTCCCATGGCGTTGTTCAGTCCATTGACTTCCTCGTAAACCGACAATTGATCTATATGGCTATTTCGGGATCTGATCACCAAGGAGAAGTGGTAAGCTCATCATTTTCTAGAAGTCATGGTGTAAATGGAGTATTGAGGAAAAAAACTGTCAGCAGAAATTTGATAGAGACAAAATCGATTCGCGGGGTGTGAACTAACAATCGACCAGTTTCTATCCATAATTCTTAATATTGTTAATAATACCTTCAACACCCTTGTATTTCCATTCGCACTACATTTATCCTCAATTAACGCTGTTATCACATTGGCGATGGAAACATTGGTGTCAGTGCTTATGTAGTCGCAACCAATTTTGCTTTTCGTATCCGGCAGAACCTACGTCAGTACTGAATTCTGTTTTCTTATACTATGACAATGAAACTCTGAATTTTTAGAGCCATAAGACATTTTGCTTCTGCGGCTAATATTTGAGGTAGGGAATACAAAGAATGGACAAAAACCTTCCTAGCAGACGCAATAACATCCCGGAATACGAGATCAGTGTTGGTGATTTTCGTCCCTGCGCTTAAAATCCTTATCTTCAAAGCGATAGAGCAAAATGGTTTTCATATGTGAAGTACAACAGCTGTCGAAAGCAGTTATCGAAGGGACCTATAATCAAGTGATGCATCTGCGCCGCAGAGCAAATATATACGCAAATACAAATACAATCGTTTTTGGGCATCATTTAACTCCCTATCTACCCTTTGGGAATGTGCTACCCACCCTTGGTACTTAATGATTCGAAGACCCTCAAAATGAGCACGTCCTTAAACAGTTTGAATGCTACTAACACTCCCGCGATGACGCCTAATCAGGTTCGTTGCGAACTGGACGGTCCCTAATTTTCAGCTTTTATGGATTTCCTGGTTTTTCTTTTTTTAAAAATAAACAAATTTTTTCAATAACTATAAGACTTCGTGGATTGTGAACGTGAACGAATTGTAGAAAAAACTCTGCTCCATCATTTTACAGATATGAATGATATTTATGATACTATCTACTACATGGTGCTATGGTCCATCATACAAATACATTACTGTGAGCACTTGCAAGTGTTCTGCAACTTATGGGTCTCTTTTTCAGTATTTCTTCATACACGCACATTCTGTGTGATAACTAGTATTCAGTATTGCAGTTATAATTGAAATAGTGATCGATTGTCACCCAAATCTTTAGTTAATGAACTCATTCGAAAAGCGGTTTTCTGTATATTCCTAAGTGCAGAATAGAGCTCTCCCTAACCAACGAAAGCCCAGCACAACTGTGTTCTACAGGCAATCAACTGATACCAAAAAGTATTGGAAAAGAGTTTTTCTTACAAGCCTTTCCCGAAAAACCATTTTAACACCTGTAGGTATCAATCGTCGCGAGAGTGTTAAATCCCATGATATCCTTATTATTAATGAATCACATAAAAGGTGCATTTATGTATGAAATCACAGTCATTACCTAGTGTTCGCGTACTGATCAACCGGAGAAGAGACAAATGTAACTAGAAAATTCCTGAGCAAGTTTTAGGCAATTTCCGTTAATGGACTTTTACGTGTGGTTCGAGAAAATATTGTTGGCATGGGACAGGTCGCAGTCGACTGGATTGGCGGAAACTTTTACTTTACTCAGCGGTGTGAGTTTTCCGAAAAGTTTCCTGACTTGACTGTTCAGGAACAGTTCCATCTAAAGTGATTACAGAAGGTAACGCAAGTCATTAAAGTCGTTCGAATTTTTTTTTGTTGTAGATTTCTTCCGAAACATGATGACAAGTCGTTTTTCTGTTCCGACATTTCTAATGCAACCATCTCTTTTTTGAGATCCATCTCGAACTCCTGGAATAAGTGTTTGCTCCCAGGATGGTTTTTTCTGTCGGAGGATTATCAAGGGACAAATAAGTTCTAATCCCCGTGATTCTGGAAAAAGGCAGTATTACCGAGGTCGGTTGGTAGGGCCTTTTGAAGAAGTTCTGTATCTGCCATTCAAGCAAGGCGTGCACCCTATTTTTTCCCGCTTAGCATTTTGTTACGGACTTCTTTTATTTTTTTTCTGCAAATTATAATTGATATAAATATAACCTTCCACTGACGATAAGTAGATGTGCGTTTGCAAAGACATCGATTGAATAGGAAAGTTATCGCGAAAAGAAAATACTTGAGCGGAAAAAGAAGCAACTGTGAATTGTTAAATAATCGTTTTATAGGAATCGCCTTACATCCCCAACGAGGTACTATGGTTTGGATCGAGTCATTTAATCGTCATAGGATCATGATGGCTGACATGGATGGAGAAAACGTAAATGACTGTGCAGTAATTAATTCGGCCATTCCCACGAATTTGATTAAGCCTTTATTAGTAGATCAAGAGATTTGAAGTTTTGAGAAATGCTATGCATACATAGGCAATGGACCTCAATCCTACCCATTTTCGGTCTCTGTGCCGTCTATGCCAAAGATTGCTTGCCTTTCTATCCACCGTAGGCTTAAATTCTTCCTTCTAGGTTCGGGTGCTGGTAGAGAACAAACTAGACTATCCGACTGGTATTTCTATTGACCTCATTCGAGGCGATGTGTACTTTGGAGACGTTGAACGGGAAATGATTGAGCGCGTTAATATGGACACGCGAGAAAGGTTCCCATTTTGTCCTTCTTAGGTACTGAGGTGTATTTCAACGCTATTTCACCAACAGAAGTCTTCCATTACGTCATGAGTAAAACGTCGATCTCTCTAATGTTTTCATGTATGGTATCTTCGATTTTTAGGACCGTTGTCCTAACAAAGGGTGTGCATCATCCCTACGACTTAAAGTATTTCAATGGTTTTTTGTACTGGAGCGACTGGTAAGTTCGTCTGAAGAAGATATTCCCTTCAAAATTACTGAGAATTGAGGGCTTCGTCATCATTAAAAGTGGCCGAATTGCGCCTTCACCACGAATCAGCTTATCTCATACACTCGTTCGCTGGTTTGCCGTACGGTCTTGCTATCAATCACTCAATATATCAGGTACACATTACGAGTGACATAGCAAATAAAAGAAACTGATTGCAAATTACCTTTGTAGTCAAGCAATGCTGAGATATTTTAGATTCACTAAGAAAATTGCTTCTGAAAATCCGATTAAGCAGCAATCAGAAAAATGTGTTTATCCCCTCGTTTTATCCAAACTTACGCTATGGATCTACCTACATAGTCTACCCTACCTCCATAAGGCAGTCCGATGCAACTTTTTCAGAGTTCTCAAGTTGTAGCAGTAATACTATTTCATAAGTTCCTAAATATCAACTTTTAATAGGAAGACAAAGTAATAGATTCAACAGTGGAAAAATTTCGAAATTTAGCCAACAACATCGTCCATTCCATGTGCTTTGAACGACTGCCAGTGGATGTGTGTGTCGATCCCCAATATCGAGGGTGAACTGGAGGCGAAGTGTCTCTGTCCAGATGGCTATGATCGTTCTGCAAACGGTGACTGTCTGCCTCTCAGCGACCCGACTACAACAGATCCTGATGGGTCGTCACTCAAAGACGAAGGCGTGGTATGTTGTCATATCATAGCACTATTACTACGTTCTAAACAGGTGATTAAATAACACAGATATTGTAGAATTATGGATAAGTACTACATTAGTACTGCTCTGTTTGTCGTTTGGAAAGTCAACAAAAAATATGCAGTAGTTTAAACAATTACTAATATTCCCTTGTTGCAGGATTTGTCGCACGTCGGTGTTGCATGGATGAAAGAGCGTTGTGATGACGGAGATGGTTGCCTAAATGGCGGACAGTGCAAGGATATTAAGAATGAACATGGCCGAGTGACGAAGATAATCTGCAAGTTTGTGCATTTTTGTCGAAAAGCATACGTTTATTTTCCACTTTTCGCTCCACCTTCCAACATTCGATATGTTATTCCTATTCAGATGTGAAACTCCATATGAAGGATATCGATGTGAACGTTTGAATCCAATCAAGGAACGAGCAGAGCAGTTGGCTGGTTCATCACGGCCACATTGGTTGGCCCTATTCACATTTATGCTTCTGATTTTACTGGTCCTTATCTTCATCTTTTCATATCGCCGAATCGATATGGTCAGGTAGGCAAAAATTGTTTGTTTTGAAATCAATAGCGGATATAAACGTGTATTTTTAAAGCGACATATCTGAGCTGAGAATAAACTTCATTCATTGAAATAAGAAACTACAAAAGTTGTCGAGCGCTTGAAGTGTAGTTTTGTTCCTTCAATGCTTCTAGCATCGGTATTGGGACGTGTGGCTGCGTGTTATCAAGGAAAAGGATTAGTCCCTTTCTGTTCACAAATAAGAGGCGCAGGGGTCGAAGTTTTTAGGGTACTTCGTGCATTTGCTGCATGTGCTTCGTTGCCACGATCGTTTCATTCGGATTCAAAAAGTTGTGGATTAAACCAGCAGCAAACCACCAAACGGTCAGTATGACGTCGTTTTGGTGCAATTTCGGCTTTGGGAAGTGTTATAAACCTTCACCGCGGTCCAATCACTGAGCCGAACGTCGACGGTTGTCGTAGAGGATCATTTCTCGTCGGATGTGACAACACAGTTGGAAACAGATTTTTATGTTTGAGCAGATGAGACCCCATCGCTACCTCAGAACGGTCATTTCCTTGGTAGTCATTTAATTCTTGCAGAACCCATTTGTCGAGCTTCTTCATCATTATTATTAGATGCTTTGGAACAGTTAAGATGCTTACCTTGAGTTCTTTTTCAACTTCTCGAACAACTGTGGATGTATTTTTTCCCACCAAGCCCTACAATTCATCATTGTCAATAGAACCCGTGACCTACCTTATCTTCAAGGTCCAGTTAGCCAGTGAAATTCTTTCGAACCATCACTGCCTTGCGCATTCGTTAACACTTCCTTAGCCACGCACCACAACTTTTCGAGCGCTGCAACCTAGTTCTAATTCGTAAAAGTAAACTGATCTTTGCAATGATATATAGCAGCACGGCATTGGAGAAAAAAAGCTTTTGCTAAAACATGGAGGATAGATAAGGGAAGAGGCTTTTGGCGTTGATCAATTCCTGACGGATGCGCGATGCATTCGACTTCACCAAGCACTGTTAGAGGCGATAGTATCGAGTCACGACTGCTGTCCTCCCATACAGGTTTGGTACCAGCTTGCCGATTCCGGAGAGATGGAAGGCATAGTGATGCTGGGGTGCGGAACCGAACTCATGTATATTACACAGCATATCTTACCACTGCTTGTTATCTTGTTAAAACGTATAGAAGAATGGAATTACACACCAGACATTGATTTTCCAATAACCTAATGTAATTTCACTGGAAAAAACAGGAAGCGTACGCATTCCTGGTCTTCTTGGTTTGGTGCTATAAAGTGGGTCTTTCTAGTAAAGCATCAAAAACCGTGACTTCGTTAGTAGAACGAAGAGTAGGGCGGATTCCTAACTCTCTGCCACAAGTTCGACACTTCATCGAATCCATGAGAACATGGGTGTCTTCGAAATTGACCACCGCGTAAGCTTCTCTTCTTTACATTTTACAAGATGAGTTAACGTTGTTTTGTATTATAGATCAGAACGCTCCAGATCTGGTATTTTTCGTACGGAATTCAACAATCCGTTGTTTTCCGATGATCCCTGCAATTCATCAGAGGAGCCGCGAAATGAGGTGGGCTGCATAATTATTTGAGCGGATTTTCTACTTTCTATTAGTGAATTAGCTATTCTACGAGTCATTAGAGAACGTAACTACGCTTTCGTTGAAGTTCATGAGCACAATGCTTCTAAGAAAGAAGTGGGAAAACGATTGCCTAATTCTCCGTGCTTTTTCAGTTAGCATACAGCAACCCGATGTTCGACGATGATACTCATGCGGCTCCTTTCTCTGGCATAAATGTTACTTATACTAATAAATTTGCTTCTTAATAAGTAACCCCAACTACTTGTTCTGTTACTTAAAACATCCTCTCAGCTGTGATATTTATAATCGCCGGTTTTATTTAGTTTGAAAGATGTATAAGATAAATCTATATTCTTTACAATAGTGATGTCCACCCTACCAAGAGAAAACGTGTGTAATAAACGTAGCAGTAGTAGGTTGTTATACACCGTAATGAATTCAGTTTTCTATTCTGCTCAACCCTGAAAAATGGTAAGAGTCGCACATGTCCAGTGAATTGTACGCTCAGAAGGCTGCACTAAAAACTGATTAAACTCAAAGCGCTAGGAACTACCCCAAAAAAAATCGGTGACATTGGCAGAATGAGATGTTAGGAACATTAACAGCGTTAGATGTTCTTTAGTGATTTTATACATCCATCCGCTTTCTGAACACAGACACGTTGAGCACGCTAAGTACATGCCGGTATGTTTCTTTTGCTACGCAATTTTTTGTATTGAATCAATAGCTTCTCCACTGCAGGTGTACTAAACGTTAGTGGGAAGTAGCCACCCATGTTATCCTACATACTAAAATTTATGAAAAGGAAGTTTTTGAGCCGTTTTCTTTTTCTCTCATCAGCTCTCCATCTGCACGTGGCGAAGTACTAACCCGCGAAGTCACAACCTCAAACAGAATTTAGGCAACCTTGTGAATACGTTTGCCAAATATTAGCTGATTTAAGTTAGCTTAAATTCAAACTCAACTTTTAAAGTTAACTTCAGTTTAGTTAGCTTGAGTTAGCGTTCAGAGTTAGTAAACCGATTAACATGACTCGAACCAAATAATCAAATGACACTGGAAAACCTGAACAACAACGGAATATTTATGAGGGTAGCGGAGTACGCCATAGAAAACCGTTGAAACAAAAGTTCAAGCCAAGAATACAGTTTTGATTACTATCGAATTACTAGATATTGGACAGTTCTCGGTGACAAAATGTTATTGAAATCATATGTACATAGTTCGAATTAATAAACCATCATTAGGGCAAAATAAGTGCGCTATAGACTAGAAAAAAAAACCAGAACAAGCTGATATGAGTGAACCTGGCCTGCTGTCTTAGTTATAGAAGGGCGCCGTTAAGCTAAACTTGCTCGAAGCAGGACTAAAATAGTGAAATATACGATATGAAAGAGCTCGACACAACTGAAACATGTCGTGAATTAGTTCTGGTCAACATGAACCAAAGAATACCTAGTAAAAGTGGTCTCATAGAAACAATGTAAGAAATGATGAAAACCTGAATGATCCGAAAGAAAAGTAGGAAAACTATCAACGAGAATGTGCATTCGATCACCGGTTTATTACGATGTGCATTACTGTCAAACATAAGAGCATACAGCATGACAATTAAAACAAAAACTAGCGATAAGAATAACAAAGCCTATGCTTTGAGCAATTTGTGTCACAGTGATCCACATTAATACAAACAAAAATGAGCTGAATACGGAAAAATACAGTTACAGTGAATTTAGCATTAAGGGCATGAAACTAATTGCCTTAGAAGTTATGAAATACACACCTGCAAGGTATATGTGTTTATATGCAGAGAACACCGGATTCCGCTAGGTTTCGCCTATTTTGCTTTACTAACTGGTAATCCTTTGTCTAAATGAAACTTGCAACCCAGTTAAGAAGGGTTAGTATAAATTTTAACGTCGCAACGTTGTAATCCAGAAATTAAACAGGCACTAATTGAACCTTCACGCAGTAAATTCAACTGGTGGGGTATCCTCTTCCTCCTCGAGATCACACACAGAAGTTCTTTTCTTTTCCGGAGTTTCCGGAGTATCAGTGTCAACATTTCCACTATCCTGCAAGTCGTAAGAGTCTTGAATGCATCAAATCAGTACAAAACATGAAACTTACTATTAAGTTATACAACTTTTTGAAACAACAATGATCAAAAACAGGATTCTTTTGTATTTACGATCTGAAACATGAAATTTTCTCACTTCATATTTTATACGACCCGTCATTACATCCACGGCGAGGATCCCAGCAGTTCTTGAATTCGATTCGTTTTCCTCGCATTCATCGTCTAACCGGACTAGGGCATTCCACAGTCCACAGGGTAGAACAGAAGACAGCGTTGCGCAGGAGGTCGAACTAGCGCCTTTGCGTCCTGATCGACAGCATCACTAACTAGTGCCTTACCCCCCTTTTTGCTACACAACATTCTAAGGCTTGTGAAGAAAATCACCATTGCTTTATTCTATCTATGAGTTTCGACAAACATGCCACTACAGAAGTAATTCGAAATTCCATCTAATCATTAACTAAGACGTGGTTTCAGAACGAGCGGTGTGCACTTAGAACGGAAAATTTTCTACTGGCGCTTGATGACACTTGATCAAGAAAATGGTAAACAGAGCCCATTAGCAGCTATCGACGATCACGTGAAGGATAATAATAGACGTTGACACCCTATCTAAGGAGTTGCATAGTTCGATTTTAACCGGTCAACATTCATTAGTTGCTTCCAAAAGGTTAGGAAGGTGGAAAAACTTGATGCCTTACAAAATAAAGATAACAAACGGACGACAGAGAACGTTCAGCGTAATGCTGTGGCCTTTATTAAGCTTCTAAATCCATCCCAAATCCTAAATTGGATCAAAAGAATAAGATAGTGCATTTCTGAGCTAAGAACTTAACATATGAAGGAGGCACAGCGTTTACCGATCCTGCCGCTTGGGAAGATGCTTAGTCTTCAGCCTTTGTAGACCTCCTTTTTTTTGACAATAAGCTATAACTTTTCGATAAATAGAGGGTTTTAGGAGTTGTGATCAAAATAGGATTGTAGAAGACAGTTCGCTCTACCGTTCTATAAGTATGAATGATACACATGCTTCTATAAAACATATTTTACTGTAGGAAATAATATAAACACAACGTTGTCGACATTTGGAAGTGTTTCGCAACGCACGATGTGTTCATTCCGGTATTTTTATACTCACCCATTCCATGAAATAGCACTTATTCATCATAGCGATTATAATTGTAATAACCGTCAATCTGCAATGAAATTGTCAGTGAACTCGCTCCAGAAAGTCCTTGTACATTTTTTTTAACGTGGAGTTAGAGCGTTTATTGGCCGATGCACGCCATAATATCTGTGGTGGATACCACTGTTTACTAGAAATCTTGAGAAAGAGCCTTGTGATGTAAAATAAACCATCATCCACAAAGGAAAGCCCACACAAAAACCATTCGCGCTACATGATGTGGACGCCTATGGACGAACACGTTCATATCGTCCCTTATGTGTTAAACCGTACTCTCAACCCTCGGTAGTTTGCGGGTCCGCTCGCCGCAGTGGATTGAGTTCGGCCTCTAACAGTGACCCATAATCGCTTAAAATCTTAACAAACCGAAAGCGGCGCATCCCTTTAGAGTTCAATGTCCTATGCCTTTATAGAAAAAAATAGCTGTGCTATGTTCTACCTCATAGCTGAAATTTTCAAAAATCACTGGTGAAAACAGTAACAGAGTCAGATTTAAGAAATAAACTGGAGAGAAAAAACTATACCCAATTTGAGTAATAGAAACAAAATAGGATATGCAGTAGAACCAACCTTTCCATAATCCGCTCGAGAAGGTCTTGCACATTTGTTTACAAGACTTTCAAAACTCTGCTTCTGTAGCAATCCAACAATAACAACCTGGAATATTAATGAATGACAACTACAGCTTCTATGAATTACTGTACTTTCTTAATCCTTAAATATATTCACCACCACCCTCAACGCTGTGCAATAGGAACAGTTAATCCTACAAAACGCGATCATTTTCCTCCGCGACTTTTTATAACACTAGTATTATGCTAATACATGAAATGTTAACACTGAAAATTATTACTGAAGGTATTGCCGCATCATATCCTTAAATGAGCTCGGCGACAGCATATCCAGCAAGATTGTCATCAAATGTAAATAGCTTAATACAGAAAGCATACAAAAACCGAAAACCGATTAATGAATATAACCACGATGATGCAGACATATGAGCAAAACACTGCAATCCAGGTGTAATTCGAACCTGCGACTACTCTTTGCCGGGGCTCACATGCTGTCCACCGCACTAACTCCTGACCATTATTTTGTATTTCTCTAAACCAGTTTTGTTTTTTCTACTTCACATAATATGCCCAATGAAAAGAATAATACGCAGTAATTCAAGGTTAAACAATGTGATTTCAACTGCAGGTCCAGCTTAACTGGTTTCAATACCGGTTTGTGTTCTCCAGATCATTCCCGTTCACGGATCATTCCTGATAGCACTGACAGAGTGAAAAACTGGATGAAAGGAAGGGAATACCAAGGCCTTGGTTGCGTAATGGATAACACGTGAATCCTCGGCATGGGTAATTGCGGGTTCGAAGCTTATATGGGGTTCCGAATTTTGCCCGTATCTCAGCATCACTGCAATTATATTTCACATAATACCTTGCCACAAAAAAAAGCCAGTAAATAAAAGTAAAGCATTGTGATGAATGAATAGCTAATGATAATGGTGAATAAAAACTCAAATATTCCACCGAATTAGTTCAGAAAAACAGAAATATCTGAATTTTTCCTCGGTTTTTGACAGTGCATTTAGGGTCTTTCCGGTTAGCACGCGATGGATTTTTACGATATAGTTAAGTTCGCTGCACAACAAAGGGTCCTGACTGTAGAAAGGATAACCACAAAGTAGGGACCCATCAGAAAACGAAATGGTCTCCATGATTACCACGCTGCAATGCTCAACGCGTTAAGAATTCGTTAACTAGTTAACAGCTAATAACCCACTATGAAGTCTATCGAAAGAGATCACGAAAAAATCATACGTGTCAAGTAAAAACTGCCGCAACTGACCGTCATGTTATCACAGCCTACGCCTCCCATTTGTGCATCTGGTGCAAGACATCGTGTAAGTAATTCTTCACAAATCTGTAAGAAAAAAGTTGGACTGCCGTTTACAACATTGGAAGAAGAACAAATTAGAATCATAACCCTTTTTTATTTACTGTCTACTATAATTTTTAACGGCAGGGTACGATGTGAAATACAACTAAGATAAGGCTGAGATATTGGTAAAACTCCGGACCGCAGGTGTCTGCGGTGGTGAACGAACGCGCTGTTGTCCTTAACGGGGAGTAACCCGTTCACCACCACACCATGCGGTTCTTCGTTTCACCTGTTTCTCAGCTAGTTCTATTGATCGGGGCCATCGGTTTCGACTTCAGCATCAGCTTAAGTAGGTTCGTTGCCAACTTGGGCGATTCCCGTTATAAAATACCCAAACGAAGGACCCGAACAGTGTGATGGTGAACGCGTTACTCCCCGGAAAGGATAAGAGCACGTTCGCTCCCCACCGCAGTCACCTGCGGTCCAGAGGTTTGCCAATATCTCAACAAATTAGAATTCAATTTCATATTTCACAGATCTTCCTCTTCATGGATCTCCAACTATTTCATCCTACAGCAATGTGATGAACTCCTGCATGGTGAATAGGAGGTCATATAAAAACCAAAAGGGACCTTCCACTAACAATGGGAAACCAGTGGATTGAGAAGATGTACTTCTTGCCTCAACTGAACCCTAATAACACAATCAAGGAAAAAGATGTAATCAATGGTTGAGAAGCGACATAGACTGTAGTTAACACTCGCATTCCACAAAAATAAGGTCTTGCATAATTCTGCGAGGGTAGAGTAAGTTACTTATGTGTACACCAAGTATCAACGCCAAAGTTTGACAAGAATCCGCAAAGTATTAATCGCCAAAGAGTAGGAAAAAAAGGATACGCAACCCTCTCAAACTTCCTTCAAAGTGTCGTTCATTTCTCCTCATGGATAGCAGTTTTAAGGATTCCTTCCCCTTACTTCTAAAGAGCTCTGATAGCATTACTTAATACTAGCATGTAAAGACTTAAAACATCATAATTATTTCAATGAGGGTTCTACACATGTAGCGCACGAACACTAGCATCTAAGTTAGCTATTGATGATATGACGATTGCACTTAAAAAAATAAAACCAGCGGATATATGAGTTAACGACAAGGACCGATACCATCCATGGAATCTACTATTTCAGAACCCCTCCTCTCAACGTAGGATATCGTTGCTTCCAAGCAGAGAACATGATGACGACATAGACTTCATAATATTCAACCGTGGTATTGCCTAGTTAATCTTGCAGGTACCTTAAACTTCAACGAGAACGCAACATCATCGATCAATGTCGTTCCTTTTAAAAGCGTAGAAGCCGCGCACTTCAGGAAATTAAATCTCTGAACCGTGATTCATAAAATATAATTTTCTGCTTCCACTTTAATTGTAGAGTTTTTGAAAGAAACTGCTATTAAGCGTCGTCGCAGGCAAAGGCAGCAGAAAAGATCATGTATAAACATCACTCTAATCACTTAGACGGCTACGACTACAAGCTCTCGAGTTCAGGTGGGCTGAGGATCTTCACAGCAGTTTTCTCTTCCAAGATCCAGTATACTAGCAGCGAAAACCTATGTATCATAGGCGAACTTGCATCAAAAGGTGGTTATGATGACCTTTTGTTTTCGGCTGCTAATAGTCTCTCTTGAAGATTAACAAAACCCAGTCAAAATCAATAAACAGCAAAAATTGCCGCGCATGAAATCATAATTGGTCGAAACAAAAAATTCATTCTTCTTGCGGAATAACACTCCACCACATAATTGCACAACCACGGCTGCAGAAATTGGGTTACGCGACCGTGCCTCATTCACCACATTCAACGAATCACTCGCTAATTGTTAGCGATCAAACCACTGCATAAACTGCCTTTGAAGATGCTTTGCAGGAAAAGTAACTAATGCTATGAAGAGTTTGATGCTTCCAGAACTTCCGGTCCTCCAAGCTGTTGGAATCAATAACCCTCCATGCTGTTCGCTATAGATTGCACTGTTGGCTTTTCCGATCAAAAAAGTCGTTTTTGAAAAAGCCGGATTTGAATATTTAATGCTCTGACGAACACCTTGATGACTTGCCGCCACAATCACACTCTTTAATCACCAAGGTAATAGGATAAACATACCGTTTGAGGATCCCTCTGTTCGGCAAACCTTTCTCGAACAAAATCTACGACTTCTTGGTTGCTAAGCACATCCCAAATTCCATCACAAGCCAGTACCAAAAATTCATGATCCTCCGTAACGTTTTCCGAAATGACGTCCGGAAACGCTAAAGAAAAACATCCATTGTGCTGATGAAGAGAAAAGTTAAACATTTCGACACAATGTTGTCGCGCTTCATATCTGTATGTCTCGTTATATACACACTAACATGAATCTGGGATTTAGTCATATATTCAACCATGACAAAATTCAAAGTGAGTGCAGCTGTGATTTAACGAACTAATTCAATAGAATTCATTACCATACATTTGTCATCGAAGAAAGTGTCTCTGCAAAGAACTAAATGACACCTGCTTGGACCTAATTTATATGGAGCGAGAAGAACAACTAATAGAAGAGGTGAATATGTGGAAATACAATACCACAACTGATAAAACTCGACAAAACATAAACAAATCTCACTCCGCTGTGGATAATACTGTTCAGATTATAGAGTCCGCTTAATCCACTCGGCACAATACCTGATTTTGATCTTCATATGGGACGAGAACGGCAAGTAATAGAAGAAGAGGTGAGCATGGCCACTGCCGTAAGGGACAACGGCTAGTTTTCATAACTCATGGACTTGGTGGTTTTGGACAATAAACGATAAATTTTCGATAACTAGTGGTCTCAAAGGGTTATAAACATGACAATATTGTAAAAAAAAAACTCCGATGTATCGTTCTCTGGGTATGAATGGTATGCATGCTACAATTTACTACGTGTTACTATGGTTCCTCATGCAAACATAATTGTTGTAGGCGGATGGAAGGGTTTTACAGTTTCAACTATCTATATCTGTATTTTCACACCTGAATATGTTCAAAAAAAGGAGTCCTTTGTAAATTATTAAGTGCAAATAATGGTTTCTTGGGTCTGACGCCTCCAACCATGGTCTGCTTAGTATATACATGGTGTGGTAGAAAATCTTCTAGAACCCGATGAACTGAATATGGACATCATACACATGATGTCCGTTCGCGCCGTAGCGTATGACCACTAAACGACCAAAATGTCGCGAATGCGCTTCGCTAAACAGGATAAAAAACATAGAGCTCTCGGCGATGATCAATCTCTGTGAGATGCGCCATGAATTCGACTTCATTAAGTATCGTTGGAAGTGATTGGACGCACATATGGCCTTTTACAATAACTCGCGGTGGCCCACCGATGTATCGAGCCAGTATTGCTATCCTCCTAGATAAGTCTGGTAGCAATTTGCCGACCCCAGCGAAATGAAGGGCTTGGTGGGCCTGGAGCTCGGGGATCAAACCCAAGTTTATTGCAGGGCGCATTCGACTACTGCTCCACACTCGCTCCTCGCGAAATAGAAGGGAATAAGATACCTCTTTAATACACGGTTATCCGGAACTCAATACAAGATTTAAGATTTCATTTCCATTGTATACGGCTCAATAAGTCTTTTTCTACTGTATGTTATTGAAAAGCTCATATTATAAAAGCTTGCTTTGTATAAATGGATTGTAATATAAATTGCTCCTCGACAAATATTATGATTTAGAAACGGGATGTTAAAATACTAATTCCGACAAAATTGCTTTCACGAATTCAGACTCGGACGCAATATAGCGCAAGCGAAAGAAACTATTAAGGAGGCGTGGATCAAGGAAGTTTTACCGGACGCCCATTATAACGCACAGCAACTGTTCTTCCAAAAATTTTACCAGCTCGAACTCGACCTCGAAAGTAACGAAAGCCGCAGACGTTTTTCTGCTATTGATGACGATGAATTGAAGGCTCTGGTGGGAATAAACATATACACAGCCGTTTGAGAAGACTTTAGAAAAACTAGGTGTAAGCATCACAACTGTTTCAGTGTCTAAAGAAGATTTGAAAGCCGTGATAGTTCAACACTTTTCTACCTAAATAACTGGATGCCGTACGAATTCACAACACGTCGAACTATGGGATTCTCGGCCACAAGTCGCATTACGGACGCTACAAAAGAATGGGGCTACAAACTCTGCTTCGCCCACCATACTCGCCAGACCTCTCGGCTACCAATTACCATTTATCCAATGACCTTCACAACTTCATGTGCGGCAAACGCTTCAATAATCAAGCGAGGCCGAAACGGCCCTAGGCGACTTCATCGCTTCCAGAATTCCATATTTTTAAGTAACTGCAATGGACAGATTTGTTTCTTGTAGATAAAATCTGTAGATTCTAATGATTTTCATTTCCATTCAAGAAGCTTGTTCTGAGTCGAGATACGTCGTTTTAAAAAAACAGGCTAAAAAGCTACAGTGATTTCCGAACAACCAAAATATTGGAATTAAATAGCTAGCGAAAACGTGCTTAAACGCTTTAGAATTAGGAAACATGTATCTTTTTTTTGAAAAAAACCTTTATATTCCAATGGTGTCAACCCCACTTAATAAAGTTTACTAGAAGCCTTCATGTATTTTTATCACGCTGGTTAGGCTCAAACTGTTTTGGACACACGTGAGTAGTACAAGACTACATATTAGGTTTTATGTGTTAGTCTTCAGCAGAATACATAAAATGCTGTTCAACAGCTGAAAATTCGCCACAGACAAAAAGAAGAAAAAGAACCCTGAGAGATATCCTATTAAGAAAAGTATAATTACGACTTACTAACCGGTAACGATTTGTTCTTCTGGTGGAATTGCTTCATTTCGCTTAAACACGAAGTCACCAAGAGCTCGCGAAAGAGCGAGATTGCCATTTACTCGGTTAAATTCTACCCATCCACCTGCTGCAAGGATCCGTTTCGCCTAGAAGTATTTCACTGAGCAACTGAGAAACGATACATGACAGCCAGATAACACGACTTTTTTACCTAAATTTAGATAATATAGACAGCACACTTTCTTCGAAAGCTTACACGAGGCAAAAAAATAATATCTACAGTATCTCTGAGTTTATTTACGATAAAAAAAACAGGGTATGCATGTGGCAAAAAATACAAGCAATAACTCTCACGACCGACTTTCTATTAACCTTGGCATTGATCAAGTAATTCTTCGTATTTTTGTTGAGCAAACACGAGGTGTTATTTTTATTCTTTATTCACAAATAAGCTGACGTTTCGGCGGATTTCGCCTTCCTCAGAGCCTGGAAAGGTCAAGTTGACAGCAATCTATTCAGGCAAACACCTCAATAACCAAACTATGGTGTTTGACCGAATAGATTGCTGTCAACTTGACCTTTCCAGACTCTGAGGAAGGCGAAATCCGCCGAAACGTCAGCTTATTTGTGAATAAAGAATAAAAATAACCCAACGCGTTTGCTCAACAAGAATACGAAGAACAACAAGCAATCCAAATCGCATGCATAGGCACATTTCCACTATAAAATAGTCGTAAGAATCCGTAAAAATAAAGACGCGGACGACAATTGTATAAAAGGTGTTATCATTAAAAACTGCAGACTAAACTAACGCTTACTTCCATCTCGTTGGCCGGTTTGTGATCAAATGACAATGGTTTCGCTTCTCCACATACTGACACAACGGCGCGAGAATCTCCAACATTTGCTGTAATATCAGTGTAGAATACAAACAGAAGCAGGATAACAATAAACAAAAACAGCATTACAACTGCCAAAACAGTGCAAAACGACAACTTTATGACTGCACAAGGACTTACCACAATGTATGACGTCATCCCTTACTAAGACTACAACTGCTGTGGCCCCAGAAACGTCATCTCGCATCTGGTCATCACAACGCATTTGCTCATCAAGTGCCAGGAAACCTTTTCGAAGTGCTTCCGGCAAATTGCCTTGAGCTTAAATACAGAAAAACCATTAGAACCACAGTTTTTTAAATTCACAAAATTTGTTAGAGTCAACTGCGATACTTCCTTATTTTCTCATAAGTTCTGTTCCCAATCGTTAAGCGCTCATTGTTGCCCACAGATCATTTCAAAAACGAAAAAAAACCAAAAACATTCAAGAACGCTGTAACTTGAAGCCAAAGCTAAACATGCTCAGATTCATTTAGCCATAACACTTAGCCTTCTCGTTCGCTTAGGAAATAGATGTTGTAGCCGATACAGCATGATGCAGTTAATAAGGGTTCGAATGATTTCTGAAATAAATTTAACCCCGTGATTATGAGAATACACCCATGTTACCAAAACAGAGTACGCTAACAACCCCAGTTCTACGATTTCAACACTATGCTATAGACTCAGAGACACTCGAATCTGAACTGAGGAAAGGTCTTTGTTTCCCTTACTAGATTTCCCAATGACTTAGACAAAATGCGTACCGTAATCAGGCTGTTGCAAAACCTGCTTGTGCAGGTTGATACCAGCGAACTGTGATGCCTTCGGACCGCCATGACCATCATATACCGCGAAAAATGCACATCGTGGGTCGTCCGGTAATGATAGTAAATGCGTATGAGCGTCTTCCATATCTGCTTTTAAAATTAAGAGCGTCCTATTACTTGTTGAAACTCGTAAAACGGCATTATTGTTCATAATCAGAAACAGTAAAATCACCAATATGTCAGGGAATATTTAACTCACTAATTCGCCATCCTTGCATACATGAACTACCAACTGTGAACAATTCATTCACACATGATGCCGATTCCTTTGTTGTCACCGGCTCACTCAACGTCTGTCCCATCTATGAGTATCCAGAGTGAGAGTAAGAACTACCTAAAAGTTTCCCTAAAAGCATGATTTCAAGAAAACGTAAAAAGAAAAAACTAAAAGAGTCCAATGAAAGAAAAGTGGTACATAATTAAACACAGATAGCGAGAACACGGAAAGAACGACCATCAAGGACACCGCAATTCGAAAATCATGCTGCTCTCTTAGATCGTATCAAGGGAAACCTTGCAAATAGTAACGCCGCTTCATGTCTATCGTTTGAAGACTGATTAATTCTCAACAGGTAACATCTAAGCACACCAAGAATAATCGGAAGCTTTAGAATTACTGACGTTGGTGCAACAACTTCGAGAAACTATACGATTCTCGAAGGAAATGAATTCCATTACATAGATAGAGCAAAACAACGACTTCGCTTAGAAACTATAGCTACACCCGAAAAAGTCATTATAACGTAGAAACATATTGTCAAAGTCTCAAATCAAAAATTTTGCAACGTATTCGAATGTTTTAAGAAACTCAGTCATTTGTTTTCTCCAACTTCATTTCCCTGTCACAAAAGGAGCTACGCAAAAGACATGGAGTATATGTCGAAAAGGGATAGTTGAATTCCCTAAAATGGCAAAAATAATTGCGCAACAGTTTCTATAAACTCTCAAAGATTTAAGCCTCAAAGCAACACTAGTCAACTACTGGAAGTCGTCAGTTGATCCCAATGCATCAATTCCACATATGTAACAGAAAAACTTTTATCTGCATTCTGTGAGCAATTTCAACAGCTATGAGCAAAGTATTTGACCAAAGAGGACTGCATCTACCACCATGAATTTGGGCCGTTCAAACAACAAGCGGAGAAGAGTAAGGCAGATCACTAACGTGTAACCGTATCCATCAAACCATACCATCCTTGTTAAGAAAAAAGAAAAGCCCTCTCCACGAATACTCGCGAATTGACCGCTAAGACTGACCACCGATGATTTAGGTCCGATTTAACAATTAGCCCATTACGAACGAAACTACACTTCTTAACGCAACCTCGCCCCTTCAAGGTGTAGCACTTCAAAATTCGCCAGAGTTAATGATAGTTGAATAAAATCCAAGGCGCAAAGCAAGTTATACCCAATCAAACTAAACACCGTCAGTTAAGAAGGCAAGGCTGAAAAACATTTTGCTTCCAATAAAAATTAAAGGATAATCATCGCTCAACATGAAAGTGCTCTCTAGAACAACCACTAGCAAACTAATAGTGTTGTTGATAACGGTCGCCTCTCATTCCTCTGGTAGTCATCCCTGAGAATTATTTCATTTGGGCGGCACCTTTCTTTTCCACGTACTCATCAATCTGTCGTGTAACTGTGAAAAAAAAAACCGAAATAAGGAGTGAAAAAATGGACTGTTGGTAAGGACTATAGTTCCGGTTTTCTTTCTCGAGTCTGTAAGAAGAAAGGAACTAAGAAAGGAATAAAACCATGGCAGAGCTACTATTCGGTGACAACTAAACAACAGTATAACACTAGTTGGGACCATTAAAATTCCTATACACTAAGTGCTAAAAGATAAATTAATACAAAGACCATAAGAACCCGTACGGGAAATGTAACATGACACTGACAGGATTCGAAATTTCACATACATAAATGACATTAATATCGTGCAATTCGTAAATATCTAGCACTTTCAGGATGACAATGTGTCATGAAACATGAAATGAACTGAGTTCTGAGCGTCACATGACTTGCAATAACGTGACCTGTTGCGAATTCGTGTGCGCAGTGGCCAAAAATATGTGGGACTCCGTCTCCTACTCTTACAATTTACCAGTAAATTTAACACCAAAAGCATAATCAAGTGGGGTAAGGGAAGTTTATTTGAATCGATATGCGGCGCCATGAGGAAGAACGACGACCATTCAAGAGGAGGACCTAAAACACCTGAACTGAGCTGATCGGCAATCCAGACAAAACATTCATGAATAATCCTGGCTCAAAACTACACTCTTGAGTTTTAAAGATACGGAGCAACACCATGAACTTTGTCAACTACGCAGGTTATGCACATATAACAAGGATCACAGCCAGTTGCTGTAACGCTATTTCGTCGTCAGGTGATGAACCGATAGCGTTAAATTCACGCCTAAAGCAAAACATTTGTTAGTTGTGCCGAAGGTGGATTGAATCCATGGCTTGAATCCGTAGCACTTGAGTGAACAGTACAATCGACTATAATATGTCGAATACTCGATGGCACGTACACATAATTATAAGCTATATCAAGGGATTTACTTGAACCAAAGCCTGCATCTGAACGGCAGACATTCACATGAGAAGTCACTCAGAGTAGTTTGCAAAGAAATGCTGTTCACCGTATGTCAAATCCAAACAAAACCGGTGAGTCACTCGCGGACCGAAGCGTGAGTGAATCTCACGAAAACGAAACCTTCAATAGAAAAGCACAATCGAATCTGACTCTTCATTTACTCGGAATTGTAGCCTCTCCAGCTACGTTTGTCAAATGATGAAGTTCACATTAACAGAAAAGAATTAGCTAGCAAAAAGTAAGCAACAGTACAAAACAGTAGTGATTCGGTGGCCTCAGTCTCGTTTCACTCTGCGATTCCCCATATCTTGACATACGCTTTACAAAATTGAGCTTCACTGTGCTGTTCCGTGCATCTATGCATAAAGCAAATCGATTCAAAGCGATAAAGCAAGGGATTCTGTGTCCACCATCAACACATAAGTGGGGCCATGTAGGAAATATCAATAAAAACGTGCTCGAAACGACTGGACACAACAGCAGACAAGCATATACAGCGCTGTTCTTGTTTCTTCTTCGTGCAGACCGACCCTGGAAAAGAGGACCAGCAGATCAGCGACGGTGCCGTTGAGGATCCACCGAACACCGCGCTAGCGGCTATTCCGCAACAGCTGTTAAGTCGCACAACGTGTCCGACACCTCGAATTGTCGACATTTTTCTGCATGCGCTATCGGCGGTGCTTAATCATCCATAAATTGGTGAATAAACTTATCTGATTAAATTGAAGAAAGTAGTAAAATAATAAAGTAATCGATTGGTATGAACAGTACGTGTACTCCACAGTTACAACTACTAGTGTAAATAAAACACTTTATATTTATTACCCGTAGAAAATATACCGCTTTAAAGCCCACCCGTTCTCAAGCAATATCTTAAAGCTATTGAAATGTAAGAAATTATTGATCAATGTTACCGAGACCTGATGAAAGTCAGGTTTTAAGACACTGCTTGCCACGCCACGTGCCAGCAAATGAAGTAGCGACTGCCACAGGATGCATTGGCCACCCAAAGTAGATCACATGGAGGCGGCAAACGATCAACACCCGCTCTCTTTGTAAAAGGACACCACCGACTGAAGCTCCCCATGCGAGCGGTGCTCTCCATACTGGATTCTACTCTACGCGGCCGTGAACATCCACATCGGGGCGAGGACCAGCTGCGGACCACTGACTCAGATCAAGCCGGCTCCGAGAAACGCCACGGCACCGAAACGTTAGCCGAATAAGAGTTTCTATACGAACAACGTGTTAGCTCAGTCATGTGGAAAATTATTGCTTTCAAGCAATTCGACATGTGAAACTCCTTCACATACGATTTCAGGCTGGTTGAAATGATGTCATGCATGCAACAAAATGGATTTAGGCTTAGACATATTTACTCGAAAGCAACACAGAACATAAAAGGATGGTCTACGAAATCATTTTCAAAGCACATGGTCTGCAGATTTTGGGAAACTTTTCTAGCGGAAATATAAGTGTTGATGATGGAAGGTTGATGGCCTCCATTAACATCCGACGATGATAATCTAAAGGCAAGGATCGGAGCCCATTCTCTAACAACAATTGTAAGAGTTAAAGAAAAGCTCAGTGATAATCTTTTTCTGTGAATAATCGGTTGTTCTTTCAAACACACTATGAACGCGGTAAAGGAAAAGGGAAGAATGGAACCTATACCACAACCAAAGACGTTAAGTGCTGCGATTGGACCTTAATGAAGCTCCTAAAGATTTTCGAAAACCAGAATCAAATTGGCACCGAAAAAAGTTATAATCATTTCTCGGTGGGATGCAACCGGTTTAATCCATCACAGCTTTCTAAATATCTGCGAAACAACCACTACATAGAAACAATGTCATGAAATCGATAAAAACCTTCACAGACTGCAGAATGAGTACCTTTATCCAGCAGTGACAAACTATATGTTGCATAAATAAAGTGGTAGAAGTTGGACGAACTGAGCTACAAAGTGTCACGTCTTCCAGGGTTCTGGTAGGACCATCATTGCTTCTAAAAATTTTCGGTAATGAAGCCGCTTTTGAAAATGCCATCAATGAATTAGTTCTAGGGAAATAAAGTTCTACATTACTGGAATTGAACTAATTGGCAAAAATTAGTAGAATCCAGCTTTATACTCTGACTAATAAAGCTTTTTAAACCCAGTTATAGCATTTCAAAGCTGTTCAAAAACGATGTTGGCAGCAATCTAATGGTTCGGAATTCCAGTTCTCTATTCCGACATGCCATACTAGTCGCATGACCCTAACTATAATAAAATCGAGAGTCAATGGTACGAAACTTAAAGACGTTTCTCACTACTTCAACCGCGTTCTAACAAGCTTTCAAAGGTACCTGCATTCCAGTCATTAGCTCTGGATCTGCCTAGTTCATCAACCGACTTACACAGTGATTAACCAGATCAAAGGTGACAAAGGTGAATAGTAAGAAAGTGACAAATAATAAATTATAGAAATGAATACGTGTAATGATGGTAGAAAGTTACTAGATGGTAGGACTTGTGTGATAGGGTACTAGACCTGCTGTAGAGGGGACCATAAAACCCCATTGAAAATTAAGTAATCTAGGCCGTTTTGGTCCGACAAAATTTACTACGAGAGCGGAAACCACAAAATGAGAAAACAATCCTATGAAACCATTTCCCTATAGCTGTGGAAAGGAATATTTATAAACGAGACGGGAAACCATGAGTAACCACATACATAGAACGACCAGATTCGGGGGAAGGGCTGGAAGTTCCTCGTCAACATTTGTGGGCGCCGTGTTCCTACAATGTTAACAATTTTCGAAAACTACCGAGTGGTTGTAAATGCCACAGATCACAGACGAGCCACAGAATCCGCATGTCGGTCCAGAAAAAAAAAAAGGTGCAAAATGTGAAACACACAATGCTCTTGTTTCCCACGTGGAACACTAATGACTGAAGTTTGTCATTTAATTCACAAAATTTCCCTTCCAGATTGATGATGAGAAAAGAATTTGCTGCCACTCAGTGTGCACTTGCTAACCGATAAACTTTCCATTCCTAACTCGAGAACTTTACGCCTGTGTGTAGTCAATTCGAGTTCTGCTCATGTTTATGGCATTGGTCAGATAATCATAATGCTCAAACCATTTTTTACACCTTCGCGTTACACTCCTTTATGTTCGTTCGACAATAACGGATGACTTTGGCTGCTCATTCTCGTTGTAGGGTGATTGCTGATCGCACAGACAGAGTGAAAACAGCTCAAAGAAAGGCAAAGTAGGGCATCGGTTGGTAAAGTAGATAGCACGTGATCCCTCGGTAAAGGTAATCCTCGGTTCTAAGCCTGAGGGGTGCGAGTTTCGTTCATTTCTCAGCATCCATGTAATTGTATTTAACACTAAATCCTGCCGTGAAAAAATGACTAGGCAGGAAATAAAAGGCATAGCATCTGGAATAGTTTTTAGAGGGACCGCATCGATGGACGCCCGCATTCTAATCACATTCCGGGCTTTTTCTCGCGCTCAAATTTGAACTAACGTAGGAAAACGGCACTTTTTCCCTCCAACGGCATCATTTTATCTAGCTTAAAATACTGTTAAGTATTCAAAAATGTAGTAATGGCAAACAATCAAGTAACAAACAAACTATGAAACTGTAAACAGCCAGGAATATAGCAATAAACATTTGCATTCGTGAGGACGATTGTGGCGCAGTGGTCGGAGGCGCCCTGCGACACACACGTGGAATCGATCCCCACGCTCATGGCTCACCGAGCCTTCCATTTCTCCGGAGTCAGCAAATTGGTACTAGACTTGTCTGGGAGGATAGCAGCACTGCCTCGATACATCGGTATGCCACTGTGAGTCATTGTAAAGGCCAGATATGCATTCAATCACCTCCAAGCGATGCTTAATGAAGTCGAATGCATAGCGCATCTCTCAGAGATTGATCAACGCCGAGACCTTCATCTTTTTTATCGTTTATTCGTGAAATTAGTAGAAGCATATCTGAATACTTGAAAAAATCTAGATGCACTTCCAAAGTTAATAAAAAAGAGAGTTGTCACTTATAAATTGATCTTCTTAAGCTGACGCGAGGTTGGTACAGGTCTTCGTTGTCTTTGTCGTTGTTTTTATGTTGTTGGTCGATGGCTGACGTTTCGGCGACTTCGCCTTCCTCAGAGTGGGACACATGTAACATCAAGGCTCTGAGGAAGGCGAAGTCGCCGAAACGTCAACCATCGACCAACAACATAAAAAACAACAACGAAGACCTCTACCAACCTCGCGTCAGCTTAAGAAGATCAGTTTATAAGATCATACAAATAAACATATCAACTATCTATGCCGAAGTTTATAGAAAGTCGGCCTTTCGAGTTATTAAGAGTTGGCACTATTTTTAATGAACCCAACAACTCCAGAAGTGCAATTCAAGGGTTTTTAATATGTTATACTTCAAGAAGCCCTCGACTTTACAATACCAATCTTTAAGGCACTTAATCTCCATAGTCATTTATTTGCGAATAACCTATATATTGCCTCAAACATAAGAAATTGCTCAGTAAACTCCTGCACTTTTTACTGAACACTTGAGTTGTATAAGTGATAAATGGAGGTAATATCGCGCTTCCAGCTAATGGTTTACTACCTCATTGTGGCTGGAAGGTATTCTTCGTCTCGAAGTGTGGTATAGAGCTGGGTTCATCTCTAGCAGTTATCCTAGGCACATGCATTCGAACCAAAAGCCCAGCTAAGAACAAATCATGGTCTGATAAAGTTCCTTTGGCTACTTTCTGCCGAACACACTAAACGTGCTATTAAAACAAACGTGTAAAGCTCTTCATGTTGGCGTCCTTACTGCGACTTTGGTGTGCGACGGGAAGACAGGATTTACTGGTACTCACTAGAGCATGCCGAGATAACAGCAAAACTCGAAGCCTCAGTTGGCATTCGAACCCGTGATTACCTTTACCGATGGATCACATGCTATCCAACACACCAACCGATGCCCTTGCTCTGCATTTCTCTGACATGTTTTCACTGTGTTGATGCAATCGACAATCACCTCTCAACGAGAATGAACTGAGAAGCACAAATAAAGCAGCCGAAATCGCTACGTCTCAACTTTTCTTTACTGCCTATTCTTCTTTAAACGCCCTTGGTTAGGGTGGTGGATAGCATACAAGCTCACGATAAGGGTAATTGCTGGTTCGAAGCCCAACTAAGGACCTGAGTTTTACATATATCTCTGCATCCATATGTGTTTATGCCGCATAGTCGCTCACCATGAAAAAAATAGGCAGTAAATAAAAAATAACATATTTTAAAAAGTACTACTTTCTGCAGAAACTTGGACTACTACACAATGACGTATTTACTACTCATATTTCCAAACAAGGAGAAAATCATGAAGATCATGTTTTTTCTTTTAGTATAAATTTTGTTCACTACGAAAAATTGATAATATTAAGCGAAAACAGTCCTCCATGGAAGAACAAACACTTTGTTATTTTAACTCGTAAGACTTTCCCGAAGGATATCATTCTGATTCGGAATTGTGGAAATGAGTATTAAAAGAGACAGAGAATCACTGGAGAATTGCCCTAACTTCAAACATAGACCAACTGACCCAGGAATAGAGAACCAATGCACTACAGCGGAGCAGTGCAGAGGATAAAAAGGAAGGAACTCTACGAACCTTTCCATCCATCAAGTGGAACCTTGTGGAGAATTGTGATTACCGGATCACATAAACTCGATAGAAAACCATAGATTTATTCCTTCACAGATAAGCTAACACGAGGTTGATGAAAAAAACTTATTCGGTTAACGTTTCGACGCCAACATCTTCACCAGAGGCCATACATCGAGAAGGCGAACGACTGTAGACCATATCGGCTTTAAGAAAGACGAAGACGTCGAAACGTCAGCCGAATAAATCTTTTCATCAACCTCGTCTTAAGCTTATTAGCGAAAGAATACATATTGATTAGCCGTGCGCATTTACATTTGTCCACAGGCACAAATGTAAGAATACATGCGAACTCTTTATTCAAGCGAAGAAATAGAGAGCGGTCGTCTCTTGAAATCTCATTAAGTAGTGCTGAATTTATTAATCTGACTAGTTTGTAAATCTATAAATTTTTGGATAGATGTGTAGGAATAATTGGAGGCTTTCCATCTATTCAGTTAGAGTAATAGTTTGTTTCAGTTAGTTACCGCCACCTAAGGCAAACTGGCCTTTGTCATATGATAGAACTAGGGCCAACTCGTAGCGTGGCTACGTGGTGTACCTACCATGTATTCGCCTTGAGACGCTTGCGTATTAAAGGAATTAATTCACTTCCAGTTTTAAATGAGTCAGGTTTAATTACACTCCACCCAACCGTCTTCAAACAAATGTGCACGTGCGGGTCTGCATATGTGTGCATCGATTCTTCACATGGCTCACCTACGAAGGCTCCCAAATGACTGTGAGTTACCATCCACTGGAATCGGCTCGTGGCGGCCCTCAACAAACAAGCTCCATGATGGCTTCGGAACAGTCCGACAAAGGCCTTTGTTTGGCACTGCTTTATAAAAAAGCTAAAATAAAAGACCTCATAAAAAAAGAAGTGCGATTGTTCTGGCCCTTCCGGCTGATGCAGCCGGCTATTCCTTTACAGCGCAACAGGGGGTTACCTCGGCCCAAGTGGCTTGATATATAATCAGACTACAGATGATACTTGGATGGCTCATATCCAAGAACAATGAGGTTTCTAGTTAAATGTCCATTTGTTCAGTATACCACGGGCGAGTTCGGTGGAATCCCAAAAAGACATGTCAGGGTGTTTCCATGTAGTCAATGGGACAAGTCTGAATCGCAGAGAAGTTTGGTAAACTGTGATCAGATTTATCCCGAAAAGGTGACGATTCCCGTCATTCTTAGGTGAATTTTCCGATAAAATTGTCGAATTTCTTGGTATCGGATAGTATGTACACTCATATGTACTCCCATTACATCTCAACACTCAGAAACGAGCTCGACACGGTAACATGGAAATCTACGACGATGCCAGTGATGGGAAAGCTATGTGGAAAATCCTGTAGACGGGTTATAAAGGTTATAGTAGATTCAATGTATATCAGCAGGTATCTGATAGTGTAGAAAGACGTACATTTTGACGTTCACAATTGTTACTTAGAAAAGGTGCTGATTCGATAGGAAACTCGTGTGTAGTGTTTTCAAAAGTCCTCAAGAGCACTGCACTACAGAGCAATCGATGTTAATAAAGTAAATTGAAAGCGAATTGAATGGGAAAGCCACCACAGCAATTGAAAAAGCAGGGAAATCGTCAGATTTTGCTGTGATGAGCCAAGACCGGAGCGAATACATAAGACAATCGTGGTAAGGAACAGAAGCTCTGGTTTGAGAGAACAAGAGAATTCCAATGCTTTGCGATAATGCGTCGTAGCAATAGGTAGATTACATGGACCAAAGAAAGGAATTGGCAGAAAAACGAAATGGAGAATCAAAGAGTAGGGAATTCAATGTACGCAGCATTGGTGCGGGTTAGAACACAGTGCTACGACCACCGTTACAACACCACAAATTCTAAAAAAAAAGTCTGGTCAACGCACATTTCATTTCAGGAGTAAGGGTAAGTTCATCCGATGCTAATTCAAAAATCGATATTGGTTACACTGCGACCATACTCCAATATGCAAACGCCATAGATGAGAAACGTCGTTTCTCAATATGAACAGGATAGAAGTGTTCATATAGGAGATAGCAGAAGGCATTGCAGGGCCTGCAGAGTACCAGGCATCAAAGCAAGAAGATGGGGCCATAATCGAACCGGCTATACAAATCCATGCTCCCCAGTGGCGCACGTATTTCGTTACCAGACTTCTGCTACCAGCAAATAAAGTCCCACAGCTCCTGACCATCAATCTAGTGGAAGTTTTTGGCATGGCACTCATAGCATAGAATAATATCGACAATCCTCAGCGGAAATATCGCTAGTCTTCTGAACGGGAGTGGTTTAAAAAACACCTCTATTTAAATAAAATACGTATACATATGTACACACATGTATGTATACGTATATGTATATGTACATGTAAAGGTATATATATGCACATACATACAAATATATGTGTATATACATGTGACAGTACCACTAGCATAACAAAAACACATATCTTCCATATATATATATATATATATATATATATATAATGTATGTATATATATGTATATACACGACCCATCTTCACGTATGTAGATTTCCATTTCCACTTTTCCATTTCCACATATGTAGATTTCTCAGGTATTTCTTCCATTTGGCTCGTTGTCTTCCATCTCTCACCAACAGAGATCCTCGAATTTATGCAGGCTGCTAGTTTACACTTTCATATTTTTAATGAGTGTCGTTAATTACTAGTCGAACTGATCTCCTTTGAAATTTCGTGGCAGCTTTGCTACAGAGTACCCACATTTCCGTACACTCGTGGTCCTTGCAAACTAGAGAGGGATTTCCTCAACCAAGTCTGGTGTCAATTTACTGATCTCAGATGGATGGCGAGTTAGATTACCTCGGAGGGGGGGAGGGGAGGTCGAACCGACGAACGTGAGTGTACCGAATATATATATACATATGCGTATATATATGTGTATATATACACATATACACTTGCAGACACACATTTTTATATGTATACCTATGTGAACATGTATATGCATGTATATATATTCTATATATCCACGCATATATATATGTGCATGTGTGTACATTTACACTTTTTAAATTTCTTTTATACGACCCATCTTCACGCCTACTGTGCGGATCGCAGCACTTTCCACATTTGACTCGTTTCCTCTCATTCATCATCCACGAAGGTCTTCTAAGTTTTACGTGCGGCTTCGGCTGCTGCTTGAGGATTTTCATTTCATCTTGACTCTCATGGAATGCTGGTCTAGTCAAGTCGATTCTCCCTTGTGTGCTGAGGTAGCCGGGCTGGAGCGTTCCTAATTGGATTGCACAGAGTGGCTTTTTCGTGGACAAGTCCGATGCCAATTTTCCGATTCCGGAGAGATGAAAGGTTTGGCGAGCACGAAGCGAGATCGAACCAGCACTGTGCTCGTGATGACCAGCATCACTACCACTATACTATTCACTCCCTGTATATTTACATATAAAGAATTAGAGGCGATTGGTTATATACTTAGCGAATACAATGACTTTGTCGACCTACTTATGTAACAAGTGAGTATTCTTATGCTACCAAAGAAGCCTACTAATAAATTTCCCGCCACAGAGTGATCAAAGCTTTGCTTCACTGTGAACGCGGAGTCGAACCAACGACAATGCACGCATTGTATTGCACTTCTAACCACTACGCTACACACGCCAGCGGAGAAGCAACCTTACGAACAAACAACGTAACGTTTCATATCTCGATGGTACAGCAGAACTACAGAAAATACATATGACAGTACCACTAGTATAACAAAAACACATATCTTCCAATGCTTACATATTCAAGAGGTGGGCGCTGCACAGTAACTCTCAATACTAACGTTGTACTAACCTCAGTACTGATCACTATGCTCTTCCATTCACGATGAGACGAAACTGTATCATGGCAATGATAACAAACCTCATGAGGACAACTTGTCCAGGAAGACTACACAGCAATACTTGAAAATAAGAAAATGTGGAAAAGGTCAAGCCAATCAACCTCGTTGGCTCCCACTGGAATCAAAGACCAACTACTGGTAGATGGTAACTTATGGCCCAGAAATGACGAGAAGAGGAATGAGTTAACGGCCACTCCCACCTCGACTGGCAGGTCCTCGGAGCCGCCAGAAGTGGGCAAGTGGCGCGACGTGGAGCGCGTCGCAGCGCCGTCCTGCTGGCAGTTGAGCAGGTTTTCCTCGTTCCAACTCGTAGCCTACTCCTGAACGGTTCTCTTCTTGCTTCTATTCATCGTATACAAATGTTGCTGCCATCAGAGCGACTTCCTGAGAGGCTCGGAAGAATAAGCTTGGGATTTTTTTATCACAAACAATGCTGGGCTGTTAATTAGCACTTAACGGGTGCGATATATGTGATGCGAAAATAATGGTTGCTTAAAGTTCGAATTCACTCTGATTGACTAAATTAAACCAGCATGTCTCGGAACAAGGTCATGTGCAAACGCTTGGTTAGAGATGCCATGCTATAGAGATGGGATCGACCTCGCGCCCCATGTTCACCGAGCCTTTCATCCTTCCGGGGTCTGCAAATTTGTGCCAGACCCGTGTGGAAGGATAGCAGCACTAGTTCGATTCATCAGTAGGCTACCGCGAGTTATTTTAGAGACCTGATATGCATTCAATCAGCTCTAACAATGTTTATGAAGTGGAATGCATGGCGCTTCCCTCAGGGATTGTTCAACGCCGAGAGCTTTATCCTATTTTTTTTCTTGAATCCATTGGAATCTACAGAGCTTTTTCCTATAGAGTTAAAAATATCGTTTTCTAAGGGACGAAATTCGACTTTTCCGTAGCTCATGACGCATGTTCCTTTCTCTTTTTCTGCACTGGGTTTCGTACTTCGAACACGAATCCACTCTAAGTGCGAGCTCGCAGTATCTCGTTACTCTTCCCTGTTTCGTAATGAAAGCACATGAGGTTTAGCGTAGTTGAAGTTATTACCCTCGTTTTCTCAACAAGATCCGTGAGGATTTGCTCAAAACATTGTCCATGCTTTGATGATTCTATGATGAGTAGTGTCATTGAATAAAAAAAAACTTGGTCCCTACCTTGGAAATATTACATTCGCTGACAATGAGAGTTCCGAAGTTGAAGCCTGGCATGGAGTTTTTCTTAAGACTACTCTATAATTTCACGAATTCTTCACTCTGCATCCACTGTGGTGGGCGGGAAATCAGCGTCTGTTCTGGAAAAACCAGCCTCTGGCGTTATGTGTTAACTGGCAATAAGATGTGGATTCTGAGAGAACGTTATCCCAATTATTGGGTACCCTTCAAAAACAAACAGCGTACTTGAAAAATCGTTCTCACTGCTTTGTTTTTGAAATATCCTTAAGCCATGTTTTTTTTAATGTGTAATATTTTGCCCCAGCAATAGCGTACAGGATAGCGCTTTTTTTCATAATTTTTGTTGTTCGGTCCCGCATCGCGCCGACCAGTTCTCTATCCCTCCGAGGTCAAGAAGTTGGTGCTAGACTTATCTGGGAAGTCATCCTTCAATTGCATAAGGGTAAATGACTGTATGCGGTGAAAACACGGGAACGCCCCAGCACTGATATTCCAGAGCTTCAGCTAGAATCAACTCTTCCAGCATTGAATAACATCCACGAAGAAAAAGAATGACCCTTAAGCAATGGCCGAACTCACACTCAAAAGCTAGAAGACTTTTGTCGATGATGGACGCGAGGAAATGAATCGAGTGGAAGAAGTGCTGGGATTAGCGCAGTAGATTCGAAGACGGGTCGTGTTGAAATGAAATATGCTGTGGTGCATTCACTTCAGTTCTTTATGACGCAGATTTCAGCAGCGTCTCCGTTGAAAGCTACTCATCAGAGCGTATGGCAAAGTAATCTGTTCATGTTAATTCTATATCGTCCAAATAAGGAACCTTATTTAAGGGTTGGAAATATTTATATGCATAGGTTAATTGAAACGATGGTCCAAAATGAATCATGGAGAAGTTTTGAATTGTAGAAAGGATAGCATTCAAACGAAAGCGAGTAATAAGTGAACACTACAGGAAGGAGACGACGCCGTACTCAAAAATTAGGCGAACTCAAAACCACTCTGTGCCATCTTAAAGCTTGTCTCCAGTTTATTTATCACCACGTATTGCTTTTTTCTAGCATTTATTGATCTTGAGCCCGGTTGAATTGGAGCTGTCAGGGCAAAGAAAATGCATCGCCTTAATGTTGCTGAAATATTTGAAAAACTCCGGACCTCAGGTGTCTGCGGTGAGGAACGAACGTGCTATTAACCTTTTCGTGGCCTAACGCGTTTATCACCACACCATGCGGGTCCTTCGTTTCGCCTGTCTCTCGAATAGTTTTCTATTGGTGAGCGCCATCAGCAACCACCCGTCAACGGGATTTATCTGGTGAGCCCAAATCGGCAATCCAATGAGCTGAGACTGTAGTCGAAATCACAATGTTGGCCCTTTATTTACTACCTATTGCAGTTTTTCACGGCATCGTGTTATGTGTAATACAACCACAATTGATATTGTCGGTGATATTATCGGGTCCTAGAGTTGTGTCTGCCTTCATGCTTTCTATCATAGCTCGAACCTCAAAAAGAAGACTTCAAAATGGTTTTTCTCAAGTTGGCTTTCAGGGTTCGAGACGGGGATTGTGGAACGGAAAAGGTCAGTGAGCAATGTTTCGGCTACTAATTCTGTAAACATCGTGGGAAGTTTTAGTGATTTTATTTTCATTCATCAGAGAGAACGGTAGGATATTACAGTCGCAAAGATCCCGATGACTTTTTTCCAGACTAGATCGTTTTTGGACTACTTCCAATAACTTTTTTGCTTGTAGCGATGCAAATCCTCCTGCAAAGATCCTCTACAGCCGCCATTTATTACCAGCCGGCCATGTTAGATGTGCTGCAATAGGATCAAACATCAGCTCCTCTTTTCGAGCAACTCCTTAGTGGTAATGGAGATGAGATCCGATCGTCTTGCTCGATGAACAGAGGTTTCACATATTTGTTCTATTCAACACAATAATCACGCGTATCACTTTAGTCTCGTTGATCGTCGAGCGACTCAAGCGGGTGCCAGTAAATCTTCCATTTTTCCTGTTGCATGCAAGAGTACCTCAATGGGTTCTGTTCACTATACGAACCCATTGAGGATCACACCTTTTTTCTAGGTCCTTCGTGAAGAAAACTAATCATCAGTTCGGTCGGTGGTCTTCGTGCAGTAAGTTGGATATCCGGAGGATAATCCAGTCACTAACTGCTCTTGTCCTTCAGTTGTCGTTCATACGCATTACGTGTCCAGCCCACATTATCTTCGACGATTTTGCCTATAGAACCGACAGATTTTTGACCGTTGACGTCATAGTCCCTACACAAATGTAGTGTCTGGAATTTTCCTCAGAGGAATGAGACTTTTTCCTGTTATCATTTTTAGTAGATGTTTGTTGCGATTTACAGTGTATGTTCAATGAGTCTCACTCGAATATTCGAGTGTTACCGTATCGCATCTGCGAACGGGAAATGAATAATAACCGATATCAAGAGGTGGTGTTTCCGTATTCTATTTCGTCTGCGTCGGGTACGGTCGCCTCAGTGAACAAATATCTTACGCTCTTTTATTTGCTCCAATCAATACTTCACTACGTTTTAGCTAATTTTTTTTTGAAATCTAAAACAGCTAAAACATCCATAGAGAGGTAGAGCATTTCTGTTCCTTTTTTTTCCTTTAACCATTACTTTAGGAGTCAGCATGTTGTTACATATTGGCATTACTGCGTTTTCTGTCGCCGTCTTATCCCTTACTGAGTGCTGTGGTAAAAAGCCGGCGTCCGAACCCGATCCCAAGGAGGTACGTTGTAGATCCAACGAAAAGGTTAATTCTGCTATATCCTCAGCAATACTGGTATTGGCCGGCTTTCTTCTGATTTACCCTCACAAGAGGATTGCATGTGGTATGAAATCGAGTAAAAAATTGTATGAAATAAGGCGCAAGTGAATCTTAGTGTTTTTCAGTCACCTATTAAGCTCAAGTCAACAGAAGCAGTTGCGGAACTAAAGGATACCAAATCCACTACTTCAGGCGATCCTAAGAAGAAGAATAATGAGGTACGGGCCCTTAGGAATGGGTTTACAATGCTGTCTGTGCAGGGCATGTCGATCTCTGAAATTTTCTTCGCTACTTTGCTATCACACACATGAAAAGTGAGTGTGGCCGTTTTTTTGGTGATGAGGACACGAAGAATAATTTTTCGTCTGCTGGTGAATTGTAGGAATCGCTATGTAGAGAACTCGAGTTCTTTCTAATATTGATGCAGCATGATCTTCTAGTGGGCAAAACATACACAGTGCTGGGTTCAGGCAACCATGCAGTGAAGCCTAACCGCCTTGTGGACGTCTCAGTAGTCAAAGGTGTAAGAGTGTAATATCCTTCTGTCACGATGCCATTTCGTGTCGTCTCATGCTGTTATGAAATTACTTCCCTTCTAATCTTTTCCAGCGCTCAACAGTAAGGTGCAATAAATATGCAGCGACTGGAAATATGCTGGTAAATGTGAGCTCTTCATTAGACAAGACATAGGGGCTTTATCTATCATCCTTCAAACAATAGTGGGGTTTCCAAAACTGTTGAGTTCAAAATTCCATTTTCGAAGCGATTTCTACAGAATTTTGATTATGTCGTTCAGGTGATAATCTCGCGATGTTTCGATTATATTTGCAATGTTTGGGGAAGAAATAAAAATTCGGTCGATATTCATGATAGCAATTTATTTTATTTTATTTTACTTGATCCGTCTTCACGTCTACTGCGCGGATCCCAGCACTTCTCACATTCGACTTGTGTCCTCGCATCCATTGTCCACGAAGATCTTCCAACTTTTACGTGTCGCTTCGGTTGCTACTTGAGGATTTCCATTTCATCTTGAATGTCGTAGAATGCTGGTCGAGCAATTCTCCGAGGAGTCCTGGAATAGCCGTGCTGGAGCGTTCCCAGTTGGATTGCAGAAAGTGATTTTTTTCCCAGATAAGTCCGGTACCTATTTCCCGACCCCGTAGGGATGATAGGCTTGGTTGGCCTAAAGGGGAATCGAACTAACGCCATGTTCATGGCGGTGACCATCACTACCACTGTGCTATCCGCCCCAATAGATCATGACAGCATTACACCACACATATTTTCATATCTTTCGCTATCTTTTTTTTAGCAACATTCCAGCAATTTAATGGTCCAGAATGGAAGAGAACTGTTCGATTCCTATATAGTTTCTGGACCGAACATTATGATCGGGTCTCCACGATCGCGAAGGCCTCCATTTCAGTTGTGTTCTCTGCAGGATAGAAGTGATAGTGTGCCTTCGATCTATGACCATTACTAAGTCAATATTTGATCGACTGCTAACCCAAACCAGACAACGGCTATCCATCGTAGAAGCAGTCTTTTTCACATAAACTTGCACATGAAGTCGAACATTTCAGAAATTAACACAACCAGTTCAGAAGCCACCGCCACCCGCCACTCTCCCAGAGGCTGTAAGTTCTTTAATGCAAAAGCATTTTTAAAATGAATACAGCGTATTTATTGCCTGTCTTAAGCTGGGAGAGATTGTGTTGCCTCATTTTGTATCTGCTAGCTTTCCCTTAAAGGAATCGGACGGAGCTATAAGAATTTCCTCCTGGATTGAACTCTAATACACATTGGTTCTTGTCTGTACTTCTGGACATCTCGAATTTGGTATTATTAATTAGTGATAGTTTAAAATGAGTTTTATGGAACGAGTCTCATATTATTATTTTTCATCTAACGAGATGCTTTCATGACAACATGTGTGCTCACACACCGTTGTTAGGAATATCTGAATGTACACGAATTATTTCATTTGAACCTCAATGACGTTAAGATATTTGCAAAACTCCGGATCCCAGCTGTCTGCGGTGGGGAACGAACGCGCTATTGTCCTTTCCGGGGAGTAAGGCGTTCACCACCACACCATGCGGGTCCTTCTTTTCGCCTGTCTCTCAGTTAGTTCTATCGATCAGCGCCATACGCAATCACCATTTGAAATGAAATATTTTAGTCGTTGAGTAAATTAACGCACCTAAGATCAACCCATTTGAAATATTTGCTTAATTTAATGGAAAATGTTAACATTAGCAACAGCGCTAATTTTTCGATAATCAGAGTATTTGAGGACTGCTTCCAAAAGGTATACATGGTTTTCCTGAAACGCTATTTCCACTTAAAGCCTGTTGAGAATTTGAATCTTCAAAGATTTCGGAAGAATTATACAGGTTTTCATAATCTCTGTCTCTAGGGGACACCCACATAAGCAATGAGTTCGGCAACGTCGTCGCGTGCTGTTTGACGAGATTTCGTTTTTATTCCAACGAACAAATTCATCCCAAAAGCAGTTCTTCGTACATTTTGATGAGGACGGACTGACTTTTCTCGGTCCATACGTGGTACAACCGATGAGGCAAAAATGCTGTTGATTTAACACGTATCGCCCGAGATGTATTTGGTACAATGCATGTGTGAAAACAAAGTGGGTGAAGAGCGTTGCCCCCACTGCCATTTGTTCCCTGTACTTCACATTTTAGAAAAAAACTCTTTGGATAAAGTCAATTTGGTGACGAGCGGCTATGAAAAGGTACAGAAATGGCTTTACTTGAGCACGGAAAAATCGACACTTAGAGAGGCTTTTTTTGCTATGAATAGATCATTAAATCATAGAGGAGACTTCTTCAGAGTTTCTCAGTGTTCACAGAATATGCGCTCATCAATAGGATTCAACACAGCTTGTCCTTCGAAATAGTCTTCAGGTCTTCCATCAACTTTTTTGCCAATATTTGAAGCGTTACGCTTAAGATAATTAATTTTAATATGTTTAATCTCCAATAAAGGCGCGTGTGGCGCAGTGGTCGGAGGTGTCTGCAACGCACACAAGGAATCGATCCCCATGCCACTGGCCCACCAAGTCTTTCATCTCTCCGAGATCGGAGAATTGGTACCAGACTTATTTGGAGGGATAGCAGCAGTGGCTTGATACATCGGTACGCCACGGACAATCACTTCAAAGGCATTCAAAGGCATATATGTATTCAATCACCTCCAAACGATGATTAGTGAAGTCGAATGCATGGCGCATCCCTCAGGGATTGATCAACGCTGTGAGCTTTATCCGTTATCCTTTATAATCTCCAATTCGCAGTTTATAGATACTTATAACCTCGACGCCCTACCAGGTAGAATTATCCACTTTTTGCCCATTTGCAACCCTTCATCTAAAACTCATACTTTGTGTCAAATTTGTATGTACACTTTCTATGACCGTTATCGAAAGGGTTTGAACAATCATGTTGTCTACAACAAGCGCATCTAGTTTTAACCTGGCTGATGCGTTCTGCAACATATTTGCAATTGCACTGCCATAACATCTTGTAATATCGTACACCTCGTCTCCATGTTCTCGAATCACTTCTATTACGTTCTTCAACAAAATGAGGAGTGATCGACGTGAAAACAGTCCCATTCCCATAATGATGCCGAGATATTCAAGAGCGCAAATGTCTGCGATGGGGATCGAACACGCTATTACCCTTTTCGGAAGCTTACGCGTTCACCACCACACCATGTGGTTTCTTCGTTTCGCCTTTTTCCTAGGCAGTTTTTCTATCTAGAAGTGCCATCAAAATTCATCCGTAAGCAGGATCGACCTGGGAAGCACAAATTGATACTGAACCCAGTTAAGCTGAGGCTGTAGTCGAAAGCACAATGTCAACTTTTTATTTAGTGCCATTTCCAGTGTGACGTAAGCAGACTTGCATGTTGACGACGTTCAGTGTAGTTTTCCACACATGTTCACTTCCATGAACATTGAACATATCTGAGGGAGCAGATGGAAGCGGAAGCGCACCTCCACCTGTTATCTGCTTACTTGTGTCCAACAATAGTTTCCCCTAGCTGCATGTTTTAGCAGCGAATAGTCTTAACAACTTCACAAAAAGGTTTGGTCATGAACTGTCTACATTAAAACAATACATCTCTTATATTTTCACTCCAGCGTCTTCATTCCGCTCCGATTCTGTAGTGCTGTTCACTGACATCTCTTCAATTTCAGGTGTATAACTTGCTTTGAAGTTCTTTCCTGTTTTTCTAAAGGGTCAGATAAGATTGTTCCTTTCCTGCAATACGTACGTAGACAACGGAATAATTGCGTACTAACTACTTCTATAGAACTATCTTCCTTCATCCTGCAAATGCTACATAAGCATCATCAATACACACTGAACCAGTTGCGGAGGGTTCGTTACTGGCACCAGAATTCTGTAGGTGTAACCACTTGAGCACAATTTAAATAAACCGTACTTGTCTCTGCCTCTAAATGAGGGGACGTCAGTAGTACACACGTATTTTCCGAATCTGAATATTCTGATGTGGTGTGCTAATAACCAGTTCTTTGGCAATCCACCCCGTCTGTATTGTCGGCAAAGTGGAAGTTTGCGAACATATCATTAAATTAAGCTCTTGTCGTAATATGGAATGCTACAGAATGCCATGCAAGGGCAGTACTGCAACTCTAAATTCCCTCAACTGCGTAATGTTTAATGAATTCCATCTAGACGAAGAGACCGACGAGTCATCTGATCTCATGAGACATCATGATCTCCGTAATCCTTCAGTAGTCTGTATCTGTTCACCTCGATCACAAACGAACTCTCAAATGTCGGCCTTAACTAATTCATCAAAGTCCATCTATGCATTGAAGGACTATAATTATCAAAAAAAACTATAAGGTTAGTACTAGCTGAGAGATATGCGAAACGAAGGACGCGCATGGTATGGTGGTGGAGGCGTTAGACCCCGGAAAGGGTAATAGCGCGTTAGTTCCCCATCACAGACACCTGCGGTACGGTGCTTTGCAAATATCTCAGCATCATTGTGGTTATAGGCTTAGTTATCAGAAAGTCAGCAACATCTATTACAGAGACGAGATAAAGTTAAATATGTTACCAATAACTGGTTGTTATTTTATTCCCATTTGCTGTTATGAATCATGTTTATCGGATGGAGTGCGAGTATGCAAAACACCACCAAAATACGCCCAACATAAATTGCGAAACAGTTCCAAATCACAGCAGTGTCGTTGTGTGATAACCATAGTAAAATATAATAAATGGTAGCATACATACGATAGCGAAGCGAATAGAGCTGAGTCTCTTCCATAACTCTGTCAGGTTTTCAATCACTCAGGTTTTCTAATTATCGAAAAGTTGACTGTCGAAAAATCAGCACTGCTAACTCTATGTTAAGAGCGGTGTTCGAATGGCGGACGACTTGTAGTAGGTACGTAACCTACCCGAAATTAAGTGTCGTTTCAAGCAGTACCCAAGCAAATTTAAAGGTTGGACGTGATGTAGTATTATAAGAGGTACTGCATGGAAAGTTGTTCAGCAAAAGAGCAATCGAGACTAAAGCGCACTGTAATCAACGCAGTTCAGCCAACCCCATGTATGCATTTGCGTCAACGCAAATCCTCATGAATTTCCTGACGACGTTGCTGCTGCTGTGAATTTAGTAATAGGGCTTTGCATAAGTTGAAATGACAAGCAGGTGGTTATAGCTTCTTCAACGGACTCTTTCGTTTCCTACTCTCATGCGGCATTTTCCACTCGAGAAACGATAGGCGAAACGTTTCTCATGATGTAAACGGTAATATCACAGGTTCTGTTGGAGAAGTAACTGAAGACGATTTCAGGGAGCTGACGACGTCGGTTACGAATCATGCCCCGATATGACACCAGAAGAATTGGCGAAAGTGGTAGCAGCTCCAAAATAACGTGGAGAATCAAGAGATGTAGACATGAAGCAATAACGATCGGTTTTAGGTTAAATAAATGCGTGATGAGTCAGTTTAGTTTCATGTTAACGACATTTTTATTGTCACTCTGTGTTTTTGTCTATCGTTGCACACCATTGCCAGACGATAAGTGATTAGATCTATTGCGTTTTGATACAACAGGATTAATCGTCCCAAGCTTTTACTGGAGGTGGTCTCGTGCACTTTGCCAAACATCAGGTAGATTAACAAGTTTTGCAATAGTGGGTTATTCGTGACTATGTTGAATTCTTCGGATTTCAGGACGGTAAATTGATGCCGCGCATGTATGCGCTGCTAACCATATTGAAGTAGAATTTTTCAGGTCATTTTAGGGCTTAGTTCTCTTTGTAACTTCTTCTCGTGTCTGTCGTCGGCGGAAGAAGCGCGCTTCGTTCACAGAGGCATCCTCGACCATCATATCCTGATCCTAGTTTACTTTCGTATCTACCTGTTCATGCACATGATTTCGGCCATAAAACGTGTGAGGCTGTCTCTTATGTGATTTTATTTAGCAAGCGTATTAAGCATATTTTACAAGTCCAGCACGCCATTCCTCTAGTTAATGCATGTTCTGCTTTTTTCTCATTAAATATGACATGTTTCGGTTCCGATCTGCAATAGGTTAGAAACCAGATGATTTTTTCGGACATTTATTTATATCGCGTATGCTGATTATTTCTAAGAACTGTTCAGCTCGGAACACTCAATGCCGCTGCTGTGTCATCCCGCGTTCCAAATGGTTTCAGAGTACTAAGAATCGAGAACTGCTGAAAGCGGGTCCCTTGATTCCTCAGCTGGACATTCTCACAAGACCGCGAAAGCAGTCCCGCCGACTGTTTCCTGTATTTGCAACACTAAATGGTAAATACAAATGAAATCGAGTAATTAAACATTTTATTCATGGTTTCGGTCCTACCTAAGTTCTGGGCTTTCTCTACAATCGATCCCTTGTGGTTTCAAGGTGGTCTCGAGGTTAAGATTAATTAAATTAAGATAGGAGATTCTAGTTTATCTAAAATATCTATACAAGAAGTTAATAAGTTCCAATTATTGTTCCATTATTGATACTTTGAGGCTTTGAATACCAACTTTGCCTCAGGATGACTTCCCTCAGCGTCATTCCTTTTGCATATAGGCCCGCTATCAAAGTCGTAAACTCAACGGCATGCAGGGTTTGGTTGTTCTGGGCATTGAAACTGAGTCTACATGAACGCAAATCACGTCTCCAAATATTTGATGTAATCAGATTTCTCTAGCGTTTATCGGCTCTCTCACCTCCTATTATACAGAATATTCGCAACATCATTCTTTGGGTAACTCGTTTGATAACACTAGCCAATCTTCCATGCTGTCTATGTTGCTATCAGAACTTTGGCACTTCGAAATTAGTGTTTATACATGAGACATTTCAACATTGCCCCCTTTCTACTGACAACATTCTACGAAACTCGAATTTTAATACACTTTCAAGATGTTTCACTCGTTTGGGAAACGTGGAATCTAACACAAGACATCCTAAACTCGGGCAATACTCGAGCAATAGAGGCTTTGTTACACAGTTCCCAGGATCGACTTTCTATTAACCTCGGCATTGGAATGTGAATGCGTCGTTTTCTTGTTCAGCAATCACGAGGTTGTTAAACAGCATTCATTTGCTTCCATAGAAAAACACAATGCAATACAAAGGTAGCTGACGTTTCGGCAGTATCGCCTTCCTCAGAGGAAGGGTATACTGATATACAATCTACTAGGCCAAACGATTCAGTAACACTTACAAAGAGACGAAAAGCTCTATGGTAATTACACGATCAACAGTTTCTCGAAAAACTCGCCGTTTTTTACGTGACTTCCAATGCGGAGGATTAGAACAGCTGATTACAGTCGCATATGGTTGATGGCTGCACCATCCCACACCAGAAATTGATGCGAACATGCGGGGTCAGGTCGCGTATGACCTCTGGACATTCATCCCTGCTATTCATTGTAGGGTTTTTGGCATTGATCCAAAAAGCCTCAAGGAGTTTTCGCGCTGGTGTTTTGGACTCCTGTGCAAGGATATTGACTTTCACTTCAAAATCGTCTCCGCTATGCTTTTGTATCCTATGCGTGCCTAGTGGGGTGCTTCGTCTTAGTTTTCGTTTGCCATCTAAGTGTTCTTTTATACGGATACACAAAGATCTGCCCGTTTCGCCAATATATTCATCTCCGCAATTGTTACAAGAGATCAGGTATGTCGTACCTGAACTCATGCAATCACCGTCCCTGCCGTAAGGGCAAATTACGCAATTTGTTGTTTCATACAACGGTCGTACAAGCGGTTGAGAACTAATTGGCGACGTAGAGTAGTCGGTGGTATTTCAACTATCGCTACCGATTCCTCTAGACCTGCCCTTCTTAAGCAACGTTTTATAGCTGCGCTTACTTCATCGCTAATAAGGGGCAACATAAAAGGGACTTTCTTTTGGCCAAGTGTTTCGTTTGGGCGCATCGCTCTCCTCCTAAACTTATCTCGTGCGGTTGTGCCATTGGAGATGGATATTTGCCACCTTTAACACACAAAGAGGGCACTTGTGAGAAACATGTTTCGACGGCCACCTCTGTGTGCACTACCAGGGAACTAAAGGAAGAATCGCGCAACTTGGCTCGGGAAATAGCCATCTCCAATGGTTGCGAAATAGTAATCCCACGAGATAAGTGTAGAAGGAGAGCGATGCCCCAAAACGAAGGGCTTGGCCGAAACAAAATCCCGTTTATGTTGCACTTTATTAGCGATGAAGTAAGCGTAGCTACTAAACGATGCTTAAGAAGAGTAGGTCTAGAACAATAGTTGAAATACCACCGGCTACTCTACGTCGTCAATTAGTTCGTAACCGTCTGTATGACCGTCTATGTGAAACACCAAATTGCGTAATTTGTCCTTACGACAGAGACGGTGACTGCATGAGTTCAGGTACGATATACCTGGTCTCTTGTAATAATTGAGGAGATGAATATATTGGCGAAGCGGGTAGACCTTTGTGTATCCGTATAAAAGAGCACCTGGATTACAAACGAAAACTAGGACAAAGTACCCCACTAGGGACGCATAGGATACGAAAACATGGCAAAGATTTTGATGTAAAAGTCACTATCTTCACACGGGAGACTGTAACACCAACGCGCAAATTTCCCGAGGCTTTTTGGATAAATTCCAAAAATCCGAGAGCGAATAGCTGGGAAAAATGCCTTGAGATAACGCGTGATCTAGCCCCGTATCTCAAAACTGATTTTTGAAGTGGGATGGTGCAGCAATCGACCATATACGATTCTAAGCGGCTGTTCTTTCTTGGTGGAAGGCAGATAAAAAACGGTGGGTTTTTCGAGAAGTCGTTGATCGTGTAATCAATTATTCAGATTTTCATCCTTCTGATTGCGTTGTTGAAGCGTTTGACTTAGTAAATTACATATTAGTGTACCCTTTCAGGCTCTGAAGAAGGCGATACTGCCGAAACGTGAGCTACCGTTGTGTTGTATGTGTTATATTTGTAAGGAAGTAAAGTTGTGCTGAATAACAACCTCTAAAACAATTCTAGCGAAAGTCCTGTTTATCCGAGCATCATTTCGCAAGAAATAAGTGCGGCTATAAAATGCTGCTTAAGAAGGAATGGCCTAGAGAACTCGGTAACAGTGATTTAAACACCACCAAGCACTCTAATACGCCTACTACTTCGCAACCACTTGTACGACCGTCTATCTACAAAGCAAAATTGCATAATTTGATCTAATGCTAGAGACGGTGATTCAATGAATTCGGGTGCATTTTATCTGATCACTCGTAAGGCGTGAGGTGAGGAATACATTAGCGAAGCAGGTAGACCACTTTGCGTCCGTATAAAAGTCGGTAGACTTAAAATTAAAACAAATACTTCACTAGGCGCGCACAAGACTGAGGGACAGAGCGGGAAAGCTTTTTAAGTAGTTGTTATCGTAGAAGAAATCGAAAAGTTCAGCGTGTAAAGCTCTCGAAGCAACGTAAAAAGCGGTGTGTTTCGAGAAGCTGTTAATCATGTAATTACCATAGTTTTTCGTCTTTTTGTAAGTGTTATTGAAGCGTTTGGCCTAGTAGATTGTATATCAGTACACCCTTCCAGGTTCTGAAGAAGGCGATACTGCAGAAACGTCAGCTAGCGTTGTATTGTATTGTGTTTCTCTATGGAAGTAAATGTATGCTGTTTAACAACCTTGTGATTGCTGAACAAGAAAACGACATTGTTATACAGTATCAGCGTACCAACATCGACAACGAGATCACCTTGACTATATGCAGAAAAAGTGAAAATACTATAGTTGTGCAAAAATATTATGAGATTTGTGCCTGCATTATTGTTGTATTGAGTTGTTAAACCAGTTATTTTCCCTCTACGAAGTACTAGTGATCGTATCTTTGCCCACAGAGACATTATATTAAGCTAAGTTTCTGTTTGTATAAAGAAGTTTTTTTCGCAATGGCTGCGGTCTACCTTAGGACAGCTTTATAATAGTAATGACTGCGGAGGACTATAAAACTCCTCTCGGGCAATAGCTTAACGACCACGCCCTACCTTGATTTTTTACATCGTTATTGACAGTCTCGTTGTGTTTTTATCTTTGGACCATATGCACAATTCTTTGAACTACTCAGATTTAAAGTTTAGCGCTGCGCAGCCAGTTGCGCCTAACTCACTTCGCCACAGTTCACTCATGTCCTCTCTTGAAGCCCCGATTTCTTAGATGCACAAAAAGGCTGCGGCAAACATATACTTAGCCCAGAGGCCACCCCTGCTCTCTTCCATAATCGTTTTCTTGTCACCCACTTCAAAAAACACACTGCTGTACTTGGACGTTCAAGAGGAACCATACTTTATCGTTATCACTTCAAAGAGATTAAGGATGTTAGGAGATACCTCACGTCTTGTTAAACCAGATGGCCACAACATATCACTGACCTGAGTGACAATCATTGGCAATGAGCTCTCATTTACTGGTCTTCATACAATCGGAAAACCACAATGCTGAGATATTTGCAAAACTCCGGACGGCAGGTGCCTGCGGTGGCGACCGAACACGTTTAAGTGGGTAGGCGCTTTCACATTCACACTATGCAGGTTCTTCGTTCCGTCTTTCTTAAAACAGTAGGCAGTAATAAATAGTGATTACAATCGGAAAGCACCGACACCAACGTCTACTTCCTCATAACACAATGTGACACTTCTTGTACTCATCGAGCGAGCAACCCCCCATTTGGTACGTCTGCTTTATGAGAGCTGCGAATGGCTCTATAGACTTAGCCAAAGGACGGATGCTCGCTCGAAACGCTTGATAATTAACAGCAAAACGGGTTGGGCAGGCCAATTAGCTTTGTTATGCTCTAGGCCACAACAACATCTAACTCGCCGAATTTATGAGATGGATCCGTGTTTGGCCGAGGAGATCGATCAAGAGTTTATTCTTCCACACGCTACTGATTGGAAGGTGAAGTTAATGGTTAAGAATTGGCAAACGCTTGCCGTCGTATAGGTCTTTTATGGACTCGTTTTAAAAAGTAATGCTTCAAAGAAGGTTTTACTACAAGCATCTTAAACAGTAAACCCGCAAATATAGACCCAATGAGAACGAATAACAGGGTCAAAAGCGAACACGAGACAACATGAAGAAAAAGATAAATAATTAGAAAATAATTAGTAAATGTTTGAAAAGAAAGCAATTTAAACAACATTCTGGACAGATTAAACTGATTACTATTCAAAACAATGGATACAATTAAACAGCGCCTCATGATAGTAAACTCAACGCGAACGCCATACTAAACAGAATTAGAAAACACCTCCTGAAGGCTATATAGTATATCTGTACTGCAGCATAAAAAACCATAAACAGCAATGAACAAGAGAACCAGTAATCCAGGGAGATGCTGCTCGGTCTACAAACTTACACAAAAGTATTAACGTTACAGATATCACGATTACCAAAACATTGGCTCTCGTGAAATCACTGGGTATGCCATCGAAATTTGGACTTCGTATTTTCATTACAAGATGAAAAGAAAGACAAAATGACTCAGAAATGCGTCCCAGTACCAAGCCTATTAACACATCGCTGACTATAGCGAATATATGATCTGCAGTGCCTCAAAATAATAGCACCTCCAGAATTTAAACAAATACATCTTCAGCTCATGGTGAACTCTATTGAAGCAGTAACTAGTGAAGTAATCTAAAGACTACCAATAAATTCCACATTATTTCCCATTCAACGAAGTTATGGTCTCGTGAAATCCAGAACATTGCACTATTTTCGCCTTCTGAAGTTACGGCCCTTATTTCGAGCAACGAAACTAATAAACAAGTGGGATTTTGTCGAACAGGACACTACGATGTCACTCAACATATCACTAACATCTGCCGCTGGCCCCGTTGTGCTAACTTTAAAGCTTCAAACTTCTATTTAAATTCTATGGATTTCATTTCTAAGCAAATCTGAAATTAGAGCAATTTTTCGGAAAAATATATAGAGCATATGGTATCCGCAGACTTCACACCAATAGATTCAACAGGTTTAAGCAACATGCAAATTGTAAAGAACTATCATTTATTACCTAGCACCGTATCCAAGAACTTTTCAAGCTTCTAAAACGGTAACGGCAGTACTCCTAGTATTATGTGTAGTCTTCCAAAGAAGGGCTAGATGGTGAAGAAAACTAGGACGTGAAACAATCTCTAACCGTCAAGTAAGCGCGATACCAACGTATGCTAAAATGTGGCAATGAAATGAAATGCTCTTTAACAAAATACACTCTAAATTTATAACATAATAAGGGGTGAAGTGTCTTACGACGAAAACCGACGCGACCAGGAACAATCCCATCCTAGTAGCGGTGCAAAGAAAAGATGTAAATCCTTCACCTTCAGCGTTCACCTCTACTCTGTCTTTTCTTAAGAGTTTGAATGCGCGTCTTACGTTTCACATGTGTCTGTTTTGAATATTCAGTTTTGCTCTTATATATTTATGTGCTAAGTATAGCAATAAAATCGAAGCAAATATGGGAATCACCGTTCACTATGGACATAGATTGAGATCAATTTGAACTTATGCTGTTTCATACAGGTACAATTTGTCTTTCTACCACACGTATACATTTGCCGAATGCATCTTTCTACCCAGATTTCGCTTATATGACGTCAGTTCACCTGTTGATCAAAAGGACCATACATACTTTTAACTCAGATTCCTAGCGCAATAATATCACGGAGAAAACTTTACCCTTTCGTAATGTTTTCGTATTTTCTTCAAGCTCTCAACTTCCGCATATAACAAAACAAGTTAAGTAAGAATGGTGCTTCTTTCTACATTCTACAATGCTAATTAAGATAACAAGATACGGCTGCATTGTACCTTCAGGTAATGCATATGAGACGGTAAAATTCTCACTAAGCACTTCGTTGTAAACTCTCTCGATCCAGTTCCTTATCACAACCATAACGCCTCGAGATAGCTCCTAGACCGAAGAAACAACTTGATATCGTCAATGCTATGAAATGCCTCGACACCCTTCACAAATTCGCTCCCGTTCATCTGCAGTAACCCGTACGCATCGCCGACAAAACACCTGCAAAACATTATTTTAGAAGCACAGTCTTAAATCATTCCCCAAGTTTCATAAGGACAGAATAAGAGAAGCACTTTCACGAATTTTGCACTCGTTCTACTTTAAAAAAATCAAGCGAGCAAGAAATACAAAAAACAAAGGTGAAACATTAAGGCGAAAACACAAATCGCAGAAAGTGAGCTCAATAATATCGAGTTCAGCATATAGTAACAGATGAACCACCAGCAAAAAAAGAGAATGTACTAAAATTTATACTTTACATCTATTGCTCCCCCCCCCCCCCCCCCCCTCCCACTGTTTCCTTTGCCAACCTCGCGTGAGCTCAACAAGGGCAGTTCGAAGGATCTACATAAATTAGTTATTAACGCTGAAGTTTATGGTGAAATGGTCTTTTGAACTATAGAGAAACGTTATGCTGCTTATGTACATGCGTACCTTTCCACAACGATGGCAGTGAATTCTTCGATCAACTGCCGAAGCAAACTCAGCAAGACATGATTTTGAAGTACAATGTGAAGCATCCCTTAGGGATTGCCACCGAACTGGGAGGCGAGTTAGCACTTCTTCCTAAATATTACAGGTTATAATTAATGTCTATCGTAAGGCAACAGAAAAATTGATCATAATTTGATGGGTTTATTTCGCAGTAAAAAGGTACGGTGGAAATCTAGCAAAGAAACAGAAAGGAAGAAGGAACAAGGCGGAAAGTAATGGCAGATTTCGCCTCAAAACGCCTGTATCACTAAGGTCACACAGCACTTATTTCTCTAATGTCGAGGCATCTCCTAAGTTTTAGGAGTTCAAACCCATTTAATTCGAACACTCATCTTCAAATCAGTTTATATAACAATGGCGAGGAGCACTGTTGGCGGTTGCATCATGACTTTTCAAATTACACAATACAAAAACTTTCACTACATCCTGTATAAATGATCTAGTAACTATTTATTACAGGGTGCGAACATAAAATTTGGACAAAAAGTGGGCGTAATCTCTGTCTGACTCATGCTCTGCGTAACAGTTCGTGGACTTTTAAACAGCACCAACCGAGTACGGCAAGCCCTGCTCGTAGATGCCGCTTTCGCGTGACGGTGGTCGTTGATCGGAAACCATCCGCTCTTCTGATTGTCCCGTTCCGCTACTATGACCACTGTCTGCCATAGAATTTCCGCAACATGCCCCTCCTCGACCAAGGTAACACTTAAGCTCTGCGATTCGCTAGAACACCGTTAGTGTAAAGTGTATTTGTAATTGCATTAACGTGGTTTTAAGGAAGTATTCAAGTTTCTTGGATTTGACGGGATTTGCCTTAGTGCTTTTAAGTTCATTGGACGCCATGTGCTCTGCCAGGGTTATGGTCATCTATAGTGATGCATTCAATAGAGAAAAAGTATTCAAGTGGGAGCACTAATGGCTAGTGTTAAGTAGAAATAAACGGGCTAATAGTAATTACCATCTATTCAACCATTCTTTTTTTATTTTCCATCCTTTATTATGTTAATTAGTTAGCCACTTCATTTTAACACATTCGCAGCAACGTCTAATTTTTTTCCGGATTCACTACGATCACTATGGAGGTCACACCAGCCACAATGTCTGGCAAGCTGGAAGGTGCGCCCGATTTTTTGCGTATAACTCGGTTTTTCTTTGCATTTTGAAAGAATTCTGGCAATTCCCTTGTCCTATGTATGCTTTATGTTCCTCTACGGACCTCTCTTGTTCTTGGTGCAAACACAGTTCTTATGTATGAAGAAAACACACTCGTGGCACTGTGGAATCAGACTGCTGCCAGCACCGTCAGGTCTTGCGAAAGTTGTGCAAAGAATATTACGATGTTTACCCTGTTGTTTTGACATTCGCTCATACTATACAATACCCAACAGTCATCATAGTGATCGCAACTTGAAAAGCAACGAATGGACTGCCAAAAATGATGCTGCACACTGCATGCGATGTCAGTTCTTCGAGGCGGAGGCACTTCTGCGACTGTTCACAGGCGACGCTCACTTTGTCACAACTTCTTCAACAGCAGTAGCCTCTTGGATACGGAATGAGAAATTGGTGCGAAATTATTAAGGGGATAATTCCCAAGATCGACTTTCTATTAACCTCGGCACCGGATTATAAGAGGACACTTCTAGATCGATGCTCACTACAGCATTTGCGTTGGATAAACTATCAAATGAATACAAGAAGTGTAGGAAAAAACTTTTGTGTATCAAAATAAACCACCAGAAAATAGTGATCACTACAGTGGTCATACCGGCTACTTCATCCCATTATAGAGATCCATAGATGTGATGACTTGATAAATGTGTTAAACACAGCTCCGGTTAGATCGCAGATGAGGGACAACTAGTCTAGCGAAGGTAAGAAACGTTGGAATGCTCATGTCATCCTATTCACTATTTACATTGTTACATTTCGGGACTTTTCTCATCACATAACCGCTCAATAAATGCTTCGTTCTAAATGTGTACAACTCTGGGTCCCAAAGACGAAACATTTTTACAAAATCCAGATTGTGTAGTTCACCTCAACGTTGGCTCATACAGAAGCATTCCATGAACATGAAACTTTGTTTAGCGCTGGGCGAGGGGTGCAGAATCCTCTATATAAACTATTATCCCATGTCTCAGCTACAAAACAGAACACCGAGCAATTCTGGAACCGAACTGCGTAGTTTGCAGATGATAATTCCTAGGATGAAGCAAGTTGTTCCTCGTCTCTTGGTGAAGTTTTCTTCTAAATCCAATAAGCAGTTTTAGTGAACATCAGTAGGATGTAAGGCTCGCGTTAGCGACGATTTCGCTATCGAAAAAATTACCTTCCAGGATTTTTTTTTCACTTACAATTATATTAAAGATAACCAGTTCACCTTGCGACACTCGCCTTCCAATATTATTTGCATAGTGAACAAACGAATAAAACCCTGGGTGGCTGTTCCACTCGCAATCAAGGATAGGATAAAGTTCTCACACGAAGCGCCTCCATGATTTATTCGATATTTGGACCATTGTGCGAAGTCATGTCGGGAACCAGCTTATTGATTCCACTTTATTTGCAATAACATTGTCTTCATAGAGAGAATGTGGAGCTCTCTTGAGAATTTAGTGACGGAAATTGTATTTGCCTCACATTTAGCGGAACGACAATTCATTAACTCCTCCATGGATCAGAGGCCTTTCTTCTTGAAAAGAGAACAATATTTAAGTTTCGAACAAACTGTATTTGATGAACTCAGCTTCCCCATGCTTCTAGGCCACTGGACTAAGCCACACGTCACTCTTTGATAGTATTTCGAAAATAAGGGTGCTTCTCCCAAGCGAGATTGCTGCAGTCTGACACATCAGTTGGGGAATAGAAAAGATCGAAAAAACCCTGTTACTGATTATACATCAGCGCCGAAAATAGTGTGAATGCTCCTGCATTCGGTTGATGAGGATGACAATGGAACGACGCACTGAACCAAAAGGAATTGATTTCTTGAAGCCAAGTTCGTAGAAAGGATACTGTGAATGGTCGCACTAAATGCGATGGTACCATAAGCCATAACGTTTTAACGACGGAGACGTGTTAAAATCTTACGGTATAAAGGTAACTGATCTTTATGTGAGTAGTGTTGTCGACTTCTGAAAAAACTGATGACCTTCTAACCAATTCTAGAGAGTGAAACTCCGTAAAAGCGTGTAGCAAATTCATTTTTTCTTTGCTGAGTGGGAAAGTTCCTTTCTTCGGAACCCTGTGAAATTCGCTCTAAGGCATTCAAAAGTGCTCAACATCTAGCAGCATCGTGTTGAAATCAAGATAGCCATTATAAATTAGTATCCATGAGCTATCAATAGATACTTGAAGTACAGCCAGCAACATATTGATGCTTTGCAAAAAAAAAATGTTATTCACTACTGCGCTTACTTATGACAGAAATAATAAAGGATAAAGGATAAAGCTCTTGGCGTTGATCAATCCCTTTAGGGATACGCCATGCATTCGACTTCATTACGCACGTCTGGAGGCGATTGAGTGCATATCTGGCCTTTACGATGACTTGCGGTGGCCTACCGATGTATTGAACCAGTGCTGCTATCCTCCGAGACAAGTCTGGTACCAATTTGCTGACCCCGGAGGGATGGGGATCGCATGTTTGCTGCAGGGCGCCTCTGACCACTGCACCAGACCCGTCCGCCCCCTATGGCAGAAACAGTTTCATTAATATAACTTAACTGCACAATAAAACTTACCATTCGTAATGCCGTAATATGACTTTCCAAAACTCCAACATGTTCCATCGTTGTCATCACCGTGTCAATCACCATTTCTCGTGGTAGAAGACCGTCGTCGAAACGATTGTACAAGGCATGCCAAACGTTGAATGCGGCTGCACGAGTGTCTATCCCGGACAGAACAGAGAACGTTGTCGGCTTAAGTTAATCTTTGAAATATCATATAAAATCAGTAGTCCTGAAAGAAATGGCACCCATTTTCGTGACCTAGAATTCTAAACTCTTGTTCTTCGACTCGTTTGTTTCCAGTAAACTAATTTTTACATGCATACAACTTTCCTAAATAATACTAACTCATTACCCAATCTGAACCTTTCCTACATTTGTATATTCTCAAAACTAGTTCACAGAATCGCCTTGTACTAACTCTATAAAAGGATAAAGGATAAAGCACTCGGCATTGAGCAATCCCTGAGGGATGCGCCATGCATTCGACTTCATCAAGTATCGTTGGAGGTGATTGAATGCATATCTGGCCTTTACAATGACTGGCGGTGGCCTACCGATGTATCGAGCCAGTGCTGCTATCCTCCTAGACAAGTCTGGTACCAATTTGTCGACCCGTGGGATGGAGGGCTTGGTGGACCATAGGTACTGAGACCGATTCCACGTGTGTGCCGCAGTGGCGCCTCCAACCACTGCGTCACACGCGCCCTTAGAGCATTAACCGCCACATACGTTTTTCGGGTACTAACTCTATACACCACCCTAGAAATACCTCATGAAAACAGCAATAAGATGCAAAATAAATTTTTTTTGGAGATTCTGAAACATCGTCACAACAGTCTCGTCCGACGAAATAACTGTTACCTCATAAAATGGATTGAAATAATCGTCCTGACGTAGATCCAAATATGTCCACAGCGATTTTGTTCGTTTCCCCAGTTGGAGATCCTAAGTAAACTAATACTAAACAACAAGTGAGCAAAATTAACAGTCACCAGTTACAAAACTATTGAGTTTAAGAGTGCTCTAAACCACGGATATACTAATTGCGTATCACTTAAAATACCGATGAAACACTTGCTTTCCTATCCTTCTCGCAGTTTCCAATAAACGTTCCAAACTGACATGAGTAGACATGTTCATGAATGTTGATTAGGTAACGGTCATTGAACTAAAAACTTTTTTCACCAAGTGACGATATTTCTGAGAATTTTATTGCACGCAATAAATCAACTGACTTGAAAGGCTCGAGGACGTTGGCGCATTATTTGGTGGACGCAATCGAGAAATTGGGAAAATATTGGAGATATCTGACATATTTAGTGTATGAAGTGAAGAAACTCATGATTAAACGGAAACCAGAATGGTTTCAAACACTGAACCTCCTTAGCTGCTTCATCATTTAGTGCGCCAACATGAGCACATCGGTCATCGAATTTATGACCAAATCCTAGCCAGTCCTTTTCTATCAGAACCTAAAAGGAATGTCTTTCCATTAGAATGAAAAGAGAGGCAGCTAAAGGAAAACAAAGCAGAAGATAGCACCTGGAAACCATGAATCGTACGAAAAAATGGATCAAGCAGTAACTGAGCCAGTGATACTGTTTGTGAAGTGCGATCCCATCCATCTGAGCAGTGCACCACACATGAAATTCCTGAAATCATTCTTTATTGTGTGAATTCAACATTTGCGAACTTTACAACAATCTACGAAAGAGAACCAAGTTTGGAAGCGGTAACGAAACACTAAGAATAAATGTAGATTTAAAACCAGAGAGTAAGCATTACCATATATATCTAATGATGTTTTGGGCTCATGTGGCCTAGTGGTCGGATGTGCCCTGCAAAACACATGGGATTGATCCCGGCGCCCCGGGCTCACGAAGCCTTCCGTCCATCCGGAGTCGGCAAATTGGTACCAGACTTGTCTGGGAAGATAGCAGCACTGGTTCGACATATCGGTAGACCACTGCGAATCATTGTAAAAGCCAGATATGCATTCAATAACCTCCAAACGATGCTCAATGAGATCGAATACATGGCGTATCACTCAGAGATTGATCAAGGCCGAGAGCTTTAGCATTTATCTTTTATTTAATGGTGTTTTTCCCTCTTACATATTCCACAAAACAAAGCCAACGTAAAGAATGGCCATCAAACACAGTAGACAGTAATTCCCCACATATTATCACATTATTATCGCATATATTATCATTAGGCGATACATAACGTCTTTATAGCACTACTGTATAATCCCGTTAGGCAGCATTTTTATAACACTGTGTCCTTTATTAGAAAGCAGAACCAAACAAAAATTAATGCAACACACTTCTAAAGTTCATCTTGTCCATCTCTCCTGTTGGACTTATAGTTTACAAAATATAACACAACGTAAAAATGGAAATACGATTGTATCAATACCTTTTGATATCGAATCAGCCAAAAAAGTTGAGCATTCGACAATAGCGCGTAAATGTTTCAACCATCCAGAAGATTCCAATGACCGCAAGTAATCAGCTATTGTACGAGACTTTGTGCATGCTAAAAACAGCAATGAGGAAAAAGACAAACAGTTAGGCACGCCCTGAAGGGCCACTGCTCTACTGCAGCTAAAGGTACTACTACTTGAAATGTGGCGCATAGTGAACAGTTCATCGCATTGTCACCAGCGCGAGCAGCTCGGCATTTCGGAGAGCCTAACTAAGAGTAACCCCGTGCCAAATGGTAGTCACCTGGAAACACCCCAGCAATACTACACCGGGACTCTGGGAAAGAAATGAATAGTCCAATTAACTATATAAATATCAGCCCATGTACAAGTAGCAGGTGTCACCATCTATGAAGTTGGACTAGACAATTGGTTGCCGGAGATCCAAATGGAAGAATAAGAAAACTGTAGGAAAGGGAATGTGGCAAGTGAACATGGAAACTGTTTTGTTTGACTACTGCCCACATCAGCCCTCCAATCCTCTTCCCTGAAATTCACTTTTCGGAAAATTGCACAGCAACTGAACAAGGAAAAACGGCATTTAAAGTGCATCATTTAGTCAAAAAGCTCGTATCGCACCACCAGTAGGATGCTCTAGAAGAAAAGAAAATCGATACTAGATCCGACTGCCACCTAAACCACAGTTCTACGAACAATACGGCCGCTGCATTGGTTTAGAAAGCAAATATGGAGTGCTGGAAAGTTTTCAACACAGCTTCGTCTTTTCGAGAGCATCGACGTGTTTCTTAGATGTACCAGTGAAGCCTTCACAAAACACATGAAACTACGTGTTCAGAAACATGACCAGCACACACTACACCTAAACGGACTACGCAATTTAAGAAACCAATAAAAAACCTTCTTCGATATTCGAAGAAGTACAATTTGAATGTGAAACACTGATGGTATGAGGGCAACAGTAGACGACAGATAGATAAAAGGACTAAGGAACACTGAAGAGAAGCCCGCGAGATGCAGCTATTTTGGGCGACAACTCACGGTGTCCCACTTATAGTATTTGTACCTCATTTAGCCAGTTATATCTGTAGAATCAAACAAATTTAAACTGCGATTTGATACTCGTAAACGTCACCACATATGAAACAAACTACCGCCATGGACTACAAGTGAGAAGGAATGAGAAGGGAAATGAGGTAGAATGTGCACGTAATCCTGTAAAACGGATCACCAAGACGGCCAACAATTACGAAAATGTTTGGATCCTCATCAATCACTATGCGGTCGAAAACTTTAGAAAACATCTGGAACAAACCTTCAAGAAGCTTTATTTGACTGCTTCGCATAACGTGAATGTTTTCAATATCGAAGAAATGGAATCGAGTGTTGGAGTAGTTCCTCTCGTCTTCAAACCCTTTGCCTTGCACCTTATTAACCATTGCATTCATCTACAAAATCTTACTTCATATTTCCTTAAAAATAGGAATAAATCATGAAATCATTATAGGACGAGTGAACCCGTTTCCAGCGGCCTAGACAAAACAATTGATGATTTCATATTAAAACAGCTGAAACTTGTCAGTTACAAATGTACGATCAGAGCTTTTTTAACACGTCAGGAGTTATGAAAATTAGAAGATTAGAAATATGTTCACCCTTAACAGTTATTTCACAATCACTTCGTCTTTACAAGAAAAAACACCGTAAATAACCAAGCAAACAAGGTCAAAAAAAGAAGACCAACTATTGGCCTTGTGTCGACGAGAAAGAGAGTGTCACAGTTCTTATTTGCTTTGCCAATCAACTCCATCAGTTTTTCGTCTTCGAGACATCGTGCTGAGAAACCTGTCAACGGCTGAGCACACCTAAAATTATCCTATTTAGCTTATTGAAGCAACAGGAGCCATTAACAGCAATCCTCGTTCAATGACGCGGTTACAAACGAATCAAATGCTTTAAACAATAAGCACAAGTGCTAAATTTTTATTTAATACAATTTTTCACAGCAGCGTATTATATGAAACACAACCACAATGATACTGAGATATTCAAAACATTATGAAGTCCGAATAGGTGGAGAAACAAGAATCACCGAATCACCGCGGGCAGACGTACAATATGGGGATGTTTCTTCTTGTTTGTCGATAGATCTCTTCAAGCGACTCCTTATCAGGTTCACAAGCTGTGACCGTTTCTTCAACATCGGAAGGGACAATATCCAGATGCTGGTCATAAGCATGAGATCCAAATCGTATTTCTCTACCATTACGTATCTCTACACAGATTCGTTCGCCCAAACCTAACTTGATAAGGTCGATAGGTTCTTCCGCAGTGTTCGAAAACAACTGAGGAATCACTTTCCAGCCATTATGCTCAAGGAACAGTTCATTGAAATCTTTTGATAATCCAGTTAATCCCAGTATGAAAAGATTTCATTCAACTGATGCTGAGACATTTGCAAAACTTCAGACCACAAGTGTAAGAAATAATTATTAAACAAATACCACGTTTACTAAATCAAAAAAAAACATCCCAAGAACAAATAAGCACTTCACTTGATGAAGAACTTTACTACAATCTACCTGCAGATCGCAGCTCCATTTGGCTTATGGAAATATGTGAGTACCGGCAATCGTCCCCTAGATCGAAATCGGCATGAACCCAAAAGGATGGTTTTGTTAGCAGAAACAGGTAACCACAAACGTTCAGGATATGTATCGCAGCTCTGAAAATGAAATATGGGAATTGCGTAGATACCTCGCTCTACACCGCTTGTTTCTCTCACTCTTGTAAGTTCCAACATAGTAATTTTAGGAGAAAAAAGTAAAAAATAATTTTTAGAGAAAAAAGTAAAAGAGAAGTATCAAGCCATAAATGAACGTATCATTCCTGAACATATAATAAACCACGGATCTCGAGCCGGTTAGTCGCGAGGCTACGTGGCGTCTCTCCAGGTGGCGGATAAGGGGTTAATCGCTGACAAAAAGCTACCATTGCTTCCCTGAGACGCAGGTGGATCCAGGGGATGGAGTCGCTGCTTCTGCTGCGCTAATTTGGCACATACTATCTGTATTTGTTAGGTGTATTCATACATGCGTGTGCTGATGCGTTCTTGCTTGGATTGTATTCTAGGAGTCAATTCGGCCAAAACCCTGCAACCAAGTGACTGGGAAGTATATGGGAGGCGGTTAGGAGTCGCCTCCAACAAATAAGCTCCATGTCCACTCTGGGAGAGCCTGGCAAGCTACCCGTGAGTATACCCAGCCACCACGTTCAGAGCCCGGTACGCTATACGTGGGTATCAAAAATGCTAAACACAGTAAAAAAAAAACGGGCTTCATTCTCCTAACACCGAAAGGGCCCCTAGTTTCGCAGCGTTGGGTAGGACGAGTACGGAGAGGCTATTAACATCTCAGAGCCAATGGAAGCTGCCTGGATTACTAAGAACTATGGTGACGATTTGTACCTACAATGCAGGTACACTTGCAACGGAGTCTTCGATAGAAGACTTGCTCATGCAAACGAGAAGGACAACGTACGTCAACGGCTTGGCCGAGACGAGAAGACGCCAGCCTTTCAACGCTGTCTATGACACCGAACAAGAACTGTTCCTCGGAACATGCGACAGTAGAGCAGTCTGCGGCGTAGGCGTCCTCGTCAACACGAGTTTGTCCATGAACATCGATTCATTCGAACAACGTACAACCCGAATCGGACGTTTACGATTAGGAAGACGTGGATCAATTCCGGCTTTGATAATCTTCGTCGTTTAGGCGTCGACATCGAACTATGACGAAGAAGTCGAAGCGTTCTATATGGACTTGGAGAAGTTCTACAGAGAAGACCCTACATTCTTCAAGGTCATCATTGGAGATTTCAACGCCAAGACTGGACCAAAAAAAACGACTGAATAATGCCACATTGGGACCCAGTGATTAGAATGGAACGAAGAGGGTGAGCGGCTATCTGAGTTTATCACGACGACCAAAACAATCCATGATAACTCGCAATTCCAGAAGCCGCACCCTCGTGCGGCTGGACGTGGGAGTCTCCCAATGGAGAGTACCATAACGAAATAGACCACATCATAGTAAATAGAAGGTTTTGCCTAACCGATGTCGTTGTTGTCCCAAAATTCTATATGGGATCAGACCATCGTCTCCTTCGTGCAAAATCCTATTTCTCGCGGAAAGGAGAAAAAGCCGCTAAATTCTAAAACCGAAATCTCAGAACCACCGTAAACTGGGATTTATTCAATTCATTAGTCGGATGTTGGGAAGATGCCGTTGTCGATAACATCAACGAAGAATACGATCGGCTCATTCAACATCTTCACGGTAACGCTATGAAAGCTCAGAGTTCGAAAGTCACCAAGAGACGTCTGCATCCAGAAACACTCGAGCTGATACGCCATCGTGGAATCGCACGAGCTGCAGGCAACCGCGAGCTAACGTCCGAACTTGCAAAACAATGAAGGCAGGCGATAAAAGAAAATCTTTGAGAGAGAAGAGCAACAGTAATGGTCGAAGTTGCAGAGGCTGGGAAAAGCATTCGCAAAGCCCACCGAAGCTTCGCCAACTACAAGACCAAAATGATTGCATTCCGACGCCCAGACGGAATAGTTATAGCGTCCAGAAAGACAATGGAGAAAATCATTCACAAATACTACTCGGATCTCTTCGATAGCCACGTCCACCTTCCGTCATATTAAATAAAGGAGGATGGATATGTTGTACCACCGTTTCTCCCTTCCGAAATCCGAAATGCCATTTCGTCGGTGAAAAGTCGAACAGCGCCAGGTAAGGACAGGATAAGACCAGAACAACTCAACCTTCCGCCAGTCCTCGTAAACACAATGGCTCGGCTCTTCACACGTCACCTGTCTGAATGCAAGTTCCCTACTCAGTGGAAGACCAGCAAGACCGTGTTATTGTTCAAGAAGGGTGTCCTACACGATATCGGCAGCTTTCGCCCAATCTGCTTACTGTGTGTCGTCAACAAAGTTTTCACTAGAGTCATCCTAAAAAGGATTGACAGAGCACTAGACGAAGGACAGCCAAGTGAGCAAGCAGGGTTTCGAAGAGGATTTAGCACGTTCGACCATATCCATGCGGTAACATGGCTCATTGAAGTATCTCGAGAGTACAAAAGACCGGTCTGTCTCACTTTCATCGATTTACAGAAAGCCTTTGATTCAGTTGAGATAGAAGCAGTCTTGGAAGCCCTTGATAGCCAAGGAGTCCCTACTCAGGACATAAGGATTCTTCGTGAGCTGTTCAAAAATTTCACAACCAAGTTATCACCATTCTACAACGATATTAACATTGACGTCAAGAGAGGAGTTAGGCAAAGCGATATCACCTCGCCAAAGTTATTTACCCCAACCCTCCAGAACGTCATGCGAACATCGGAATGGGATAGCATGTGGGTGAAAATCGATGGTCGGCAGTTACACCATCTTCGCTTTGCTGAAGACATCGTCCTTATAACACCAAACATTAGCCAAGCTGAACGTATGCTTGACGACTTTGATAAAGCCTGTGGAAACATTGGTCTTCGACTAAATCTCACAAAAACGATGTTCATGAAGAACGGATTGGTTTCGCATGCCCCATTCACGCTCAACGGAACGAATATCTCCGAATGCTCCAGCTGTATCTATCTAGTTTGGAAAATCAATATAATGAAAGACCTAGCTCCAGAGCAGAACAGAAGGAAACCAGTGGTTTAGGTAGCTTTCAAGAGCATCGAGGATGTAGTGAAGAGAACAAAGAACGCCCGACTCCTTGCCCATCTTTTCGACTCAACGGTACTTCCTGCCCTAACGTATGCGCCAGAAACCTGGTCGCTGCGTAAGCAGGATGGAAGGTCACTCAGCGTTATCGACCGCGCAGTCGAAAGGACGATGCTAGGAATATCTCGTTCCACACAAGCAAGGGTGAGATCCGAAGAAAAATCAAAGATGCCGTTCTGTACGCCAAACAGTCGAAGATAAGGTGGGCTGGACACGTAATGCGTATGAATGACAACCGATGGACAAGTGCCGTTAGTGACTGAATTGCTTGGGATGTTAAATGCACTGCATGAAGACCACCGACCCGATTGTCAGAGTTCCTCACAAAGAGCCTTGAAGAAAGATATGATGCTCGACGAGTTCTTAGAGCGAGGAGAACCCACTGGGCTACTCTTGCACGCGAGAGGGAAAAATGGAAGATTTACTGGCGCCCGTTCGTCACTTGATGATCAACAGGACTACAGGTGATACTGCAGGTGACAGGTGATCATAGACATTGTTCCAAAACGCCTTAGTTATCGCCATGAAACCGTTGAAAGGATTCTCTTTTATGCTGTTTTTTATTTACTGCCCACTGCAATTTCCACGGCAGAGTATTTCGCGAAATCAACAACAACGATGCTGAGATAATAGCAAAACACTGGATGGAAAGTGTTTACGGTGGGGATCGAACGCGTTATTACCCCTACCGAGGACTAACGCGCTCACCGCCACACCATGAGCTGAAGGCGTTAGCCCCGCTAAGAGTAATAACGTGTTCGATCCCCACCGCAGACACCTGCCGTCCAGAGTTTCCCAAATATCTCAGCATCATTGTGGTCTCTTTTATGCGTTTAAACTGTTGAGCCTACACGAGGTTTTTATACAACTTTTATTCAGCTAACATTTTAACGTCTTTGTCTTGAGCAGAACCCTTTTAGTCAGAACGTGACATTTAAATAAACTTTAGCTGAATTCGAAACCACAGCAATTACTACAAATGACATGAAAATGTTTCACAATTTTCCTTATTTCCCAAAGGTACACAGAGCTACTGACCCGATAAGACTCATTGAGATCATTTTCAGCCCATTCACCATCAACACCTTGTCTCGTAAACTCAACAGCCCAATCCAATCGAGACCATCCACGTGCGTCTTCTGCCACATCACGGTTTTCAAACGCTACTAATTCACATACATTCACTAAAAATATCAAACAAATCTGAGACATCGTTATTAAACACTGAAGTGGAAGTTTCTTCAAAGTCTCCCTTCATTGTAAAACAATTTCATATCTTGATTTCTAAAAAAAAGTCACGAAGAGAAATTAGTAAATGTCCAAACGGAAAACAAAAAACTTACCGACTTTAGAGCACCTCAATAAAGTTTCATAGAGATCTTGACAGATTTTATCCCTTCCAATAAGCAGATTGATAACCTATAACTGACCAACATAATGAAAGGACGTTTTGCAAAAATTCCGTTGACCTGAAAGTGCTTGCAACGAATCACTAGAGGACAACCAGCTGCTGACAATGACCCGCGTTCGACACTACCGATCAAACCGTTCGCTATCTATAATTTCTTTGTTGACGAAAAAAAAAAAAGAAAAATCCAAAAAATTCCTTTAAACGTTCACTTTAAAATACTACATATGCCATTTCTTCACAACAAGCAAACTTAGTGGCATCATCGTGGAGAGACCTGTTAATAAAAAGGATAAAGCTCTCAACGTTGATCAAGCCCTGACGGATGCGTGCATTCAGCCATGCATTCGGCTTCATTAAGCATCGTTTGAAGGAGATTGAATGCATATCTGGCCTTTACAATGACTCGCGATGGCCTACTGATGTATCGAGCTAGTGCTGCTAACCTCCTAGACAAGCTTGGTACCAATTTACCGACCCCGGAAGGATAGAAAGCTTGGTGAGCTTTGGGTGCGAGGATCGACCCCGTGTGTACTGCAGGGCGTCCCCGACCATTGCGCCAAAAGCGCCCTTCGAGAGACCTGTCACCCTACATCAATTAGTGATTCTTTTCAGAAAACGGAAATCCATTTGTCGTACTTACCCATAACTCTTTGCCTCCTTTATCAGACCGAAAAATGACATGTGATGTAGTCACATGTAATGTGCCAACTATATTTGGTTCGACACCCAAACGATCCACCAACTCTACGTTGCTTACCTAAAGAGCTATCATTCAAGTGGATGCCAATCCCACCTCTTAGAAAAAAAATGATAAACAAATGCTTAGTGATGGCCGGAATTTCATTCCTGAAATGATTTTTTCCTTTCTATTTAAATTAATGTCTCCTGAGTTTATAAGGGTAACCAAGAGTGTTAATGGAAACTTTGAGTTCGTTCTTTGTGATGTATAAAAATCCAACTTTTTTCAGTGTCAGCGAAAGATCCAATAAATCCAAGATCATGAAGTGCTCGATTTCCCACTACAGGCTTTCCACTTTTCATGTTCAAGCTAGGAATTAATGCAACAACTCTGGGACAGTCTGATTCAGTGGAATAAGGCTTCACCTACATAAGTGCGTCGAAGAAGTGGACAGCTAAGGAACGATTCAGGTTCCACGCGCACCATTTTAATCTTTAGTTCGATAAGTATAAAACCACAGCTCAAATTTGTGATACTGTCTACAACAAATGAGAATACCGCAGAACACATAACGTATAAAACAGCGTCCATGTGAGTCAGATGTCATGCGCATAGTTACACAACTGACTATCAAATAAGTAACTAAGTAGATTCCTCGACATATCCCTTGAACTCCGTCGGAATAATGGTCAACCTTTGTGATTCTTTCTCAAACGGATACATCTTCACCACTGAATTCAACCAAAATGGTACTGGTGACTATGGACCGTCGGAACTGACTAAGAAACTGAGTGACCGTTGTACGGGGCAAAAACGCACGGATATACTACTCACTTGTGTAATTAAAATTTTCGGCACATGTTTATATATATATATATGTATATATATATATATATATAATGAGAATTGTGCGATATTCTAGCTATAGAAGCTTCAGTTACTTACTCTCCAAAAATAGTAAAACAAAGCGTCTCGTATGCAAAATGTTATCCTGCGTTCCTCTGACGAGAGAAGCTTATGTGGAAGCTCGGGCGCATGAAAGGGAACTTTACCGACGACCTTATTGGTGCTTGCTCGAAACATCGATCATCGAGTGATTTGAGAAGGTGTCGGTTAGGATCCCAACCATTATTGCTGCATCCCAAAGTTTCCCACTAGATCTTGCTAGCGGTAAATAAACGAGGAACATCACATTTATCATTCAAAAACCACATGAAGTCTGCTAATCGTGTCATTGGTATTCTTATATATTTGACACCCCGTACTATGTTGACGAAACCGGGACAAAAGCAATTACTGTTGTTAAAACGTATAGCATGTTGTGTACAGATAATTCTTGACACTATCGCAGTAGTTCTTTTCCGTCTTTGATGTATAATGATTATCGTTTAAGATAAGTCGGTCGCTTTTTGTCCGACTTTTACGCTTAGCCGTATCATGTGGTCCCTCCTATTCAGATAACTGGAGCATTAAGAGATAAATTCTCCCGTGAGCTACAGTTTGAATGTGAAACTAGTTCGCTTCTCCCTAACACCGTCTTCTTTAGGCTCGAATTCTGCCAACATTCCATTCCTTGTGTCAATATTTTGTTATTCCCTGTGTCAATATTTTATGTTAAAGAATGACTTAATGAGCGAAGCCAAGACAATGTTGCTGCCGTGCATCGACTTTCCCTTCCACACTGTTTTTTCATAGTGTTTTTGAAAACGGTGCTGGATACTTTTCGCGAGATGGTGACTGAAACCTCGCCATGGATTATTAATAATGGATAGCAACAACTAATTAACAAAAAACCCGAGCAAGCACAGTAAAGCCACCATCCTTTCTGTACTGCCCCAAAAACCACTGGTTCTATCTGGAGGTGTATGATAATCATCGGACTCTGCACTAAATCGTAAGTGCTCGCTGTTACTGGAGACAATATTTCAGCGGCTTCCAACTAGACGTACAACGCTTTGTTATTTATTTGTATGTGAACACCTTCGGACTTACTAACATTCTTATACTTTCCACTTCTAGGTTATAAAGAAATTCGCTCGCCTCAACCACACACATGGCCCTTCACCATCAATTTATTGAAGTTAACCTTTAATCTTCAAAATAACTTTTTCCCAAATCTGAATACTGAACCAGAACCTAGCTAACCTACGTGGTGTTATAAAATAGATATTTTTGCACGTTTTCATCTTATGCCGCGCTTTAAATAATTTTTTTTCGAGAAAATATGGCAAGAAGTAGAGCCACATTAAGAGTAAAATGGTAAGTGCAGTCAGTAAAACAACAGAAAAATAAAAACTAGTGATCATTTAGTTATTATGTTACCAACCTTGAAGAGGATTCTTAACGCAGACCTCATATCATAGTCAGACCACTGCTTCCCTCGTTTAGTTATAAATTCGTAAAGGACAGAAATTTTATCTATTAAAAGTGAGCCGGCAACGGATATGTCCTCCGTGTAGGCAGGATACGACGAGCATATCATCTTCCATCAAAGCTCCTTAACAAGTCATCGACAAACTGACATTCAAGCTGCGATGTAGCGATGTCATAAGCATTTTTCGGAAAATACATACATACATAGGTGCACAGATGTATACATATGCATATATATATGTTTATATATACACATGTAAAATATATGTATATACACACACAAATATATGCATTTCTGTGCACACCGTCCCAACGGTTAACCGCCTCATCGTGGCTGGGAGGTATTTATGGATGTCGGACTGCGACGTCAGCGAAGTGTTCATCCTCTGACATGGTCTGTCAAGTTGAGGAGTCCGGGGTTTCCATCAGGAAACCTAGCCAAGAGTAAACCAATATCAGGATCCACCACCGTCTTGCTATCAAAGTCGCATGGTGGTAAATCTCCTTTCCATCCATAAAGGCTGCGACTGCCCGTGGTGGTGAAGACCTGGGCAGACTTTGGTCAGGCTGACCTCGGGACTGCAGGGAACAATAATGGCTTAACCAGCAAATCTCCGTAAAATGGAGATTATGCTAAGGCCCACATAACCATTGAGGACGGGCCATTCAAGTAACAAGTAAGTAAAAGTAAATACACGCACACATGCATATATGTGTATATGTTCGTGCAAATATATGTATATACACGCATAAATGCATATATATGTATATATTTGTGTAAATGTGTACATAAATGTATATATATGTATATGTATATACATAGACTACCTGGAAGAGTGTATATAATAAGCACTTTCTCTCAGCACTACTTACTGTTAACATCTAAGCATCTGCATTTTAAATAACGGGGCCGAAAACCTGTGTGTTTGACCTACATTGTTACTCCACCGCAAACGCCACCGGGCACGGCAACATCGCTTGGTGGCCCGACTCCGTGACCTTCTTCGCCCCATTTAAACATGAGCGGTATCACGTCATTGGCTTGGGTACTGGTTAGCGGTCAGCCATTTCATTCGGTTAGCATCCTTACAATCAACACGTCTATCTCAGTGCTCTACTACGTGTACTATGTCCCAATTGTTAAACCTTTTCACATAGTCGCTATTGTAGCTTAAGCAAATTAGGGTCCTCATAATCACCATTAAGAAAAAACTATAACAACGCTACGCGTGCCTTCAACCTCATTGCAAGGTTATAACAAACTAACGTTATTTTAACTGCACATGTCCCTTCTAATACGTTAACGTCACTGCACTGTTATTACAGGATCACTTACGTCTTCTAATATGTCAACGTCTTAAACCTCTACCCCTGCATTCTACATGACACTTCTGCATCAAACAATGCCATGAGCCTATACCAGAATTGCTACTTTTGTCTCAAATGCACACTTCACTCATCGCGTTTCACTCGTTTATTCACCCTTGATGTCGTCCTATCGTTTGCACTTTTTTTGGATTTTGTCGTTTGTTTCAGTGCGTTCATAAAATTATGACTATATCGTCACTGCTATAAACAGTTTAACCACCCAAGTTTGAGACCAGGGATTGCTGCACCTTACGACCCGTTTTCACATACTGTGATGATCACAATACAAATGGATTTGCGATGATTCGGTTGATCAGAAATACATCATGGAAAGTATTGAGATTGGAGGAAGAGATGCTTCTCATTGCCTATTTAAAAACTGATTAACGAAGAGATTTTGCTCTATCAAACGTTTGCTAAATTCTAAAGATGTTTCTAATAAATAAACAATTTCTGATTAATAGTTTAATGTAAACTGCAATTTAAGCGTTGCATAAGAAATTTGAAGTGACAAAGGAAACAAGAAGACTTCCCAAAAAATATTCTAGGAAAACTACTATACTTCAAATGTTCGACGTCGAGAAAACTTCAAATATAACTTATTTCAAGCCATTTTGTCAGAAAACGAGCAATGGAATTATTGATCAGCAAAAAAATGTTATACGCGGATGCCTAGCGTGCCAGCAATATCGTTGTTGTGAATACGAATATCGTAAACACATGTATGTATAAATAAAGAATAAACCCTTTTTTAAGAAAAAAGAATAAGAATAAACCCAGTTTTACGCATATATGCATATATGTGTATACATATACATATATAGGCATGGATATATATGTATATAATGTATATGCGTATAATGTATGTGGTGTATAAAGTATGTCTATATATATATATATTTATATATATGTATAAATATATATATATATATACTTGGGTGGTCCGTCTTTACTGGTTGTTTGGGTCCCATCATAGTCTTCAGCTCATCCAGGCCAAAGCTTGCTCCAAGTCGTCGCCCCCACAGGCAGTCGCCGTTTTTGTGGATCAGAAGGAGATCTGTCATCACGCGACTACTTTGATACCAGGACGGTGGTGGATCCTGGTATTGGTTTACTCTTAGCTGGCTTCTCAGCTTAACAGAACTCGCTGTACAACGCAACGAAAAACCCAGGAACACCTCCCAGCCACGATGAGGCCGGTAAACCGTTGGAAAGATATACATATATATATATATATATATATATATATATATATATATATAGATAGATATATGCATGTATAGGATGCAAAAACTGCCACCTTTCAATGTCAAACCTAACAAGATTCCATAAAATTGGTAAACAAATTACAATACGAAGTAGAAAAGCGGACTAGAGACATTGACAAACTATACCTTAGAAGGCGAAAAGATAAGCGCTACTTAAAACGTTTCGAAGACGTCTAACATTTTTTGCGTAGTTTAGATGAGAAGCTGGATTAGCGCCTCCTATAACTTCAACAACTACTTGTTAAATCAACCCTCAACGAGGAATAAGGATATACTGGTGCCACGAGTTGTTGCACTGGAAGATTGAACGTAAGTCATGCGGTGAACAAACCGAAAACGGATTACACCGATGTGGGCTCCGTGTGTGAAAAACCGCAATCGATTGCAATGCACTCCGGGCATACTCTTGCGTGCTAGCTAGTAATAACAATAAAGTCAGAGATTCCTACGGTACCCCATGGACGCTAGAAAACCATGAATCCCGGAGATGAGTCTTTCTTCATTAAGTAATAGGTGATGATGATGACGAATAAGTGAACAGGTTTTGAACTACGCTCTCTTTTTTCACAAGTTTTCCTCTCCTTCACTCCTTTTGGTGTTGTATTGGGACGTTTCCCTTATTATGCGTGAGGTAACTCAATAAGGCAATTCCTGAGAAGGAAATTAGTTTTTGAGATAAGAAAGATAAAAGGATAAAGCTCTCGGCGTTAATCAATCCCTGAGGGATGCGCCATGCATTCGACTTCACTAAGTATCGTTGGAGGTGGTTGAATGCATGTCTGGCCTTTACAATGACTCGCGGTGGCCTACCGATGCATCGAGCCAGTGCTGCTATCCTCCTAGACAAATCTAGTACCAATTTGCCGACTCTGGAGGGATAGAAGGCTTGGTGGGCCATGGGCGCGGTGATCGAATCCACGTGTGTGTTGCAGGGCGCGTCCGACCACTGCGCCACAAATGCTCATAGTTTTTGAGATAATTACTCAATTATACTACAGGAGAGTCCTTTAAGAGGTAGCATACATACGAACGACTCTAAAAGCTATAAGACTTGCTATAACATTTTTGCTATAGAATGTAGTTCATTGTAATATCCACTTTTAAAAAGGAAATACAAATTTTGCAAACTTATTAGCAACCGCATCTAGAAAAATACGAGTACACTATCCTCGGTTATGATAATGAATCTAAGAAACGAGAATTAGGTATGGTAAAGTGTGATCAATTCTCTACTAGTTTAAGTGACAAAGTCATCGAGTGGAGTCGAGTGTATCCTCCTGCCACCTAGACGTTTCGACGACTATGCGTCTTCGTTTTGATGTCTCACAACCACTATCTACGCAGCTGATCAGATTTACGTATGTTTGACTACAAATTAACGCTCTATTATCCTTTCTTCAAAACGGTATTGTGAATGGTGGTCGGAAAATGCATGGAACAAGAAAACAGCGGTGTCTGAGCGTCCTCTGACATCTTAGCAACAGGACATGGAACAAGTCTCTTGCCAGTTCTCTAACACTGATCAATTTCTTCGTATTCTTGTTGAGCAAACGCGAGGTGTTACTTCTATTCTTTATTAACGAATAAGCTGACGTTTCGGAGGATTTCACTTTCCTCAGAGCCGCTTTCTATGAGGCTTCCACTATGTCGCGTAAAGACCAACCGCACAGAAATCACATGGAAGTACAATGTGTACAATTTTAACGTAATTTTAATGTGCATCGTAATGTGCTAATCAATTTTGTGAGCCTCCGCGTTATGTCACATTCTTCAACCCCATCGCGACCAATGCCTAATTTCGCATAGGTAGCGCACTGAACCAAGTCTAATTTGAGCACACTTGCAATGCGCATCGAAATCAATGAGCGGAGTCCGTGATGCGCGCTGAAAACACATCAGAAATCGGATTGCCGTAGGCTATAATTATGTTAGCAGTGAACGACTTCCACTTAAATCCCACGAATTTTTTATCAACGATGAAAAGGAAGACGTTTGCGACGGTAGCAAATTCCTTGAAGTTATTGTAGAGCAATCCTGAGGAAGAGAATGAGAAGATGAGCACTTGGATGATGAAGACGACCATATGTAGAAAAGCAAGTCCAACGGAGGATATAGATCTGAAGGTACTCTCTATTCGAGTGGAGTGTACAAACTGTTTTAAATGACTCGCTACCTTTTAATATCTCCTTTTCATGCTGTGTTATGCACAGTGACCAAGGTCCACGTACAAGGCAACACTATTTTCTTGTTGTTTTCCTTCCTTTCCACTTTTCTTTCCTTTATCGCAGTCTTCTGTCTGTTATCACTTTGTACGTATTCAGGAATTAACCAAAAACCTCGATGTTTTAGCAGTGTCATGTCAGTGAGAGGAGTTTCCGTCCGGTTAACTGCTCAAAGATAGTGATAATGGGGAGGGTGCTAATGATGATGAGACAACTGGTGAGTGGTAGAGCTTGGTGGTGGCTTGCCAAAACACTCATTGATTTCACTTGATTTGGTGTTGAGGGTATCCTGTTTGCACGAGGCTTGACTGGCACGTGTGGGATAATTAAGGAAAAATAGAAACTATTTGTGCACATTGGTGACCAAATGGTGGCCCATTCTCCATATCTTAGGATAACAAGCAAGTGATAGGAAGCCTTTGCATCTTCACTGCTTTGGCATATCTAATTTTACCCATAGTGCAGGCGTGTGCGGTTTTTCATTCATTTCATTATACAAGTTGGCTCGATGAACGGCTGGAGAATCTAACTGCGACTATTTGCAGAAAATTGGACTGACGGATTTAAAATAGGAACTGTACATGAGGTACTTCCAAGAGTGTTTCTCTACCATCTAATAATCGCGTTTTTAGGATCAAACGGGACCAACTACTATGAAACGAACGACGTTGCATTGATGTTATAAGCATAGTGTATTATTATAAGTAAGAATAAAAAACCGATGTAAGATGAATTCCTCAGTAATGATTATAATAAATCCTATGTCGGGAGAATACGTTATATATGATTGTAAGTAATTACAATGTTAACTTTATTATTTACTGCCTATTACAATTCTCACGGCAGTTTATGATTTGTGACTCAACCATAATGATGCTGAAAGAGTTGCAAAACTCTGGACCGCAGGTGTTTGCAGTGGGGAACGAACGCGCTATTACACTTTCCGGGGTCTAACGCGTTCACCACCACACTATGCGGGTCCTTCGTTTCGTCTGTCTCTCAGCTAGTTCTATCAATCAAGCCATCAGCAATCACCTGTCAACTAAGTAATCACTATAATTTTTATATCATTATATATATAATATAATTTTAAAGTCAAAAAGGCAGTGGAGGATCTCGACAACAATGGTTGGAAAAATGTACTCTTCTCAAGGATACAGTTACGCACTAATAGATGTGCTCTTTATGCACACAGTGGCCTCCTATTTACTACAAACACGTTTATAAAAGTATCCTAGGTGATTTGCTGCCTTCTCGTGTAACGATAAAATGTTCACAAGCGCTACTCTTATAATATAAATGAAAAAAAGACCAACTGTGGAATTAAAGCAATCTAGTCCGAGATAAGTTTTTCGCAATGAGTTGCTCAAATAGAAAACTTTCTCTTTGATTAGTTTTAAAAGAAAACCTTTGTTCGACAAGCTATTGAGTGACTACAAAAAGTTTGGTAAAAAAGAAGCTCTGTGTGGCGAAATAAACCAACGAAAAAGTGCACATCGAAGCCAATTTATAGTCTGTACAGTCCGAAACATTACGTATCGAAATGAGGGCATATAGTCCAGAAATGGTTAAGAAAATAATTCTTTTACTAAATATATAAACCACTCGCAAAAGTGGTGGTTGATGAAGGTTCCGAATCTCCCCAAAAACCCTTATTGAAAGTGTAAATTAACATCTTTTCATAGTCATTAATGGCCCACCCGCAAGCGTAATTCAGTACTTTGACAAGCAGCCGCCTTTATGGGTGAACCTCATTGAAGCATTTCTTCCATTGATGGTCAGCACCCAACGCGTAAACACTAATTTCGTCGCCCTCCGCTAATGCAGTAGTGGTTGTGTGAACATCTATTTGGCTCTACTCTCCTTCAAATTAGTAATCAATAAGGCTGCTATAGCTTTGAATCAGTAATACATAAAACGTAAGGGCCAATAAAGAATTGATCAGTTATCCAGCTTTAAAGCTTGGGATAAATTGAACATTAACTGTTCCAATACGAAATAACTTTTTTTCGAAAGGCTAAATGATCATTTAAATTTGTCAGCTTTGCACAAAAAAAGGTGTATCGTTGTCACCTATATCTTGCAGACGGTTACAAAGATGCATGGGCAATGATGACGGAAGAATCACAACGATAAGCATTGAGTACTAATTGCACCAATACACGACCTCTACGTCACATGTTAAAATAGGTTACATAGAATTTCACATCACTGAATGGTTCTTAGATCTTTGGAAACGGCAACAGAGTTAAAGTGTAACACTGCCCCAAAGCGACTCTCGCTTACGACGGATTTCGTTAATAAGGCAGTAACAAACCCTTCTTGTATTACTTATAATGAAGAGATTTCATATGCAACAACTTTACCATATAGCGTTATAGAACGGAACTCATGTGCTTCTACAACCAAACCTTACCTTGACACCGCAATACCATGAGCCCAACGTGGATTAATTTGAACTCATTGGTGGAGACCGAGGTCGGCCAACATGACTGATTTCAATTCATAGCGTATAAAGAAGTGAACGATAAAGTTCTCGACGTCGATCAATCCTTGAGGGATACGTCGTGTATTCGACTTCTTTAAGTATAGTTGGAGGTGACAGAATGCATATCCGACCTTTACAATGATTCATGGTGGCCTGCCGATGTATCAGCCAGTGCTCCTATCCTCCCAGACCACTCTAGTACCAACTTATTCAGCCTAGAGGGATGGAAGGCTTGATGAGGCTGGGGAGGGGATCAATCCTATGTGTACTGCAGAGCGCCTACGACGACTGCGCTACACGCACCTTTTTCAGGAAAAAAAACCCATAATATTAAAGTTTTCACAATTAGAAATCCAATTACAGAGAAAGTATTAAGGTACCATATAACAAAGAAAAAAGCCTCAAAAGTTGTGGATTGACAGCATTATTCTACATGTTACGTGGACGAAACTACGATGGACCATTGAAGTAGGTTCCACTGCGCCATCCCTATCTCTGAAAAACAAACAACGCCCATGAGTTTTTTAATTGACACAATATGTTAGCTTAATTACTATGTCTTACTCTTAACTCATAACACATTCGAAACAACGCCTAAATCTTCGGGATTCATAACAAGAATCAGACGTGACTTCTATCGGTAAAATCACAATTTCATCCGGACAATAAGCATTAAATGGCCGTAGTACCCGTGTATTTCCGTCTTTGCAACGGAGACGTCTCAGTATCCTCGTAATCAGAAAGATTCCCTCATTAAGAGACCTAGTTAGACGAAAAAACGAGCGAACGAAAAAGAACGAGACGGTTCTTTATAAACTACGACGTGTAGAAACAGGTTTTCTCGGCTAAGCTCCAACTTAGCATAGTGACGGTGAAACTACTGACTCAATACAAAGAAAATGCTTACACAGGAGAAAGAACAACCTGAAAGAAAATAACACACGTCACGAAAATCGCCCAAAGTACCTCGCTAAGTATGTCCTTCATTACCAATAATGAGGTGGACGTATTAAGAGAATAAGATAAGAAATAAAACGAGAGTGTTGCTGAGATATCTGCAATAGTCCAGACCACAAGTTTCTTCGGTGGGGAACAACCGCGCTATTACCCTTTCCAGGGGCTAACGAATTCACCACCACATCATGCGAGTCCTTCGTTCCATCTTTCTCCCAGCTAGTTTTCTATCTTCTATAAGAAATCGAATAGAGAAAAGAGGTAACCTAGCCCAAGGCACAGCACGGCTGGTTAAGCATGGCTACCCTTGTGACAAAAAACGGTAAAGATAGCACCATACAAAAACAGTGAGATATTCTTTGTGTAATTCGAATGAGCGAAACACATTGGTTGGTTTTATGGTGTCTAAGGGAATGAAGACTTTATTGTTGCCCACTCTATCTACTGAATAATTGCTGGGACTATAAGATGTCAGACTAAGAAAACGACTAAATAAATAAAGTTACGGTTGAAAAATCCGTTGAGAACTTGCGAAGAAAGGATATGGAGAGGAAAGATCGAAATTGGTACTATGCTATAGCCTAAGGTTTTCAGTACGATAACAGCAGGTGGTAAGCTCTAGAATACCTGAGGAGTGATGATGTCCTCGAAGCGCATGGCACTCAGTAGCCTACAGGTTGTAGATGTCCTTCGTCGCTGACTGAAATGAGACGATAATCTGATTCAAAAATCAACTCCAGTGGAAAAAACAACCAGATGGAAGGAGTGGATCCACAAGGACATGTATAAAATGAGGGAAGGACATTACGGTACGGACCTACATTTTATTGCAGTGAATACAGTTCTTCTCTCCTCTGACTCCCACCTTTTTCAATGGCAAACAATATTCTTCTAATTCCTTATATTTTTGTTGAGCAAACACGAAGTTTTGTTTTATCTAGGTGGAAGGCTGAGCAGTCAACTTGACCTTTCCAGCCTCTGAGGAAGGCGAAATCCGCCGAAACATTAGCTTGTTTGTGAATAAAGAATAAAACGACACCTCGTGTTCGCTCAATAAGGATATAAAGGGTATTCTTCTGTCCGAAGATGAGATTAAGACGTCTAGCTGGCAAGTCTATAAAGGTTTAAGACATAATCGACGGTTTATTAACTAACCTGAATTTCAATATTTCATGTTGCTCGGCGATGCTACCTTCCACGCTCTGTTGTTGACAAAAGTACACGTGCAGAAATTCCGACTGAAATCAACAGTTTCAAGATCAACACCAACAAGGAGAAACGCTATTCAGCCAGGCTCTTTAGAGAAATTACAGCTATACCACAAAAGCTTATATGACGACAGCAACAAGACAATGCTGGAAAACCTCTCACCCAGATGACATCATCGCTAGATGAGCTGTGCCAAGAGAACCTAATCATCAGATGTCATTCAAAGGACCTACGTCATTCATAATAATGAATAAACATTATTTTCGTCGAATAATCGATGACTGTACTCGGCAAATGGTGCTCTATTTGCAAATAACTTGCCAACGTACTGCCCAATTAGGGAGGTCGCGGTGCGGTTGCGTCGCAGTCCTCTTGCCGGACGGGCTTCGCTCTATTTTCTTTTTTTTCTAATCATTTTTGGAAACATTCTAGCTATCTTCTTGTTCTTGCCGTACATGTGTAGCTCTTCTACCTAGGTGGTGCAAGATTCCCGTAGATAAAGTCGGTTGTGGTTCTGTCTGGGTGGCCCTCTACCCTCATCTGGGGTCCTCCACAGGTTCTCCACACTTATTGACATAATTCGACGTGTTTGCAGTGGTCGTTCCATGTTTTTCTTGTTTCCCCGTGCAACACTAAAATTGCGGGTGTTCCTTGTGTTTTGCAGCTATCCCAGTTTCTGAATGGAACGCCTTTAACGACGTAAATTGTCTGTTTCTCGTTGTTCAGTTCTTTACGCATCATAATTCCTCTTTGTCTTGTTGTTTACGTAAAATAGACACCATAATTATTTAATTCTGTTTGCAATCCTCAGCCGCTGTCGGTATTTCCTATTCGAAAATGCTATCATTTTGATAAAAACTGCAGTCCTTCCAACGGTTTACTGCCTTGTCGTGGCTCGGAGCAGTTCCTGGGTGTCGTCTACGATGTACAGCGGGGATTCATCCCTCTGCTAGGTTCTCCCAAGCCGAGAATGAGTCCAACTTGGGAAACTTTTGCGTGCTTCTCTTCCACAATGACTTTTCTCAAAGTATTTTTGGAACGGTTTACTGTCATCGACTTTACTGCTTCCATTCTTTTAAGGATGTTGAATTTTTGTATTTTGGAATTGCCATTACCTCTACCGACTCGTTCTTTCTAAGAATCTCAGTCCTCCCAAATGCCATACCACAAATCTCTTGATGCCGTCTGTCCGTTCTCTTCAAACCTATTATGTATTACTGAATACTATATGCATAGTCTTTCCTTAAATATGTATGTACTGTGTTGTCATTTTATTGTTAGGAATGGAATATGAGCGCAATAAATCAGTGCTATCAATGGGAAACGATCCTTTTCATTTGGATATCCTGCCAAAACAATGTTTGCCCATTTCCTTAGTTGTTCTTCACATGGTGTGCCAGAATTCTCTCCTGATCGTTGTACTCATTGAGGTTGCAGTGTAAACAACGGAGTCTGTTGAAGCCCTGACATCGGCTGATATTTTTTACCTGTAAACATGTGATATTGTTGGTCAAAAATTAAGAAGCTCATGGAGATCGATGTTCACGACTAGACCTATGTTCCCAAGGACATCATTTGGTTCGCCTCAGTAGATTCCTGATGGAAGCTTTCGTTCCTTGTACGCGCAAATGATCTCCATATTCCTTCAACAATTCTGGAGAATACAATCTGCATACGCACTAGCACACAAGCGCGCCAGCATGAGTATGTCCACTTACACAGGGTAAGTTAACGTGGAGCAGGAAGAATAGAGAGTTCATTCCCTTTAGTCTTCTCTTGCCTGGGTTTTCGGATGCAAATGTCGAAATCTTTCCTATCTTGTTAAACTGGCACAACCCACAGCCAGATGCCCACATCCATCATCTGGTAACGTTGAGGATATTTGAGGTTTTCCTTCATTTATCTACAATTTTCGTCGAGCTTACATTTGCTTAGTATCGTCGGAATGTGGAATAACGTTCAGCTAATTTTCCAATGTTGTCGATTATCTATTACCGTGTCATGAGAACGGATTTTAGAATGGGCATGGTTAAAGAGGACGGTGATGGATTAGCGGAAAGAGTAGAAGAGGATGAATCTCACAACAGATCGGATATCTGTCGTAGTTTTAAAGTGATTAAGGTACGTTCATTAATTTGTCTTATTGTAGTTTTGCTTAAAATGTATATTTTCGGTTCACCAATGAAACGTTCGTGGCTCGTGGCCTATAACTTTGAATATAAGTCTGTTAGATGCGTTTCAAAAAAAAATATATTATACATTTTCGCCTGCATTCCATGTATGCTCAAGATTTTCGGTATTAAAGCGCTCATGTTGACGTGAATTCACTTCTTATGCTGTACAAGCTCTTCTAGAACATTATCCTACCGCACATATCAAGGACTTTGGGTGGACCTAAACCAGCTGTGCAAGCAGTATATTGGCCCGGATTCTGGTGCTTGTATAGCACCCAAAAATGATCCATAGCACATCGCAGAAGTGTAGGAGAATGAAGCTCCTTAATAAACGCCTTATAATGTCAGCATGTTAAGCTTGCGTTCACTGATATAGACCACAACATTGAAATAGTTAGCCACCGTGCTCTAGATAATGACTTCGAAAAAGGCACATACGTCGGTGAAAAATCTTATTACACAATTTTTTTGATGACTTCGGCGTAATTCCAACTGAACAAATTCTCTGCAGAGTCCTTGGAGAATGTCTTCTGAAATTTAACCAGTATGCAATACTTATGCGGTCCACGTAATTTAGATAGAAAATTATTTCGCCTCTATAATGGAAGAGAATATGGATCGAAAGTAGAACTTAGATAGTATAGCGTGTGGTGAGAAATGTAGACAATAGCAGGGCAACAGAACTATGCAGTGGACCTTAACAATAAGATGTAATCCTCTTCCTGGGCGATCACGTACATGATGGCAGGGCGCGTTTTTGGCTCACGTTATCCATTCGCAACGAGATTCTCTTAGATGTAAACGATTCGTTTGCAGAGTTGCAATGGTAGAATCACTATGCATTAAACCGACCGTCATTAATGGGAAAAGCGATCAAAGCACAGAGATGAGAAAAGTGCTAGTATGAGCATGGCTTAAGACGAGGTATCGAAGTGTACAAATATTGCTGCAAGGAAAAGTGAAAATGACGAGGTGTCTGTTGAACCTTTTAATGACAGATTTATCTGGTTAACTGTATGGTGAAGCGTAGCAAGATTTCTCTTATTTTCTTCCAGTACATCATCCTAGTGTGAAATGAGTCGAACAGAAAGAGGTGGAAATTGTAGTCATATTACTGTGAGCTGGACTATTACTCTGACTACTTAGGAAACAGTGAAAATATTCATCCCTAAAATTAATATTGATTACCTGTCTAAGAGTTAAGATTTCAGTCTGAGCCAATCGATGACTACGAAGAGGACAGTGAATCGGTACCTCCTCGTGTGAAGCATAAGCGTCAATGTGCCGAGGTCGCAATGAAGAGAATTAAACTGGAAATTCAACCTTCGCAGCCTGATGGTGTTAAGGTAAATTTTTGATTGCAGTTTTCTTTTACTGATATACGAAGTTTAGTTAATGGAACACATATTATCAGATATTGAAGAGTAGCTTTGCTTATAACGTTTGCACTGACAAAGTTTTGTTAAGGTAAAGCACCGTTAGATGTTGTAATTTCGAGCTCTGTCATTAATAAAATGTCAAGCCAAAATGAATGTTTCTATTCCTGAGCATAGTGCTTTATTAGCTTTTCTAAATTTATTGATAGAACATTTTTCTACACAGGTGTTTTCTTGCGTTAAAATATTTACAAAAATACAGTCATTTCATCTTCATCATCCGATAACATAGAACGTTATAGCTGTTATTAATCTTAAGGATTAGACGAAATAGTGTTACATTAGAGATAACTATCAACAGATTGTGTGTAGACCCGCGCAAACGTTCTGTTATCATTTTGAGCACCTTTTTTTTTCCACAGTTTTTTATTCTATGATAAATCTGTTGTGTGCAACTATGTTCAATTTCTCTTCATTCAAATTATTGTTTTTTCTACAACTGCGACTTTTTGGTAGCTCAAGATTTTCGAAGTATATTTATATGTGAAATACAACCACAGTGACGCCGAGATATTTGCAAAACTCTGTACCGCAGGTGTCTACGGTGGGGAACGAACGCATTGTTACGCTTTCAGGGGCTAACGCGTTCACCACCGCACCATGCGGATCCTTCGTTTCGCCTGTCTCTATATCTTTATGTAGTCTTACGAACTGCCCTTGTTGAGCTAATGCGAGGTTGGTATAAGTTGCCATCGTTGTTGTTACTGTCGTTCGATGGCTGACGTTTCGGCGATTTCGCTTTCCTCAGAACCTAGACGTATGTAACAATAGCGTTATAATTCGCTGAATTATCTATAGTATTAATAAAGATCTAACATAGGTATAAAAGTCATGGGCATGAAGTCGGTTTTTGTTCTCATCACTGGACCTTCCGTACTCTCTTAAGCTCTTCAGGCCGTTCGTTTCCTCTTACTCAACTCTGATGGTAAGTCCTTCATCGTTGCGACTTTTCCGCCTAGAGACACATATCTATTTGTTCCGTTAAGTGTTAATGAGGTATCGCAAACAAATCCGTTATTCATGAACATCTTGCAACCCATGTATGGGATTCATTATCGAGTGAATGTAAGTCATATTGAATGTCTTTCGAGACCGTACATGGTGCCACGGCTGTTCTATTGTCTTATCGATTCTTCTGAGGATAACTTGAGTAAAGAATTTGCTGATGAAACGCGATAGAAGTATAGGACAACAATTGCCGATTTTGCTTACTTATCAAAGCAGTTGGGTTCCGCGTATATTAAGCACTTTGCTTTACCTTTTAGCTGCTCTCTTTGGAATTGTTTTGATTCTGTCAGTGTGTACTCCACGGTTCGTTACGTTCACCTATCACCTCATCCCATTATTCCAACAGAACAGTCCATGCTTATTTTTTAAAATGCATTGTACTAGGTCTCGAATACGCGATATTGTTTCAAAATTTAAACTACGGAGACTGATTTGTTGTTGAGTGATCTACTTCGTTTTCAGAAAGTAAAGCACGAGCATGTTTATTCTGCTCAGTTTCTCTGACATAACCAAAGTGCTCTGCCGCATAACAAGAAACTGAAACAACTGTTGAATCGAATAGGGGTAACGTAGACTGCGGTCAAAAGCTGAGCAGTGACCTTTGAAAGAGGCTCAAGTGCGAGCTTTACTGCTCATTATCTTTTACCGAGTTCTCCTCGTTAAGTCCTTATCCAAATGTCCATTGAATGTCCTGGGAATACGTACGATGCGGTCTTCTCATTTGCCAATCCATACAGTAAATCTGTTCTCCAGCAAGGGATTCTTCACAAATCGAGTTTTTTTTTCCGATTTTCTCCATTCGTGTTCTAATTTTTCCCCACTTTTTCATTGAGATCTTTACGCATTGTCTCTGCTTTTGCGACGGTTGTTCGAAAATAAGGTAGAGTTGTCGACAAACTGAATGTTGGAGAGGAGTTGTCCATCAGTACATCTCCATTTTTATCGTCTCATTTGAATGGCTATATCGGAGTGATGAATAGGTTTGCCGATATTGTGTGAACCAATGGTATTTCTCTGTTAAAAAGCAATCAGTGCTTTTGAGGAAGCTCTGTTTTCACTGTACAATGACTATGGCATTCAGCAAACATTTTTATGGAAAGCGTGGCTGTGCCGTTGTCAACTACTCCAGATAGGATTACGTTTACTTCCGGTCTCTCAAATGCTTTCTCGTGGTCAGCGTAAGTTAGGAAAAGTACGTGATATTTCGTTCAGACCTCTACGATTCTCAAGAGGATTTGGATTCGTTCCATGCAAGCCAATTCCTTGCGCAGATCAAGTTTTCGTGTAGGTTGTGTTCCATCCAAGTTCTTCGAGATTCATCTTGGTCATGAAGAACTTATAGAGCACTCCGAATAAGCTGATCTTACAGTATTTACGAGGTTGCGTGAAGTTCTCCATTGTTTGCGTATCAGGTTCATTTGAGAATATGGTGGCTTTCAACGCATACAAGATCAGGCGAAATATAGAGCCTTTGCAGGGAGGTTCGTTGGAGGTGTTCCTCCAGTGGGCACGATGAGGTCTGGTAGAGGTGTTGTGGATTTAAAGAAGCTTGCACAGAATTTCTTGTCGTCGACTAAGCTTTTTATTTCAATTTTATTTTGTTTTGCATGGTTCCATATCACACATTGTGCCGTTCTCAACACTTCTTGCGATCGATTCATTTCCTCGTAATCGCAACGTTCTTGCACGAAAGTCTTCGAACTTTTCGCATGTGGGTTCGTCTGCTATTTGGGAATTATCATCTTCTTTATGAATGTCATTGACTGTTGGTCGAGTCTGTTATCTCTGAAGTCATGAAATAGCTGGGTTAGAGCATTAACACATGGACTGCTTGGAGTGGACTGCTACGAGACAGGTCTCGTACCAACTTTCCGACCTTGGAGTGATAAGAGGGTGAGCCCAGTGCGGGATCGAACCAGCGGCCCATATTGTTGAAATGTGTTCCTAGCAGTGCGCTTTTCGCGTATATATATGCGTACATTTATACTACATGTACGTATGTAATGTATGTAGTATCAACATATGTATATGTACATAAGCAATATGGCAGTCTTACCTAAATTTGTCAAGTTATCGGATTCTAGGTTATATTACTAATAGCTATCGAAAGATACCACCCAACGCTTTACCGCCTCATCGTGGCTGTGTCGGTGTACTTGGGTGTCGGACTGCGATGTACAGCGGGGTATTCATCCCCTGGCAGGGTCTCCCAAGCTGAGAGCGAGTCTGGCATTTCCATCAGGAAGCCTAACTAAGAGTAAGCCAATACCAGGATCTACCACCGTCCTGGTATCAAATTCGTTTGGTGGTAAATTTTCTTTTGATCCACAAGTGCTGCGACTGCCTGTTGTGGTGAAGACTTGAAGCAGACTTTGGGCAGGCTGACCTCGGGACTTTAGGGAACCAGATGGCTTAACCAGCAAATCGCCGAGAAATGAATATTATGCTGGGGCCCGCACAACCAGTGAGGACGGGCCACTCAACTATCAGGTAAGTGAGTAAGTATCGAAAGATAACCGACAGTTGTGAAAATTTGTAAGTCCAATTCCAAGCGTTGCATATAGGAAAGTGTTGTTGCCAAGTGTATGAAATGTGAATAACAATCCTGGTTTAAAAGTTTTTGCCATCTTTTGGAAATTTGATCCATTTATAGGACAGGAAGAATGGCGGAGATTCACGAGAAGGTTCATGTGAGCGTAGCGACTGCGCTCTCCAGAAATCATGCTCCTTGTCAATTAATTCTAAGTAAGTCTTTTCGTTTTTTTTAAATCAGGGTTTTTAATTTGTAAGCTGTGAATCCACTGGTTTTACCATTTCAGCTGTTTGAAGACATTGACAGATGCTTGTGGAAAAAATTTCTACCACATTACCAAGGGCGAACATGTGTGCGGAGTGTGTTATGATGACCTCTGGAAATTGTGAGGATTTTTTAAACTAGGTATCTACAAAAGTATGTCTGAGACCTTGTATCAAGCGTTAATAAATTTGGTGGTTTTGTTCTCTCATTGCTTCGACGTAGTATAACTATGACAAGGGTTGCTCAAAGCTTTGAATTTTTCGTGCTACTTGGGCGTAGTAATCAAAGGTTTTCGTTCATAAGACATTTATTATCCGAAGTCCTTACCCAGCTGATAACCGGTTCTTTTTCCAACTGCTTGGTTTCAGTGGCCATTCTTATGCTCAAAAGTTTGCTGAGTGGAAGATAGCTTGGTGCAAGATGAGTCGCTGCTTTCCAACCCCTAGATTCTTTGTTCAGGTCTACTACGAAGAACTTAGTTATTTTCAGATTTATCCGAAGATTTTTAGGAAGAATATGCTATTCTAGGATCAGTTATTACCTTACTGGTTAGAATGTCCTTTGTGCAAGAAATTTCGAAAGCTCGATCTTGATCCGATGGTGGTAATTTCAACTTCTGACATAGAGAACTTCCGTTGTATTGATTGCAGCATTCCAGAAGATAAGGTCTGACTTAATTTAACAGTTCACCTCTGCAGTAATATACACCGACAGGACAAAGATTACAGCTCGCTACTGATGCTCGTCACCCTAATTGGATTCTGTCAGCATCTGTCGCTCCTTTGCTACACAATTCACCTTCGCTACATTATTTACGAGATCATTACTATCTGGATGAAGTTGGTGTAAGCCCTACCGTAGCTAACTACCCATATTTGACTGGTGAGTTTATTCTTTAACATTTATTTCTTTCTTACTTTTTTGTTGTTATGAATTATAACACACGAAAAAGCCCAACTGTGAAGCGGATTTCACGCCAAGAAAATAGCGCTATTCTTTGAGTGACACTGTAGCTGTCACGACTTCTGGCGAAATCACGCAGGCAAAATTAGATTTCGTCCACCGCGGGCGCTGAACGTAATTTAGTGTGAAGCTCACACATCTATTAATGGATTGGAGACGACGCCTATCTTTCCTGTCTGTCGCAAGGGCCGACGCCTAATTTTCAGCCTCTGCGACTTTTCTGGTTGTTTAACAATAAACAGTAATGTATCGGACACTACAGGACTTGAGCGGTCGTGAACATAGCAGGTTTTAAAAAAGATATTGCTCTATCGTTCTGTGGCTATGAGTGATATGTATGCCACTACTTCCGCTGTGTTGCGATGGTCCGTTATATAAAAGACATTCCTGTAAGCACATGAGACGGTTTTGAAGCTTTTGTTGTCTACGTCGGTGTTTTTTATAGCCAGAGATTCCATAATATAGCGATCATTCATAGTATTCACTAAAAATAAATAGTAGTTGATTGTTAGTCAAGCTTACCTGCTTTTCAATCGCATAATAAAGTTTTTGCCGGCCTCATGCGTACCACGAAATTTATGTCGGATAAGCTACTGACTGATTATAAAAAGTATAGGAAAAGGATTCAGTGCACGAAAACAAACCGAATTGGGGAAGGGAATGACAAATACCGCGAAAATTGGAAAAAAAATTGTTCTCAGTTAGCGCGTACTGGCCATTGGGAAAGCGCTGCATGAACACTATGGTGTCAATATCGTCACGAATGTGTCAACACATACTCGACAGTTCTGCGTAGCTGCAATATGGCACGACTATTTTTTTTCCGTGCACGGTATGCATTGAAGTCGATTCTAATTCTCTTTCTTTCTCTATAATCTATATTCGTCCGTACATACATCCGATAACGTAGTGGTATTGATGAGGTTTACCACGAGCACGGTTCTGTTTCGAACCCGTTCTGGGCTTACCAAACCTCTCATCCTTCCGGTGTAGCGGTATTGGTGCCAACCTTTCTGTGAAAGTCCGCTCTCTACAATCCAGTGGGGAACGTTCTAGCCCGGTTATCCCAGGTGTTTATGGAGAATCGACTTGGTCAGTATTCATGGACATTCATAAAGAAAACGACAATCCTCAAACAGTCGTAGAACCCACAAGCGAGGAATTCGAAGACCGTTATGAGTAATGGTTGCGAGGAAACGAATCAAATGGAAGAAGTGGTTGGATCTGCACAGTGGATCTGGCCTCTGATCGTGTGAAATAAAACAAAATTACAAACGCACCCCATCTAATCACAGCAGCTTAAAGTATTTTTATACCCTCAAAGACATATTCTATTTAAACATTGTGATGAGAGCGCACGCCTATATTAGTGTCAAAATATGTTAATATCCTCCTTACCAGCGACAGTATCTGCTACCAGATATCTTAGTGTTCTGTTATCTTGAAACAGCTTTCGCACAGAAAGAATGAAATTCTACGAAGACCATTGTTTTGTAAATTGTGATTCATAGAGAACATCTCACAATAGACAGCACGTGATACGGATTTTGTGGTGTGCAAGCATATAAATAGAGTACAAAAAGTGTAGCAAAAACTCCGTGCAGCAGGACAGCTGCGAAGAAAATGTATAATCGTATCAAAACAAAAGACCTCTGTGTATGCTTGAAGTTTCTATTTATTATAACTCATGTAGCACTCCCTTCGTCATCGTTTATGGCACCGTTTCATATTCCCGAAGAGCCAATGGCTTTCTGTGTCCGCCCAGATGTGATGGAATATGATGAAGTGGTAAGCAAAAAGTAGTACTACTATTACTTTTTATGGTTACTCTAGTCTCATTATCGTTACACTGTTTGGTCCTATAGTCCTTTAGATTTTATCAAGTTTTGGTTTAGAAACGTTTCCCTCAGTATTCTGCTGAGCCAATCATCTATCTTGGTTTAAGAAATCACATTATCTCATTGTGGAATATGAACCCTATTGTGAGTTTCACTTTCCTTTATATTTCAAGCGTCATTCTGCCAAATTTTACTGGAATACACGTTCAGGAATACCTCACATTAGAGTACTGCAAAAACCATTTGATTTCTCGTGGGTTATGTCGCGTATGGCAAATTCAAGAGTTGAGGAAGATATATGAGTATCTTAATATGAAGTCGATAGTTAATATAGGCCTTGTGAAAGTACCAGCACCTCTCGTGACGAAGTTCAGAGTAGGTCTCGTCTTCACTCTTCCTATGTTGTGACGTCTGTTGTTTCTCCATAAGCTTTGTTTGCTTTATGGATTGTTGTGTCTTCTTAAGCGTTCTCCAAGTGTGATTGTAATTGGAGGGGGAATTAGTGGACTGGCGGCTGCCCGTCAATTGCGCTCATTGGGAACCAAAGTGATTTTACTGGAAGCTAAAAACAGACCAGGAGGCAGGATGCATGTGCGTTTTATCCACTGTTTAAAATTTCATCTCTCTGGAAATGTGAAATCCGAGTGTTTCAGGATGACTTAAGTCTTGGAATTCCCGTTGGTCGGGGTGCTCAACTTATCACTGGTATGATCAATAACCCAATCGTGATAATGTGCAACCAAGTAATGTCATAGGACATACTATAGCGTCCGTTTCTGTTGGCTTTGAGGTAATGTGTTTGGATTATGTTTGGTTACAGGCGAATATCAGTTACCGTCCTCTACACCGTGAATGTGCCATGATGGACTCGGTTTTAGGGAAGGTTATGAATCACAGGGTAAGTAGTTTAATTCACTAACTGCGGCCAACTTGACTGTTTAATCTATTTCACTATTTCAGGTTGACAGAATAGCTGATGAACACTGGAATTGCATCCATGACATCCTAGGACACTGGCGTTCACATACAAAAGGGCCTGATCGCAGTCTTATGGGTCAGTTTAATATGACGTAAGATAGCATACTCGATTAGTTAATTGCGTCAAAGGTCGTAAGAATGAATTTTTGCTAACTTTTAGAGCATCAAGCATGGTAGGTGAAGGTTTGTTGTTTAATTCTGTGAAATATTTATTAAATGGCTTCTCATTGGCGACAAAAAATATCATTAATTTCTTTGGATACGTTTTGAGGAGTGATGTGCAAGGATATCCGTTGTTCTGTTACTTTTTTCAATAATAAATAAAAATGAGCTAAAAAACTAAAAGACATCAAAAATAAAAATAAACTAAAGGACTAAAAAAAACTAAAAATAGAAATAAACTGTGCAGCAAGATGGTAATGTTGATTTGATTTGATGGATTATTTCTTATTTTATAATTTAATGTTGAAAGGAAAGTAATTTGTAGAGTTGGTCGGTAAGAGTCCAATTTTTATTATGCGCACGCCGTAATTGTTGTTTTTGTTAACTTTAATGGTCTCCCACTGTTGGCTGTTACGTCTAGTACTATTTGTAGTGTTATCTCTTTGATTGCCTATCCATTCATCTAGTTTTTGGTCAGGTCGTATGTAGCCCATACCTACTTCGTGATCATATCTCTCTTATCTGTTGCGTAACCAATCAATCGTGCTGCAGACGGCAAGTCACATTGTATCGCAGTGATGTTCATTTTACTAACATTGTTGCCATTGATACTATCAGTTGTTATTCAACCGACCCTTGAAGTCGAATGCTATTGTCACGTGTTTTTCGTTACTGAGAGCTCGTTTTCATTCTTGTATTGATGTTATTTTTAGTTAATATTCGTTGTTTTGCCTTAAATTTGTGTCTCCGGTAATGTACCATGTGTTGAAGTTTGTTTCAGGGGTTAAAAATGGCAATGCCTCGACGTCCTGACCAGAAAAAAAGGAGAAGTGGTGGTTTTGGTGGGATAAATTTCAACAAACTTTTAGGAGGCTCAGGTGCCTCCACAGTTGATCTTTTTGTCGTTGCCGTCGTATCAGTTGTTTCAACCTTCTTTGTCATGCGCTTCTTCGTCTCTCAACCTGCGACTGTACAGAAGTTACAGTTTGTGGGTAAACTTACATTTACTTTTAAACACTAGACATATGTGCTTCTATGGAGTTTACGAAATGTCATTTGCTTCAGGTCTCCACCTACAATCACACTCAGCTGTATAAAGCAAGGATTTTAGATAACAAGGACATAGAGTTTGATTTCCTGCTAGTCTCTGATCTGGATCGCGAAAGTAAGGTATCAAGCAAGTTATGGCAAAGTCTGACGAAACGCGGCATTCTGCGGATTAGCGCAGATCGGGCGAAAGCGTTTGTAGAATGGAAAACAGACGGGGATTTTTTCCTTAACACGTAAGTTTTCGGTGTAAAAAGTTTTAGTTCTTAATCTCTACTTTTAACCTATTCGCGACTGATGCTGATTTTGTGTAGAAGATTGGTAGGAGTGGGCCAGTTCTCACTGCGCACCGTGTGCATTGAGCCCAATGTATGTGGTCCACTCTGTCCTCTTACTAAATGACCAAGCTCGTTTCTTTTTTGTGTTTTCTACTTCGTAACTCAGATTTTCCATGTATTTTTCGCTGATTTGTAAGAATTTTCATATTATATCATACGTCCAAAGACGCGTGTGGTGCAGTGGTCGGAGACGCCCTGCAATATTCATGGGATCGACACCCGTGCCTATGGCCCACCAAGCCTTCCATCTCTCCACGGTCAGCAAATTGGTACCAAACTTGTCTGGGAGGATAGCAGCACTGGCTCGATATATCGGTAGGCTACCGCGAGTTATTGTAAAGGCCAGATATGCATTCAATCACCTCTAAACGATGCTTAATGAAGTCGAATGCACGTCGCCTCCCTAAAGGGATTTATCAACGCTCAGAGCTTTATCATTTGTTATATGTCTTCTGTGTTCCTTAGTTCATCTTTCCACGTCCTACCATCTTTTCGAACTCTTGTGTGTGATGAAAAAAGCCACTCCCAACGTACAATTTCATTGTTGTCAATGTCATGTACTGAGTTTGGCAGAAGAGGTCACACAATTTTGATATTGTTCCGTATTCATTCGTATTTAATCCCAGCGGAGTTAGGAATCTGTAATGTTTCCACAGGCTCACTGTTTGGAAGCACATTGGTGGTGGGCGCGGTTGTATGGTTCCATCGAAATGCATTAATGTCTTTCTCACTAGCAGCAGTCTCTGTAGTGGGTGATATCTGATTTCCACTATAGTTAACTGTCTTCTCGTCAGATGAAGCGAACTTCTGTCTTGGTTAATGTGTTAATCGTACATCACTCGATATCGTTAATTGTGCCAGATTCAAGCACCTCTATTCGATTTGGTTCATGGAATCCAAAGGTATTGTGGTTTCAAAGTTGGTCTAGATTACTGGGCGTTTAAAGTGTTTAACTTTCCACTTAGCACCATGCATGTGTTGGATGAGCCCTCGATTAAATTTAATCAGTTTCGCAGAAAGAAAAAACTTAAAATATGCAATCGAAAAGAAAATGCGTTGAAACTGACGCGTAAATGCAATCTACCTTCCATACGCATTTGGTACCACCGCATGCGGTAGCGTATGGGTTTATATCTAGGAGACTTCAAATTTGACATTTCCGATGGGGTCTACATGTTTTCCGCGTTCTAGCGAAATATCATCTGGCGGACGTGCTATGGAACTGTCCGATCTTGCGGTATTTGACGGGCGCCTATTATCAGTGGATGATAGAACAGGCATCATTTATGAAATTACAAATAATGAGGTAGGTTGGGCATCTTCTCTTCGTCAATAGCATTTAGTATCAGGAGAACGCTACTGTAACAGATTTTTTTCAGGCATATCCTTGGGTCTTTCTGAGTGATGGTCCGGGAAATGTAGCGAAAGGATTCAAAGGAGAATGGCTAACTATTAAAGGTGAACACCTTTATGTTGGTGGTTTGGGGAAGGTGAGGTTCCTCTTTCAGGTATAGCTTATGATATTTAGAACGGATCTTACCATTGCTGGTTATGCGACTACTTTTGTGTTTTATGTGCAGCATTTTTTTTTAGGAATGGACTACAACGGAGGGCGAATATGTTAATGATAATCCAATGTGGGTGAAGGTGGTGTCCTGTAATGGGGAAGTGAGGTTTTCATCTTAATCGGAGTGTTACAATTTTTTTATCTATTTTATTGTTTTGGAAATAAGTTCCATATTCAGTACCTAATGTCAGTATAAATTTTTAACACGCGAAGTCGCATGGAAATGAAACCACCTAATACTTCCCAGGACCGAATTTCTGTTAACCTCGTCATTGATTGGTAATTCCCTGTTCTTCAATAATCAAGCGCGAAGTTGGTATTGTAGAATATATTAGCATGCAATAGCTGGCGTTTCGGCGGTTTCGCCTTTTTCAGAGCCATTTTATTCTTTGTTAGTATTCCAGTTGTGTCCAGTGGATAGCAGAGTAAATGTAATGACGGGTCGTGTAGAATCCAAAAGGAATCAATGCTTCAGCGCGTAAAACTATTGAAGCATTGTCGACTAATTCAAAAAATCCAAAAATGAGCCGCAAAAACTGTCCTGTGATTGCGTGTTACCTAGCGTTGATTTTTTGACTTGACCTAGGCGCATTCCTCGCCCATGTATTACTCTGTGCAGTTGCTCTCCACCAATTAACTGGAATACTTACAAAGAATAAAATGACTTTGAAGAATGGGAAATCGCCGTGATGTCAGCTATTGTATGCTAATAAGTTCTATAATATCAACCTCGTATTTGTTCATTGAAGAAAAACAGTGATTCATCTAATGTTTTACAAACAATATGTTTCAATCGTTTCATTAGGTGAACTCTGAAGAGTTCTAAACTCATCAGGAAGATGTAGTGGCAAAATTATTAAGGTGAAGCACGTATCTTGGCGAGACGTCTTCATTAAAGTTCGCAGTGCTGCAGGAATCGAATATCCTGGATATATGATCCACGAAGCTGTACAGTGGTCCAATTTTCATCAAAAGTGGTTCTTCCTTCCAAGAAGAGTATCGAATGAAAAGTATTCAGAAGCGAAGGACGAAACGAGGTAATCTTTGTGAGCACCAACTTGTATCGACTGGCCTATGTTGTTTTATTTCAGAGGCGGTAATTTGCTCATTATTTGCGACGAACCGTTATCCACTTGCGAGGTGGTTCGTGTGGGAGAACTTAACCATCTTGCTCGTGGTTTTTCGGCCTTCCAGTTTATTCCAGGCACTGATGATAATCTCATCATGGCTCTTAAGTCAGAAGAAAAAGATGGCAAAGCAGTGACCAGCTATGTGACTGTCTTCGATATTAACGGCAATGTTATTTTGGAGGATACATCTGTGAATAGTCCTTACAAGTTCGAAGGAATCGCCTTTGTTTAGTTCGCTATGGTGATGCGAATTCTGTTTATCACGTGTACCCTTTTTGTGATTTTTTTCCTCGTAACGATCTGTTGCCCAAAAATTGCCTTGCATTTGTGATCACTTACGTGTCTAATAAATAGTTTATGTCCTTTTTTACTGTGCAGTTTTATACTTAAAAGCATTAAAATGTCTTAAATTTTTGAATTGTATCCGGGTTGATACTTCATACAAGTGAAATCCGTTGTTTCAGAACAGATCAACATTGCACACAAGAAGCTGATCAAAGGTGCTCGTTTAAAGTGGGGAGATGCTTATGAGCGCGCTTTCCAGTTTAATCTTGGGAACGCAGAGTTCAGCTGTGGGGCCAAGCTAGACGACGTTGGTTTCCTGTAGTTTATTGGTTTTAAAATCATGCGTTGAGTAAATTGAGTAGGTAGCTGGTGTTAATGAGAGCAAACGTTTACTTTACGTTTAGGTTTCTTGGCGACATTGGGACCAAAACGAGGCGGTCAATCAATTCGCTGGAGCTCATGCGCTTCTCACTGATGGCTGTACAGAATTGATAGGACGACTCACAGAAGGATTGGATATTCGTTATGAACATGAAGTAGGAAAAGATGCTTTCGTAAAGCGCAATTGTGTACCATACTGAAAATCCATGAGATCATCTTTTGAGGTGACATCAGTTGAATGGGCGCGGACAAAGAAGACCGTGACTGTGACTTGTCAGAATGGAAAACGTTTTGTCGCAGACAAAGTATGCGTGCTATCGTTTTCATATTCTTTGCAAAATCACTACAGAGTATAACATGTCATATTTGAGCTAGATTTTCATGAAAATAATTCATAACGAATCAGTGGAGTTTACGATCGGGCAGAGGTAGGGTGTTCGTGAATATTACGTAACTGGGACTGACTCTAGGCGTAGGACTAACTTTATAGGTACCGGGAGTATCGGTTGCGTAGTATAGAATAATTTAATCATAATAAGGGTGGAAAATATACTGAGTTTCTTCTTAGACAACTTAAATCTGTTGTAAAAGTAATTGTCCAATGGATATTGTTTATGTGACTCAACAGATCTAGTGTTACATTTCTTGTTCAAGAGTACAGTATTCAAGGGATTCATCTAAAAACACCAAATCTCATTTAGGCGTTGCTAGCTCTTCCTCTGGCTGTGTTACAGAAACACAGGGTCAAATTCATCCCAAAACTTCCTGATAAGAAGACGAAAGCAATGAAATTTATTGGAGCCGGACTTATTGAAAAGGTTTAAGCGTGGGCTAGTTTGTTATTTTGTTCAGGTGGATTTTATAGAGCACGAATGTTAATTCAGGTTGCTGTCCGCTTCCCATACTGCTTTTGGAACTCTTTGCTGAAAAAAGATGGGACCCTCGACTACTTCAGTCATGCGCCAAGAAAAAGCAGTGACCGCGGTCTTTTCAATATGTTTTACGATTTCTCACGCAGAGTATGTTCTACTAGCTAAATCTGAACAATCTAGTGAAATGTGGTTCCGTTCAGGATGCGAATGGTGTTGCTCCATTCTACGTCTTAATGTCCTACGTTTGTGGTGATTCGGTGAATGTTGTCAATTTATATAATGACGAGGAAATAACAAAGATGTTCGTGGACACTTTGAGACAGCTGTTCCCAAAAGAGGTACAGATTTCTGCATAATTCCTAATGCTTCCTAATTATGACAGCCACAGAGATAGAGATTTGAGGCTTTAATAGGGTCCGTAACTTTAACACTGTCACGAAGACGCCCAATCTTGGGCTTGTTGCAGAACGGACGACGCCTAATTTTCAGCCTTCATGGACATGCTGGTTTTTTTTGAGAACAAACATCAATTTCCGATAACTGGAAAACTTCGTGGGTTGTAAATATAAATGGGTTGTAGAGAAGACATTGTCCTATCGTTTATGGGTACGAATGATATTTATGGTGCTATTTACTATACGTTACTATGGTCCTTCATACAAACATTATTGTCAGCATTTGGAAGTGTTTTGCAAGTTATAGGTTTCTATTTCAGTATTTTTTATACCCACAAACTCTATAGGACAACTATCATTCACTATTATTTTGTTTTTATTTGCATTATCCGCCATCTCATCTACCGTGCGGATCCCAGCATTTCTTAAATTCGACTCGTTTTTTCTCGCACTCGTCATCCACAATGGTCTTCGACGATTTCCCGTTTTGTATCGATCACTGCTTAGGGATTTCGTCTTCTTCATGAATGTCATAGAATGTTCGACGAGTCAATTCTTTTCTCAACCTTGGTAATAGCCTGTCTGGGGCGTTCCCGCGTGGTTTGGAGGAGTGCGTTAGTTAGGGGTCGAACTATCGGTCTTTTCTCCTGATCGACCGTACCACTAACCAATGTGCTTTCCCCATAGTCCTCAATATCCAAGAAAAGTAGGATGACCTTAAGGTTTTGGCAGCTTTTCCATAGCCAATAAAATGCATAAATTTTTTGTGTATTTCTAAGTGCGGAATAGAGCTTTACACCACCAACGGCCAACGCAAAATCTGCGTTCTGCGATCTATCAATGGGTAACAAGAAGTTCATGAAAATAGTGCTATGTGTTAAATTAAGTCACTACAAAGAAAATGAGACCTATCGGTGTCATACCGACCACTCGCCGAATACTGCACCAGAACCATTGTGACATCCGTAGGTGTCACTCGTCGCGAAAGTGTTAGACCTAGGTGTTTTCGCTATGAGTATTTCTCAAATGGTAGTGCATTTTGTGTTTCAGGGCTCCTTGCGCCCTAGTCGGTGTAGTAAAGAACTTCTACTTTAAAACTTGATTTGTGGAATAGAGATTTTGAAAAATTCTTACAGTTTGCACCCGTTTAGGATATTCCGGATCCAGAAGGAGCTGTTGTAACTCGTTGGGGAAGTGATCCCCATATTGGTATGTCATATAGCTATGTGCGTGTAGGTGGAACTGGCGCACACTATGACGCACTAGCAGCACCGGTGGACGGCAAACTTTATTTCGCTGGAGAGGTGAAACTACAGCATACTCTTATTTGCTCATGTTCGGTAACATGAAATCGTGCTCTAGGAGGCATCTATAGTAGTACAGGTGCCGTATTCGTGTTACTAGTGGTAACGTTCGTGTCTCTTCATTTATGTAATTCCTTAGCTCCGGGCTCACTTAGCTTTACATCCCTCCAAGGCGAGAGAATTGGTACTAGACTTATTGGGAAAGGGGTCAGGTGTAACAACGCAAGTCGCTGCGTTAACCAAATACGCATACGTTCATGTCTTCGATACCTGATGAAATTGCATTCGTGGCACAATCCTCAGGGATCAACCAACGCCGAATACTGCACCTCTAATAGTTTATTTATAGGCTGTATGAAGTTTAAAACTAAACTCCACCACTAGTCCATAAGAAACTGGTGCATAGGTGTAGAGCTTTTATATTCAGTGTACGAATCGGTTCTTTCCCCAGACAATGACCGGTGCCTATATAAGTGGACTTCGTGAGGCAGGACGCATATTCGAGTCCATCCACCACGAGATTTGGATTGATTAGGCTTATGTTGTTTTAGTGGATATCAAAGAATACGTCGTTATCATATTTTATGTTATTTGAACGGCTGTAATAACACCGCCGACTATCAGCGCGGAGCGTCCATATTATGTCGTTCAGAAAACGGATATTATTTTTATATTAGGGATTTTTTTTGTGATAGTTCTTTTACGCCTGTCGTTTTTTTGCTCCTAAACTATTTTCGCTGTTCTTGTCTATACACAATTGTTTTCATTGCATTGTAAGTCCGTTTATTTTTTTTTCCTTCTATGCAGTGATTGAGGAAGACATGTACTTGCAAGCTTCTTTTTCCTAAAGTATTTCCATTTAAGTCTTAAGTCCTGTTTAAAAGCCATCTTTATTACATCACTTTTGATCTCGAGTTAATTGCCTGTACTAATAATTCAGTTCGAAGTCAATTGAACCTGCTTGTGACTGTCATCTCCTCCAAATAAAGCTCATTTGGGTTGTTGCCTGTTTAGTTCGGCAAGAGATCTTTAGGAAGTGCTCATTATTAGTAGATTATTGTTGGAGCGGCTTGTGAAACAATGAGAAAACATGGGCTTTGTATCGTGCATGCTAGTGAGATTTTGGCAAGTGGTATTTAGAAGTATAGGATGTACGTTGGGGTAATCGCTTTAGTAGCCCTTGTTAGGGTGAGTAGATCCTTACTGTTTATGGCCGCATGTGCAATGTTGAACCTTCATATTAGCTCTTTAGAATGTATCGCTCTTATAAAAAGCCTTTAAAGAGTTAGTGAATGTGGTTGAGAAGCTACCAATGCAGAGTAGAGGCCAGTAGAAATGCACCAAAGAATTTCAGCTAAGATCAGTTTCTGTAATTAGGCATAATTGGCCAGTATAGTTGTGATATTCATCTATCCAGTGGGTTTCCGTACAGTTAAATGTCAAGGTGATTTGTTGAAGAAGAAGTGAAGCCCATGAAGTTGGGTTCATTTTCTAGGATGACTTTAGAAGACGGTTTAGTGAAGGATGGTTTGTCGTATCGCCCCGATCTTTATACCATAAGCACCTTGGAAGCGGTGAGATTGCAATGCGTTTATGTAATCCCTCTTTTCTAAAATCACTCTGCATCTTTGTTTCGTAGCGTATTTGACGAGCCGTTGACTTATTCCTAAAAATTTAGGAGACGTGGAAGAATTCCCAGTTTGTAATGAGGGTGTCGAGGAGTTTCAATGGATAGGCGTTTTTGCTGGAGTTCAATCGCTAACGGTTGTTGTCCATCGGTTGTTGCTCATCCGCTTTACGTTTTCGGGCCACCTTATCTTCGACAATTTGGCGTGTAGACCGGTGACTTTAATTTTTGACCGTTGGCGTAGGTAGGAGCTTCGGAACTACTCCCCACTTGCGTGATACACAGCACTCCTACCATCCGTCTTTTTGGCTGGCCGGCCTATAAGGCTGGGTGATCTTTCATCCTGTTTACGTAGCGACCAGGTTTCGGAGACATTCGTTAAGGCAGGAAGAATCGTGGAGTGGAGATAATCATCGAGTCGGATGTTTTTGTTCTACTCACCACATTCTCGATGTTCTTGAAAGCTTCCCAAGCCGCTCGTTTCCTTCTGCTCAGCTCTAGAGTCGTTAATTATACTGATTTCCTGATCCAGATACACGTAACTGGAAAATTCGGAGATGCACGTTCCAATTATCGTGAATAGGACTTGCAAAACAAATCCGTTCTTCATGAATATCGCTTTTGTGAGACTTAGTCTAAGACAATCGTTCCACAGGCTTTATCGAAGTCGACAAGCATTCGATCTGCTTGGGTAATGTTTTGTGTTATAAAAACGGTGTAATCAGCAAAGCAAAGATCATCTAATTGCATACCATCAATTCTCACCCCCATTCTCACCCCCCATTCTAATGTTCGCATGACGTTCTGGAGTGTGGCAGTAAATAATTTTGGCGTGATGGTATCGCCTTGCCTAACTCCTCTTTTGACGTCAATGTTAATATCGTTGTATAATGGTGATATCTTGGTTGTGAAATTTTTGTACAGCTCACGAAGAATCTTTATGTACAGAGTAGAGACTCCACGCCAATCAAGGGTTTCCATGACTGCTTCTATCTCATTTGAGTCAAAGGCCTTCAAATCGATGAAAGTGAGACAGAGCGGTGTTTTGTAGTCTGGAGATACTTCAATGAGTCTTGTTATCGCGTGGATGTGGTCCATCGTACTAAATTCTTTTCGAAACCCTACTTGCTCCCATGGCTGTCCTTCGCCAAGTGTTCTGTCAATTCTGTTTAGGATGACTCGAATGACAAGTTTGTAGACAACAGACAGCCAGCAGATTGGGCGGTAGTCGCCGATATCATGTAGATCACCCTTCTTGAACAATGGTACGGTCATGCTGGTCTTCCTCTGAGTAGAGACCGTGCATTCAGACAGGTAACGTGTGAAGAGTGGAGCCAGTGTGTTCAGGAGGATGGTGGAAGGTTCCTCAGGTTTTCAAATCTAATCGTAACGGGACTTCGCGCTGTTCGGTTTTTCACTGACAAATTAGCATGTCGGATTACAGAAAGGAGAACCGGACTATCAAGGACTCAGATGCAAGTGTGCATGCGTTGTAGGTACACATCATCTTAGCATCTTGGCCGTTTGCGATTTAGGCAGTTTAGAATGATCCTGAGATTCTTTTCCGTATGTGGTCCTACCCAACGACGCCGCATCCGTGTCTCTGGGTCAGGGGAATCAGGCTCACTTATTTTACTGTTCTTAGCGTTGTATCCGACGTAAAGTTTGTCGACCTCTAGAAATTTTAGAGTTTACGGAATTTTGACAGCTTTGCCTTTCTTCTTCTTCTTCTTCTTCTAACACAGTAATCATCTTATTCTAATAGAACTAATAAATGATAGTTTTCTGAAGCGAAAAGGTCGTCGTCTTTTTTCCCCTTCTTCTTATGGGCTTGGATTTCATAATGCAAAGAGAGTGAATAGGTGAGATTTTATCTATTGGGGCATGTAGTGCAGACGAATACATCCTCGATGTTTGCGACTTCAACGTTAAAATGTTGGAACATCGTTTCATATTTATTGAAAAGGGGAATTTTAAACTAGTTTAAAGAAAAAAAATTATTCTAGAAAAAATTTTGCGTGCTCTGAGTTTGGAGCCGTCTCTCAAGTCTGTCGAGTTTCTGTCGTGCTATCACCTCCTTCAGTCACACTTTGTCTAAACTCTTGTTTGCTGCATACCCTTTCTTTATTGCAGGGTACCAGGTGAAAAACACCGTAGGGTTGTTAAGATGTGAGTAAAACTCATACCCTCAATACGGTTTCGAACCCGTGATTGCCCTTACCGTGAAACCACGTGGTGTCAAACACCAAGCGTGATCTTTTCTTTGCATTTCTCTCGGTCTTATATTTACTCCATGGGTGTTTCCTTAGCAAAGAAGTAAAAATCCTTAAATGTCTGATCGTCAAAAGTTTGTCGGTGGTGGTCGAAAACCATTCCTGTCGTCAGTGTACTGAAGACAAACGAGTTCAACGTTTAAGCTTTGTAAGAAGTTATTCTGTCACAAGTTTAACATAACTTCCCCGAACGATCTTAGTATGATTCTTTTTTACAAAGTGAACAAGTGAACGAACAAAGTGTGAAGGTAACAAGGTAATTTCTATAACAAAATCCTGTTAGGTTGTTAGGTTATCAGTGAAGAAAACTGGAAAGGATGAAGCGACTGTAAAATCTGTTATCACCATTCGATTTGTTTGCCGGTCCTGTCCATGGATGAGCGAAGTTTGGAAGCCATCGAAATAACTTCACAGAAATGTACCTCAATTGCAGATTTACACTTACGGTTCTCTGCTGTGGCTTGTCTTATTGATAGGTGTGGTGATTAGCAGCCTGCGTGTAAGTCGAAGTTCTTTTTTAAAATACTTAATGATAGCAGAAATGACAAAATAAAAAAGATAAAGCTCTCGGCGTTGATAAATCCCTGAGGGATGCGCCATGCATACGACTTCATTAAGTATCGTTGTAGGTGATTGAATGCATATCTGGCCTTTACAATGACCTACCGATGCGATGGTCTACCGATTTATTGAGCCAGTGCTGCTATCCTTCTAGACAAGTCTGGTACCAATTTGCCGACCCCGGAGGGATGGAAGGCTTGGTGAGCCATGGGCCCGAGGATCGATTCCACGTGTGTAGAGCTCTCGGCGCCTCCAACCAGAATTGATAGCAGTTTTAATTAAAACATCATAGGTGTGACTAAGCTGTTTGTCACGTCACACGTTCAAATCGTCTTCCAACCAACTGAGACCAGTTGATGGTGACCACATATGTGAAGCCGAAACCTTTTATGTGACAGAAACAAAGGTATACAACACGGTAACGGATACCAGTGCTAAGACAGAGTATAGCAGGAAGAGTCTGATTGCCATTCACATACTCGAGTTGCACTTTTACGTCGTCGTTGAGAGGGAGGATCGGAGAAGGCGGAACCATCTTGCTGGAGCTCTCCAGAAATGCTCTCCATGAAGACGTCCGCATTTACGAAGAATTCGTTTTGATTCACATTTGGTTTACTTGTTCATTTGATCAATGACGAATCGTAGTGCCAACTAACGACTTTGGCTAAAACACATGACTACGAATACATAAAGGACAAAGTTAAAGAATAGAAACAGAAATAAAGAACTCCTACGACATTGTGAAACAAATACAAATTAGTGAGTTAGTAGGTACGAAAAGACATAGTACTTACACCTTCGTTTCAACAGTCATTCTTGTCTACCAGGGGTGTCAGCTAACAATTTAGCACTATGTCACATTTAGTCTCACGGCACATTTAGTCTATGTCAGGGGCACGTGTAGCGCAGCTGTTAGGGGCGCCCTGCAGCAAACATGGGTTCGACCTCAAGTCCACCATGCCTTCCATCCCACCGGAGTTGGCAAATTACTACCAAACCTTTCTGGGAGGATAGAAGCACTGACTTCAACTGTAGGCCAAATCGAGTTATTGTATAGGCCATATATGCATTCAATCACCTGTAACGATGTTTAATGTGGTCAATGGATAGCGTACTCTTCACGGATTGGTCAAAACCGAAAGTTTTTTTAATGTAGATGCGATCTTGTGCATGGAATCCAACTAAGAAGCTAACAAAGGAGTTATTCATTGGATACGTATTCTGGATAAATTCCAAGAATCCGAAAATGAACCGCAGGGAGGAATGCCTTGTTATCACGCGTGATATTGGACAGTATATAAACCTCTTATGCTGATGGGAGGGCACATTACGCTACCATGTGAATTCTGTGCGGTCGGTCTTCACGCGATATACTCAGTGGAATACTCATAGAAAGCGGTGAGTGTGCAGAGCTATGCTAAATGTGATTGAAATCTTGGTTTAGAGTTTTCTCTGTTTGGTTATGGAGGTGTTTGGGCGAGTGGATTGCTCTCAACTTGACCCTTCCAGCTCTGAGGAAGGCGAAATCGCCGAAACGTCAGCTTGTGCGTAAATAAAGAAATAAAATAGCACCTCGTGCTTGCTGAACAGAAGTAGAAAGATATATTCAATCAATGCCGAGGTTAATAGAAAGTCGGACTTGGGAGTTAACAAAGGGGTCTTGTGAAAACAAAATGGTGCACATAGCTAATTCCTTCGCTCCAGTCTTCGTATCGCACTTGAGGTCTACTGCGAAAAGGTCACATCGATACCGAAACAACAGGTCTGACAAAGCAAAGATCGCGTGAACAACCGTGCACCTCGGTGTACCTTTCCGTAGTCCAAAGGTCGACTCTCTATTTTTTCAGTGTCTCTCAGAACTGCTATGTTTAGTTTCCATGTTTTCGGATACCTCTTATATGTGATCTAACTCTTGTGCTTGATGAAAAGAAATCGTTCATCATCTAACCACGGTGTTATCACTTGTTCTCACGGCTTGGCACGATATTGTACAGCGCACAGCAAACACGTTCCCATGGACCGACCCCAATAGAAAATGATGTTTGGTTTGCTCTCGACTGGCCTCAAAAGGTCTGGAAAAAGCCGCTGTGTGCAAAATAGGACAGAAAAAGCATGCGCATTGAAAAGGTATCGTCCGAAACGTGCGGTGGAGTACGTGTCGAAATCAATGCGCGTGCTGGTGAAACCAGAAGAAAATTAGTGGTGAAAATTTTTAAGTCGTATGAATATGCTTCATTAATCTCAATTTTCGTCGGCGGTTACCGCAACTGCTTTTCCATTTAGGCTCATCCGATAAAGAAAAACAAACTGAAAGAATACGAACTTCTTCATGCAGGAAGTGATGTGCGTTTGGTTTTTTTTCATGTGCAAAAAATTTAACTATCATGAGAAGCGCTATTCCAAGCATTTACAGAGACAAAATGATTCCCATAGAAGGCAAAGAGCAAAAGCTGGAAAAAAGAAGTTGGGCACGTCAAAGAGGAGAAAAAAGGTGAAGCACATAGTGTATTAGCTTTACTTAGGAGTTCTGGGCGATGTCAGGTCGTCGCTACAGCTATTTCCCAACTTTTTGGATTGCAAGGAAGTTTGCGGTCTTTCCACTCGGTTCCTTTCATAGAGTCATCGATTCTTGTGAGGCACAGAATACTAAGATAGTTCTATCGACCAATAAAAGACGATGAAACAAACCAAATTATTATTACAAGAGACAGCAATTAATTGTATGATACCAGCTATACGGAGAAATTATAGTAAGTTACTGGGAAAATTAATGCACTATATTAACTTTTTATTTACTGCCTATTGTCCCGGATGGTGTAGTGGTGAAGTGCGCTGCTCCCCGGTGAGGACAACAGCGCGTGTTCGTTCCCCACTGCATACACCTGTGGTCCGGAGTTTTGCAAATATCTCAGCACTTCATACGAGTTATATTTCACAACATACCCTGCCATTAAGAAGAAAAAGGCAGTAAATAAAAGAGTTAAGATTACTGCCTATTATAATTTTTCATGGCAGGGTATTACGTGTGAAACATCCACAAGGATGCTGAGATATTTAGAAAACTCTGAAACGCAGGTGTTTTTAGTGAGGGAGCAAACGCGCTATTACCATTTCCGGGAGCTATCGCGTTCACCACCCCACCATGTGGGTCTTCGTTTCGCCTGTCTCTCAGCTAGTCATTAAAGCACTTACTTGATACTTGATACTTGAACGGCCCGTCCTCACTAGTTGTGCGGACCCCAGCATAATCTCCACTTTTCAGAGATTTTCTGATTAACGTGGTTCCCTGGAATCCTGAGGCCAGCCTGGCCAATGTCTGCCCCAGGTTTATTTTTACCATTTTATATGGCTCGTTATCACGTCTGCTGTGGATAGGCAGTCCATGGTCGCTACGCATCCTAACATTTCTTGCATTCTGTTCGTTTTCTTCCCATTCATCGTCCACAAAAGTTCTCGTGTGTTGTTTCGGCTGTTGCTTCATCTTGCTTAAGAATGACGACACGTTGTACGCCTTCTGGTTGCATAGGTAATAATAGCTGTCAGCCCACATGAATACCGTCAATTGATTATTTACTCTATCCAAATTTACGATTATTTAAAAATGTGAACAGATAGTTCCCAGGATCGACTTTCTCTTAACCTCGGCATTGGAATATGAATGTGTCGTTTTCTTGTTCAGCAATCGCGAGGTTTTTAAACAGCATACATTAGCTTCCATAGAAAAACAATACAATGTGAACAGAATTTGAATTCAACATTTAATTCTCTTCACAATTACTTAGATTTGAATTCGAACAAACACATTATAGCAGTGTGAAATTTCTGTTGTTCTGGTTTGGCAAGGTTTTTTCCCATCTTGATTTCGTTTGGAAGATGTGTATATTCTTGGAAGCGTGAATGGTGTGAAGTGTTGGAAATCTCTTTGACATTCACTCCAAGACATTGAGCTGCTCGAACAAGTGTGCAAAATGTCTGCTTCGACAGGAAATCGACGTAGTTAAGTGAAATATGTATTCTTTCTTGATAAGCTAGCACGAGGTTGATAAATATATTTATTTTCGGCTAACGTTTCGACGTCTTCGTCTTCCTCAGAGCCGGTGATCCGAGTCGATGGTCCATGCTTGTTGTTCGCCTCGACGTTGCGTCTTCGCCTTCCTGTCGAGCCAGATCTTCCTCAGCGAGCCATCTTCTCGAATGAGGCATCCTCACTCAGTGATGCCCTTTTATACACGATGCTGATGGTGGATATTTAATGACAATGTCCGGTGGTAACAACTTGTATTTCTTCCGGACATACATCATTGCGCACATCGTGCAGAGGTCGGTGTATTATCAGCTAGCACACGGCGTAGTAATATTTGAGGATGCCTCATTCGAGAAGATGGCTCACTGAGGAGGACCTGACTCGACAGGAAGGCGAAGACGCAACGCCGAGGCGAACAACAAGCATGGACCATCGACTCGGATCACCGGCTCTGAGGAAGACGAAGACGTCGAAACGTTAACCGAAAATAAATATATTTATCAACCTCGTGCAAGAAGTAGTTAAGTACCTTAGACAAGCTGTTTGCCGACCAGTGACCAGTACTGCTAGCATCTGCATGTCAGGCGTTCGGTATCCATCAAAAGTCCGACCGAATAAGTTGCATGAAAACCCCATCTCTAACGCTAACGAAAAAGTGTCAACGAATATCTTTAAACGTATCGGTTATGATGAAATTGTGGCATTAGGTGCAAGGTAATCCCAGTGAAAATAACAGTGAGGTGTTCGTCGTCTATCTCACCTGGGAATCCGTTAATCTTCATGTTCTGTAACGAGGACTTATCTCTATCGCCCACGATAGCCGCTGAATTGGCTCCGCTTGTTCGAAAGACATAAAGAATGCACGAGTTTTTATGAGGCATAAGTACTTTTCCTATTTTTAATGAGAAAACAACCCTCAGTAAACAACCGGGATCTACTATGTTATGGTTTTACGTATTCGATGTGCTCCCGGATTGAAATATCGAACATTTCCTCACTTTAGGCGACCCTGCTAGGGAATAAATCCTACGCTGGAGATTGCAATTCGACATAGAAATATCACCAGCCACAATGGAATAGAAATTCAATGGACGAGTTACTCATAAAAATGTCTGAAGGAAATCGTGAAGGAAAACGAAACTTCAAAAGCAATGATTTTCGCATAAAGTTGTAGAAATTGTTGAATAGTGATCGGACGAACACAAGTGGATATCTCGATGTTCTGTTTTAAAAAGTACAAATGGAATGAGTAGTCCATTACATATTTCAAGCGTTTCTTCGAGGAAAAATGTAGCACCTATTCTTGATGGTTTAACATGAAAACACGACTGCTTCTACCCCTAGTATATCGCGATATTTGATATAGTAATTTGGTGAGTCTTAAAAACATGCTGGGCTGCGGAACTTGGAACAAGGTAGAAAAAGTAACAAAAAAAGCAATAGTGGGATAACGTTAGCTTGTAGGGTGGCGCGAGAACAACATCAAGCAGAGCGTCGAGCGCTGGGACTAAGTCAACAAGCGGCCCTGCAACGAGCAGAACAGGAACTGAGTCGCAGAAGGGTGGAGGTGTGCTGATCGTTAGGTTAAATGGGTTTTCGGAAGAGGTTGTGGACTCTCTTTAATAGTTCACGACTCACCATTCTTTTATTATTTCCCCTTCGTTATTCAGTATTCTCATGCAAATTACCGACTTTTTTCAAGGTTACCCAAGCATGTATGACAAAATTGGAGCTTTTGGACTAACATCCAAAAGCCACACAGTTTAGAAAAGGAAGCCATAATTCTTTAATAAGTGGAAGGATATCACTGTTATTTCAGGAAAAAGTGGAAAAACAAGTACAACTAGGTAAGTAATGAAGTGTTGATCCGGACCCATGTCATTGGTCGTTCTTTTGAGCTCTTGTACGCATTGAGTTGAAGCAGCTGGCACTACGTTGTGCAAAAAGTGTAGAGACTGCTTTCGTTTCAGAACATCTCGCAAGAGTACCCGCTCTAGCAAAAACGATGTTCATAAGCGTTCACCTGCTGTATGTTTCTTTGCTACCCTCAAGCACATCCGATTTCGTGTCAGTGGTGCACGCAAGAGAGGATAACTCATTGTTTCAGACGAATAAGTTAAAGAAATCAGCGAAACACTAAGGCAAGGACTCGAAATATCCTCGAAGACGAAGGCACCAGTGATTTACATTGTCGATCTGCAGGATTCTTTGAAATAAATATAACGATCTTCAAGGAGATTCTGAAAATGGTCGTCTTTCAAGGCTTGAATTCTGTAGTAAATCCTTGACTCCTCATTACTTCTTAAATGTTATACCGCAAAACAGAAGTTCCCTCACGCTTTTCCGCGAGAGGGATACGCCTAGGGAAGCACACGAAATCCACTCAGTTCCATCATTCCTTGAAAACTAGAGCTCATGGCGGGAAATGACGACACTTGCGACTATCAATATTTTACTCAAGTTTAGGTAAGTAGAAACGACTGTGCCTTAGCTCTTTACAGTAAGAAAGCGCCCTGGTATTCCTGAATTAGATTTGATTGTTTTGCGAGAAAACGACAGTGTTCAGGTATTAGAAAGATGCTAACAGTTTAATGGCTACTTTACTCATGGTCTCTCCATAAGTCCATTAGTACTAAATAGTATGTGCCACCTCCCTTGGAATATGTACGTATAAGCAGTGTGTTTCAAATGGATCAATGTTTCCCGACGAAGTCAGTAGTGTGACGTCATATTGTCGTAAAATTATAGCAGTTTCAAGAGTATTTAAACTTTTGAATAATAGCGTTCTTTTAAAAAAGACATCCTGGAATGTCACTTCTTCGCAAGTCATGCAGATTTCAGTATTTCTTCTGCTCGTTTCGCTATCTTGCGACCATCATCATATACGCAGGTGATTGAGGACAGATAGACTGCAATTTTTCTCCGAAGACCTGAGATAGTCGTGCATTTACGCTCCAGGTCCCTATCGAAGTGTTGCCGGTGCCCACCTTTGTGGACGCATGGAAATTCACTGCCTTGAGAGTCGGATTCTTCCAGGACGACACACCGACAACTGTAACGATAGGGAATCCCGCGATTAGTTCTCCTACCCCCTGATCTAATGGGTGGGTGTAGCGCAAGTCGAATGGGCCGAAACGCCCCGCAATATACATATTATCGATCTCGCGCCCCAGGCTCGCCAAGCCCTTCATCACTCCGGGGTCGGCAAATTGGTACCAAACTTCTCTGGGAGTATAGCAACACTGGCTCGATACAACGGTAAACCACGGGTCATTGTGAAGGACAGATATGCTTTCAATCACCTCCAACGATGCTTAATGAAGTCGAATGCGTGGTGCATCCGTCAGGGATTGACCAACGCTGAGAGCTCTGTCTTTTTTTTTCAGCGTTTAATGTCGTTATAACAAGCCGTATCCGCTGTTTTTTTTACTATTGACTTTAGACCAATAGTTGCAATATTTTAAATTGCGACTTTCATTTAATGTCAGAATGAATAATCAATATCTAAGTTTATTGGAAAGCCAGCAAGAGGTTGTTTTAAATCGCTATTGTTAGCAGTTAGTGCTTAGACAACTTAGTTTAGTCGCGAGAGTCTGTTTACAGTGAGCAGGATGCTAACGTCTGGAGGGGAAGTGGTTAGAAGCGGCCTCCAACGAACAACCTTCGTATCTATCCTGCTATAAATCGGTAAGTTCCTCGTGAATAAATCCTGCCCACACGCAACAGCTCGGCAAAGTAGCTGTGGATATTTTCTTACTTGACCCGTTATCACATCAACTGCGCGGATCCCAGCACTTGTATTTGTTTCGTTTCCCTCGCATTCATCATCCACAACGATTTTCGAACATTTCGTGTGTTGCATCTGTTGCTGCTTGTGGATTTGGTCGTTTTTATGAAAGTTGTAGAATGTGGAATGGAACAAACAGAATGAGCATATGTCTGAATTTATCATAACGACCATCCATGGTAACTCAGTTCCAGAAGCCCCACTTTCAATAATGGACGAGGGAGTCTCCCAAAAGACAGTAGGGTAATGAAATAAATGACATCACAGGGAATCGAAGGTTTTTCTTAAGCGATGTTGTTGGTGACTCGAAATTGCTTTCTGGATCGGACCGATCGCTTTCGCGCGAGGCTTATTTTTTTGCAGAGAGGAAACCAAAAAATTTTAAAAACGAAAATCGAAAACCATAACAAATTCGGACTAATTCAGAGACCATTAGTCGCCTTTTAGGAAGATCTAGTTGGCGAAAGTAGCGGTGAAGTGGACAGTCAGCTTATTCAAAATCATACCTCTATTGAAGAAAAATGAGTGTTCAAAAGTCGCCAAGAGATGTACGAGAGATTTGGAACCACACCTTAAGTAACTTACGGTGCCGTGAAAATTTTAGACACAGGAATGGTGTAAACTACTCATTCGAGTTTTTTCTGGTTCCCAAACTCACAAGGTTCTTGCAGGTGAAGGTCGAAAGGCTGGCACATGGACCATCATCGAAAGCGACATCGCGTATTGTTGAGGGACGCCTCCCAGACTATTGCAACCCATGTTTTTTCTCGATATTTTTTCCATGAAATGTTTTACTTCTAATCATCGCGTTGGTTAGCTGTTCAAAGATTTTTACTTCGGGAGTTAGAAGACAACTCTGTCGCTTTTCTGAAGCCAATAATTATGTTCCACATTTACTACATGAGCGCGTGTGGCGCAGCGATTGGAGGCGCCAGTACGACACAGATGTGGAATCGATCCACACGCCCATGGCCCACCAAACCTTCCATCCAAGGGTCGGCAAATTGGTATCAGACTTGTCTGGGAGGATAGCAGCATTGGCTCGATACATCGGTAGAGCACCGCGAGTCATTGTGAAGGCCAGGTATGCATTCAATCACCTCCAACGATACTTAATGAAGTCGAATGCATGGCGCATCCCTCAGGCATTGCTTAACGCCGAGAGCTTTATCCTTCTTATCCTTTATCTACTACATGCTTCTGTAGTAGGTTTACGTGTTGCCCACATCATTACTTAAGCCCTGAGTTGTCTTTCTCTCAACCAGTCTTTTTACACTAATGGTGCCATCAGCAATCAACCATCAACGGAAACGATTTGGGCAGCACAAGTCAGCACTGAACTTAATTAAGCTGAGGATGTAATCGAAATCGATAAAAAGTTATGCATTGCGATGTCGATTGCAGTCTCATCTTAAATAGCGCCGATTTGTTCTTCCCAAATAAGTCCCGTTGATGGATGATTGCTGATGATACCGTTAGGGAAAAAAACTGAATGACAGAAAGGCAGAACGAAAGCCTTAGTGGTACGGTGAGTAACGCACGAACCCTTGGAAAGGGTGACCGCGTGTTCGAATCTGTCCTGGCGTCTAAGTTCTGCAAATATCTCAGAATCATTGTGGTTACTTGCTTGCAAGACTGTTTACCGTCACTGACATGCTTCGACGAGGTTGTCGTCGTCAAGATTGCGTTAATTCGAGTATTGAGTCCACGGTTTTCTTCATTCCCTGTGATGAGTTGCTCTCCGGAGTTGTATCGAATCACAATGAGTCTAATTGGATGCAGTGGTACAGCACAAGAACTAGCAAAGAGGTCACTTTGAGTGTGATCATCTTGTTGATTTTTTCGTTAGCCAAGTCCTACATACTAATGTTTAATATAGCTTGTGCGTTGGATTGTTGATGGCCAGCTCTACTTCGAGATTTACTGCAGCGGCAAATGTCGATCTGGCTTGGTAATATCTTCTTGACAGAATAAAGCCAACTTAACTCGTATACGACGTCAAAGGAGACCTGTGGAGAGATCTCTACTTACAGCTAGGAGGATGTTGTCAGGTAGAATGCGAAAGATTTAAAAGGGATGTCACTTGTTCACGAAAAAGAATACATAATTTGCAAAGATTTATTTTTCATTTAAAAACGAACAGATAATAGAGCATTCCTAGAGGATAGCAACAAGCACAGTATAGTTGTTTGTATGGCTCGCTGTCATATGAATACCAGGTAGTTAAGAGCACTCGGTCGGATTAGCTGTTCGCCTTTGCTCGTGCCACGCTGGGCTTTTCGTAATTGCCAGTCACAATGCTGGACACCTCAAACCAGGGTAACTAAACCTTTACATAAACATATTATTTACAACAACGCAAATAAATTTGGCAGTATATGTGCAATAAGTTACAAGTAAGGTGTTCCAGTGGGCAGTAGTAGAACGACTAACAAGTTGCATTAACACAATTCGTATAATGCTGAGATATTTGCAAAATCTCCGGACCGCAGGTATCTGCGGTGGAGAACGAACGCGCAATTGCCCTTTCCGGGGAGTAACGCGTTCACCACCACACCATGCGGGTCCTTCGTTTCGCCTGTCTTTCAGTTAGTTCTATCGATCTTTTGTCATCAGCAATCACCCGTCGACGGGATTGATCTGGGATCGATAGAACTAGCTGAGAGACAGGCGAAACGAAAGACCCGCATGGTGTGGTGGTGAACGCGTTACTCCCCGGAAAGGGCAATTGCGCGTTCGTTCTCCACCGCAGATACCTGCGGTCCGGAGTTTTGCAAATATCTCAGCATTATAGGAGTTATATTTCGCAACGTACCCTGCCATTAAAAAAGAATAGGCAGTAAATGAAAAAAAGGTTAATGACGCATAATGTTATTCAGCAGGTTGATGAGCGCATGAGATATCGTTAGGAAATATTGTATTGCTATGACTAGAAAAATGTTAGGATTCACGCGCTCACAGTGCAAGAATGTGATAGCGATTAGTAGAGTATCTGTGAACACTGCGAGTATTTAGGATAACTGTTACCTCAACAACACGTATTAGATGTGAATCGCTGATAACCTTAATTTATTGATAATGCAAGAGCTTAAGACTTTAGTTCACAACAATTTTGCACATGCGAATCGAAGGAGTTTTGAAGGAGGAGTATTAAGTGCGAAAACAAAACAAAGGGGAAGAGCAACGACGAGCTCCAAGGCGTCGTCAGAAGGCAAATGGCCGTGCTAAGAGGCGTGGTTAGATCCGAGCGAGTGGTGTGGGTCGCGGGGTAATGCCACGGGTAACAAGGGCTCACCCCTAAGCAATGAGTCGTGCCTGGTGCTATGCTCGGCGGTGTATGTGATGATTAGAGCTGCCGTATTTGCTGGCGTGGCCGCTGGCTAGGATGGGATATGAATGTAAGGCACTCAGCACCATCAGAACACATAAAGAATAAAGTTGCAATAGAGAATATTGTTTTCTATTAGATGTTTATTTGGTCGACTTGTCGACAATAGTATAGAAAAACAACTGTAGAGTTAACGAATTATGGCGGACAAATGATCACAGTAATGAAGTCTAAGTGCTTCTACGAAAATCGAAAAAACCGACCGGGCGCTGTCATCCTCTGCTCGACACCCACTAACGTTGCAAAAAACGAAGATTCCATTGACGTGCTGCCCCAGATAGGTGTTGCCCAATGGATCGACATTGTAGTTGACTTGATAAGCTAACGGTCAATTCTGAGCAGAGACGCTGAAGGCAGTGATAATGAAAAACAAGAGCAGTCAAGAGAGCATTTCCGACAACCCGATGCCGTACTATGATCTATTTGATATAAATGGAGAATGCAAATGTGAGCGAAGATGAAGATGGTCAGGGAAATAGCAAGGGAGAAAGATTTTACAACCTTTGTTAAACAAGAATGCAAATGTGAGCGAAGATGAAGATGGTCAGGGAAATAGCAAGGGAGAAAGATTTTACAACCTTTGTTAAACAAGTGCTCGATCGGCGTCCAGGTTCTCAAAGAACAATAAGGAATTTTAACTTATTATTTACTGCCTACTCTTTTTAACGGCAGAGTATATTGCGAAATATAACTTTCAATGATGCTGAGATATTTGCAAAACTCCGGACCGCAGGTGTTTCCGGTGGGGAACGAACGCGCTATTGTCCTTTCCGGGGAGCAACGCGTTCACCACTACACCATGTGGGTCCTTCGTTTTGCTTGTCTCCCAGCTAGTTATATCGATTAGTGCCATCGGCAATCACCCGTTAGCAGTATTGATCTGGGTAGCCCAAATCGGCAACGAGCCCAGTTAAGCTGAGGCGGCAGTTATAATCACCATTTTAACTTATTATTTAGAGCCTACTCTTTCTAACGGGTAACGCTCCGGAGTTTTACAAATAATCTCAGCGTCATTAAAAACAAGGAATTTGTTTAGCCAAAACAAGGTTTTGCTGCTATTTTAGCTATCTCTCTGAAGTAATAAAAGTTGCCGACTGCGGCTGCAAGCAGCTAATTTCTTTGCAAGTGCTATAACGGTTATCAGTCTTTCTAGGACGGATAAAAGATAGGAATATTGAAAGAGAACGCCTTCCTTTCAATAATAAGTGGTAAATTCGCTGGTATTCATATCAACTCAACCGTGGTTTGGAACAATTGTCTTTAACAACCTAACATGAAATCCTGTTTTCGATTAACCCATGAAGAGTTTGAGTTCTAAACAAACATGTTGTAGGAAGGTTATACACACTCTTGAAAGCAAAGCTAGTTTTATAAGTCTGTGGTTCAAAGCAGCAAGTCCATAGAGGCTGAAAATTCGGCGTCGTCCAGTCCGCAACAAACCCGAGGTTAGACGTCATCGTGGGTGTGTTAATACCACTGAAGACGAAGTGTTCGTTCGAACACGTAATATTAGAGGCATAGGCAACGATGATGTCCTCGTGAATACGAGCTTTGCTATGAAAATCGATTTGCTTAAACGGTTAATGATCCGAATAAGAGACGTTTTTATTTTTCATTTTCTTGCTACTTCAAGGACTCTTCAAATATTGTGCGGATCCCGACACTTATTGCATGCAATTCCTTCTCTTGCACACCTCGTTTTTCCTACGAAGGTTTTCGGATTTACACTCGGGTTCAGCTGCAACTTGTGGATTTTGTCGTGGTGGTGATTGCCGCTCAACTTGAGTCGGATGTGATTTGCACAGCAGTTTCGTGATAGTGTGTTGGAGCATTCCCAGGTCAATAGTCATCATGTTTCTGAGCTTTTTTGGCCACATGAAGCTTTTTCCCGATCAACCCATTTCAGAGCGATCTGATTTCTGGTTGACCCTCGGCAGAGACGAACCGAAGACTAGTGTGTGTGTGTGTGTGTGTGTGTGTGTGTGTGTGTGTGTGTGTGTGTGTGTGTGTGTGTGT